>CM031237.1:942436911-942800632 GCA_018340775.1 Taxus wallichiana var. yunnanensis
TACCTACCTTCCATATTGGGACCCCATCCCTCTACCTTACATCAATATATCATACCTCCTGCGTTTTCTTGAGAACAACTTCGCCTTCCAGAAATTCGGGGTATAGAACATCGCCACTCTGCGTATCTGTCACCTATCAAACCTTAAACAAATTCCATCATCAAAAAATTTGTTTTGGTACTCTATTCCCCGTGGTTGTTTTCGATACCACATCATCTCGCGGCCTCATCATCAACATAACCTGCGCAAAGAAATCACGTTTAGTAAAAACCATGTATCAACACCCTCGGCTAAACCACCACCCGTGCGAACCAATCATGCCCAAACATTACTAAAACCCGCTGATCAATACCCTCATCCTCTCCCGATTTTGACCCACTCAAAGGATCTTACGCCAAAATCCTTGCTATGTTGGTGGAGAATGCGACCATTTCCCTACCTCCACTTAGACCTTATGACCCATCTAAGCCCCGACCTATGGGTTACGATGAGTCTAAAATCTGCGCTTATCACCGCACGCCAGGACATGATGTGGAGGGATGCAAAGCTCTAAAAACCATCCTTCGCCAGTCACCTCTCCCGGATAGAAAGATTAAGAAAGACAACTTACGAAGGGAGAGACCTTTAGTTTCCATTCCCTCTCCTATACCATCTGTCCCCGCCTCACCAAGATCTATCATTATTACAACCCCACCTCTTGAAGACCATGAGTTATCCCCACCATCTTCCTCATCTCAGGTCTACGAGATTAATATGATTAGTGTCGCTACTCGAGGGCAGAAAAACAATGGGAAAGCAAAAGAAAACACACCTGCGGCATCTCTTTCTCCGTCAAACATCCCGATTGCACCACCACCTAAAGTGGTCATTCGCGGACCCGCCTATCCCGTCTCTAATGGCATTGCCCACCGAAATATGATTAAACAGCTTCACCAATCACCCGTAAAAATGACATTGTATGATCTCATTCAGACTTCTGAATCTCATCGACAAGCTCTCGTTGAGATCCTTCAAGGGATAGAGGTTTTACCTAATGAAACCCTGCCTGTCGCCTCCATTCTAACACCCAATCACGTTGCTTCTCTCACCAAACAACCCACTACCCCAACCACTTCTGTCTCTGTACAACAAGCTGCTCTTGTCAGTTTCTCGAAGATGAAATTGTCGACTTTGGTACAGAAGATCCCGACCCTGCCCTTTTCATCTCCGCTTACGTCAGGACATTCGAGTACATCGGGTTATGATTGACGGGGGTCTTAGCCTAAACATCATCTCTTCAAAAGCCTTCCAATGATGAACATCCCTTCTAGTTGCATGTGTGCCAACCCCATCATGTTGCGGTCATTCAATGACGCTATTACTTCTACCTTAGGCACCGTGATCCTCAACATTCGCGTAGGACCACGTACTTTACCCGAACTCTTCTATGTCTTGGAGGGAGAGTTCCAATATAATATATTGCTGGGTCGTCCTTGGATCCGAGCCATGGGATGCGTTCCCTCAACATTACATAGATGTATAAAATTTGAGTACGAGGGGAAGTCTTACACCGTAAAAGCTGACCCTCCCCCCTTTAAAACCTGCAATATGTTATACCGCCCTAACGATGTGCTTATACCAATCAAGACACCCATACATTCAACCCAACCATCCGCCTCAAATGTACCTCAACCGCGCCTATGCCTTGATTGATGAAACCACCATCGCAAAACCACTTCCCTTCCATGCACTAACATTCCAACCTCCGATCCCTTAGTAGATGTTTTTCAGCGCCCTACGCTGGGGAGTACCACCTATATAACGTTAGTTCTTTCCTACCCGCGCAGAGTACGGACAATTACATGCACATCCCACCTATGACCGTCGCGTGGGGAGATAATCTCTTACGGACCACCCCATTGCCGCACTAACCTAACGCGATGGGGGTGTTGACGCATCCTCCATTACCCCCGAACCTCCTCTTGGTGTGGTTCCTTTCCAATCAATTTTCAATACTTGACAAATCGCCGTTTCGCCCTCACCTTCTTGACTCATGTGCATGGAAGGCTTTGGTTTTGGCCTTACGAACAAGGCCGACATACACTCATTCCGTGACTACCCAGTAAACATAATGATCGCAAAGTGGTCTCGGTTTTCCCGAAACACCTACACAGGAGACACCTCCTGTCAGCTATATCCTAGAAGAAGAAGACGTCGCCCCTACCAAACCATCATCACCCACTTTGCCATCATCACCCGCAGAATCTATAGACCCTGAATCTATCCCTCCTAACTTTTTTTTTTCATAAATGTCATCTTCATAGGTCCTCTCACTTATCAACGTGATAATGAGGACCCATCCTCTCTTCCCCTTCTTTATCCAGACATGATCGAAGAGGATTCGCCTTTGATTAATGTTGTTGAATGCCAGGATGACGACTCCATCCTCACTTACCTTGGCGCGGATGATTCTTATATTCAACGAGCCTTACCATCTGAAACCCAAACTATGCTGAACGAATCTACCATAGAAATCAATATCCACACGGAGGAGGATCCTCACATTGTGAAGATTGGACAATCCCTTAACACATCAGAACAAGCTGCCTTTACTACCTTTCTCCGTGCTCGCAACCAAGCTTTCGCATGGTCTTACGCTGACATGCCAGGAATTGATCCTACCATCGCCGTCCATAACATCACCCTAAACCCCGATTCCAAACCAGTCAAACAAAAATTGAGAAAAATGCATCCACGCATTGCTCTCTTGGTCAAAGAGGAGCTCCAACGACTCCTTTCTGTTTCCTTCATTTTGCCTATTGACTATCCTCAATGGATTTCTAACATCGTACCTGTCACTAAAGCGATAGGGGGACTTCGGATATGCATGGATTTCCGGGATCTTAACCTCGCTTGCCCCAAGGATGACTTCCCCTCCCAAGTATTGATCAACTTGTTGATCTCACTGCCGCAGCCATGAAATGCTTTCTCTCAAGGATGGCTTTTCAGATACAACCAAATTTTGGTTGCCTCGCCGATCGACACAAAACCGCCTTCATAACTCCTTGGGGAACCTTACATCGTGTGTCATGCCATTTGGCCTTAAGAATCTTTGGTGCTACCTATCAACGGGCTATGACCTACATTTTTCATGACATTATGCACACTATCCATGAAGACTATGTCGATGATCTTCTCGGCAAGTCTAAACATCGTAGTGAACATCTCGATGCTTTAACCATTATTTTTGATACTTTGTTACAATATTCTGTCCGCCTTCAACCGAAGAAATGTGTCTTTGGTGTTCTTTCGGGAAAACTTCTTGGCTTTATCGTCTCTTTGCGTGGCATTGAGGTCGATCCATCTAAAGTCAAAGCTATCCTAGAAATGCCCCCACCCAACAATCTCAAACAATTACGTAGTTTACAAGGTAAGCTCCAATCTATCCGACGTTTCATCTCCCAACTCTCGGATCGATGTCAACCTTTCCATCACCTCCTTAAAAAGGATATTACATTCCAATGGAGCAAAGAATGTCACCAAGCCTTCGAAGCTCTCAAATCCTATCTCTTGCAGCCACCCGTGCTTATCCCACCCCAAGACGACCGCCCCTTCTACCTTTACCTTTCCGCCACCGACCACGCTGTAGGAGCCATGCTTGCACATCGTGACTCTGAGAATCACGAACAAGCCGTTTATTATATAAGTCGTACTTTGGTGGACTATGAGACTAGGTACACACATGTAGAAAAATTGTGCCTTGCCCTATCATTCGTGGCCACCAAACTCCGACACTACCTTCTAAATCACAAGACTTTCATCATCACCAATACAGACCCCATCCATTACATGTATGCCAAACCTCATCTGAACCAACGCATTGCTAGATGGCTCATGCTTCTCGCCGACCTCGACCTTGAGTTTATCCACCAAAAATCAATCAAAGGACAAACCATCGCGGACCAACTTGCGGACGCTCCTTTACCGGGGGAACAATTTACCAATTTCACATTTCCCGACGAACTCATCGCTACTCTTTCCATCACGGAGGAGTCGTACCCAATGACCCTCTTCTTCGATGGATCTAAATGCCAGCGCGGCGGAGGAGCCGGCGTTGTTCTCATTCCCCTCAATGCTGAACCTATGCCTCTTTCATTCCGACTTGATTTCCCTTGCACTAATAATACAGCGGAATACGAGGCCCTTGTTCTGGGTCTCCAAGTTGCGTTACACTTAGGTATCAAATCTATCAACATTTTTGGTGACTCTCAATTGGTAGTCAATCAAGTTATGGGCGTCTACCAATGCAAAAACGAGGAACTTCAAAAATACAAACACTACGTGGATTCACTTCTAGCCTTATTTACCCACTATTCTATACAAACCATTCCCCGCTCCACTAACAAATTTGCGGATACTATGGCTTGCTTAGCCTCACAAATTCCCATGCGCCAACCGACTCACGAATTATTCGTCATGGTCCAACAACTTTTTGCCCCATCCTATTCAACCCCGGTAGTTTGTATGATAAATATGTCCACTAATTCACCGGATACATGGTACCACCAATTCCACGACTACCTTACAATCTCTCGTCCTCCTCCCACGACCTTACTAGTAACTTGCAAGCGTGCTTTTCTTAAAAGTGTTTCGCGTTATGTTGTCATGGGGACTCCTCTATAAACGTGGCTTTGATGGCATCCTCCTTCGCTGTCTAACTGGCGCAGAGGCCACTCATACCATCCAACAGGTCCATGACGGTATCTGTGGCGGACATTTTAGCGGCCTTGCCGTGGCCAAACGAATCCTTCGCCTTGGTTATTATTGGCCTACTCTCAATAACGACTGCTACGAATATGTTAAGCGTTGTGTTATGTGTCAGCAACATGCCAACCTTCAACATACTCCTAGCCACCCGCTCCAGATCGCTCGAGATCTTTGGCCCTTCTCACAATGGGGTTTAGACCTTATTGGTGAGATTCACCCAACCTCTTCACAATGTCACCGTTGGATAATCACAGCGACCGAATATTACACAAAATGGGTGGAGGCTATTCCACTCATTTCAATCAAAAAAGAAAAAATTGTCGAGTTCATTAACCACCACATTATCTGTCGTTTTGGTGTTCCTCATCGCCTGATAACAGATAATGGAAAATCTTTCAAAAACAAGTTGTTGCAAGACCTTTGTGACAACTTTGGTATTAAACTTAGTTTCTCATCACCTTACTATCCACAAGCCAATGGGCAAGCCGAGTCCTCTAATAAAACACTAACCAAAATCCTCATGAAAGTTGTCAATGAATCCAGGAAGAAATTGGCACGATCACATTCCCTTTGCCCTTTGGGCTTATCGTACTAGCATTCGTACCTCTACTAATGCCACACCTTTTCTTTGGTATATGGTACAGAGGCTGTTTTGCCTCTCGAAATACAAATACCCTCCTTAGAATATCTCTTCGGGATATTCTCACCAACGATGATTTCCGCCAAGGCGGTTAGCCCAATTGGAGCTTCTTTGACGCCGTCTTACAGCTCTTGATCACCTTCAAATCTATCAAAAACGCATTAAACGTGCTTATGATAAGCGACTTCATGAGCGTACCTTTAAGGTTGGTGATCTTGTTCTCAAAGAGAATCAACATGTAACCAAACTAGAAAAGAGCAAACGTGGAAAATTTTCTCCCAATTGGATTGGGCCTTATATAATCACTCATACCTATGGATCTGGTACTTATCGTTTAGCTTCGCTTAATGGTAAACCTGAGCCTGAACCCCTTAATGCCTTGCATCTTCGACCATTCTACTGTTGAAATTAGTGTTATATCACTTCTTATCTACCTGCCGCTCGTCCCTTGAGCTCACTTACCACTACATACACTCTGTTTCCTACACTTCATAATAACAATCAAGCTCACATAGTTTGATCCTCACCTCCCCTTGATGATGCCTTCCCCTTTTTAGTCTAGTCCATGACTTCAAAAGTATTAAAATAAGCCGTATTCTTATGGGATTTTCTTGAGTCAAACTTCCTACTCCCTAGATGCTTCACGCCAAATGAACATCTAGTCATTTAAATTAAATATGGACTGCTCCCTCGAAGGACAGCTATATGCCGAACTATTGCTACTATTATATATAGACTGCTCCCCCGAAGGACAGCTATGCATTACAATCATATCTGCTACTTATAAATATTTGCGCCCTCGAAGGACATTATACTATGGGTCGACCTTTATCAAGAGCTTCTCGCATTGATCAGCTTCGTGAAGACCTCAAGAATAATACAATCAATATCCCCTGTAGACTTCCCGCATCGATCAGTCTACATTCAATGAAAGAAAAGCCTCATTCAAAAGCACTTTTGAGTCATGGACTTGTCTATTTAGGGTAGTTTCTCTTTCGTCAGAATAATCACCTTGCAACAAGCTCTCAGCACTCCCGCCTATATCAACCACCTCACCTCACCCTTTGTCAAAGCAACAAAAACTCAAGGGACGTGACGTATATCCGATATATTGTGATTATACAACTCTTTTCACCTATCGACTTCTCGCCTATGCAAGGTACTTAGGGATTCAAGCTCATCCTATGTTAATATGTGGTTTGTTTAGCTCTTTTCACCTACGGAGCACTCTTTCCTCTTTGCCTCGCATCTAGGATTGTGTGTTGATCTTAATCAGGACATGGTTCCCTTCTATTTGGGTAAGCTAACTTTCGCTTTACCTATACCTACATCAACATCGCCCATACCTTACCAACACCAACAACATTACCCTATCAACATCAAATTCTTATCAACCAACAAATTGCCTAACCATACCCAAATTGCCTGAATTCACCTCTCCCTGGTCCTAAGGGAGAACTACATCGGTCTGAGGCCCCTCCTTGCTTTGTGCAATGGGCTATGTAGGCAGCACTTTGGAGACATGGGGTCTCCCAAGGTTAGCTCGACCATCCCCTACCATAACTTATCATGTGTGGTAAATATAAATATTTTTGTGCATTTTTATTTAATCACATTTCTCTTTACCCTTTTTCGAAACACCGAAAATCAAAACACCAACAATCTTATTATTATCATAACTCAAATCAACATACATATTCAGTTTTATTTAGATGTTAAACAAATACATCTTCTCTATCATCGACACGCAGGTCGGCATCCTTATTTATTCTTATACCTTGCTAACATTTACTCAGACCCTCACGCCTCATCCCGAACTAGGCGATGATCGTGATTGTCGACCCCTCTCGCCGGGCCTCTCTGTCCTCAAAGGTACCACGGCTATTGGTACCGCCCACTGATCTGCCAATCTCTCCTGTAACATATGAATACGCCCTCTCGCATGGAGGACTTCAGCCTCTAGTCTCCCCGCCCGTGACTCCGCAACCACTAACAATCCTCTTGTCTCATTCACCTGCGTTTGGAGCTGCTGAACCAAATGTTGCAGACGATCCCTCTCTGCTGTAATCACCGCTATGTCGAGGCACTCACGTACACCTCGCGCGATTCTGCTACCCACCATAATCTATAGGCCTCTGCTCGTTCCCGCATCCATTACCTACCGATCGGTTGCTACTCTTGAGCCCTTGGAGGTGTTGGCCGGGAGGTGAGAATGCTTTGCTCGGCGTCGATCCTCATATATGGTCTATAAGCCCGGGTATATCCTGCACAAATCCAAATTGTCACCGCACGCAATCTATAGGAATCCCTCATACTCCCCTACCGTGCCCCGTGATCCACCCCACTCCCACTCCCACCCTGACCCAAAAAAACAATCCACCCCACTCCCACTCCCACCCACAACCCAAAAACAATCCACCCCACTCCCACTCCCACCCACAACCCCAAAACAATCCACCCAACCCCACTCCCACCCACAACCCAAAAACAATCCACCCCACTCCCACTCCCACCCACAACCCAAAAAAACAATCCACCCCACTCCCACTCCCACCCACAACCCAAAAACAATCCACCCAACCCCACTCCCACCCACAACCCAAAAAAACAATCCACCCCACTCCCACTCCCACCCACTGACCCAAAAACAATCCACCCCACTCCCACTCCCACCCACAACCCAAAAAACAATCCACCCAACCCCACTCCCACCCCAACCCAACCGACGCCGGCCGATACATAACCGACGCTTGGTCACCAACAACCCTCCTTCCCCTAAAATTGAGCGACCGATGTCGTCTTGCTAGTGACCGACATCGGTCCTTTGTCCTCTCTCAAAGCCGAACCCGTGCGGCCCCCAAAACCCATTTTTTCCTATTTCTACCCATTTACCCGCCCAAAAACCCTCCAATTTTACTCACCTAGCCGCATTACCCTATTTTACCTCTCTACCCTCTTCGTTTTCAAATTACCTCCATTTACTCCTTATTTCCTACAAAATACAAATTCCTACCCAAACCCCCCATTTAGCCTAATAACCATTTCAATGCATAAATCACGAGTTTAGAACCTACCGGTACGATGACACGTCGTCGTGGTGGGATGGGTGGTGGCGGTCCAGCTGGTCCAGCCCCTCCAGCTCCTCCTGCCTGTGCCATGGCTCCAATCTGATCTATTGGGTCCCTGGCCAATGACCTGCTGCCTCCTCCTCAATCGGGCCCACTATCAACTCTCTCCGCCAATCAAATAGCTCCACCTCACTCAATAACCCTCCAAATCAACTCTCCACGTCAGACAAGTCGCTTTGGTTTGCAAATTTTCTAAAGTGACAATGACAGGCCGTATTTTTCTTTTTATAGGTTTTTCGATCTTAACCGATGTCGGTTTAATTTTGCCCTAAGAAACCGGTATCGGTGGCCGCTTAACCGATATCGGTCATGCATAATCGACATCGGTTCTCTACCCAACTTTCACCCCATTCTTTGCCCTTATTTACTCCTTGCCTCTTTTTCACCAATATCGCCTCGTCCACCTTTCTTTGACAACATTCTGTTCACTTGTCCGGCTGACCTACGGCCTCGCCCTACCTATTTGGCCCGACCTAAGGCCTCAACCTACCATTCGGCCCGACCTAAGGCCTCAACCTACCAATTGGACTCCGACCTAAGGCCTCGCCCTACCTATTTGGCCCGACCTAAGGCCTCGGCCTACCATTGGCCCGGCCAAGGCCTCAACCTACCATTCGGCCCGACCTAAGGCCTCAACCTACCATTCGGCCCGACCTAAGGCCTCAACCTACTAATTGGCCCGACCTAAGGCCTCACCCTACCTATTTGGCCCGACCCGAGGCCTCAACCTACCATTGGCCCGACCTAAGGCCTCGCCTACCTATTTGGCCCGACCCAAGGCCTCAACCTACCAATTGGCCCGACCTAAGGCCTCGCCTACCTATTTGGCCCGACCCAAGGCCTCGCCCTACCAATTGGCCCGACCCAAGGCCTCGCCCTACCTATTTGGCCCGACCCAAGGCCTCAACCTACCTATTTGGCCCGACCCAAGGCCTCGCCCTAACATTTGACCCGACCCAAGGCCTCAACCTACCCACCTAACCTGACCCAGGGCCACCGCCCAACCACTTGGCCCGACCCACGGGCGTATCACTTCCATACCATACCCACAATCAACGTTTTATTTTATACATCCATCATGTACCTTGTGTTCAATCGAGCTCACCTGTTCGTGTTTTAGCATGATTAGGGTCCTTGACTTGATCTGTCGACCAGCTTTGCCCAGACCTAGACCGTGACGTTTATCTCAACCAAACCAACCATTTGGTCGCCAAACATGCGTAAATGTTCCATTACCTTACATTGTTATATACCCCTGGAGCTACTTCCTATGCCTTGGATACTGGGATTATATCACCCTTGTTTGGATAAACTATCGACCTTTGCCTATACATTGCTTTGGTTTTCTTAGTCACATCATGTACCCTAGTTAAATACTATTGCATTTCAACATGCGTCTGCTTCCTTGGACCTACCCCACCACCTTACCATCCTCTCTACCACATATACCCTTTATCAACCCTATCCCTGATTTCCCGTTCACTCAATCTGTGATAGATTTGAGGGGGATTACCTATATCCTTAACATGAGAAACCACTTCATATTATTGTCCGCGCAGCTTTACAGAACAAGCTACACGACAATAAGGGGCTAATGTAGACACCAAATTCGTGTCTTATGACCCCTTGTGACCCGCATCCCATTTCGCAACCTAACCTCATTACCTAAACTTTACACAATTATTTATTAATTACCTTATAATTGATAAATCCACATCACCTACCCGCCACCTCACTTTGCCACCTCATCATGACCTAGCCCTAACCCTAAACTAACCTAATTAAGACCCATGACTTGGTCAGACTCACATCCATAACTAATGCCTCCTTACTCGCACCCAAAGCCGACCTTCTAGCCACTTGACCAATCCCATGGCCCGATCTCTCGGGAGAAAAGTAGGAAGGTGGGCTATTTTACTAAAAATAGCCTACTTTTCCTTCCCGATGCCGGTTCTACTCGACCGCCGTCGATTCAGCGCAACCGCCATCGGTTCCCTGTAAATGGGCTCCCCAAATCAAAACAACGGATCAGAATTTCATTTTGGAGATCAGTCAAAGGATTTCTGGAAAAACAGAGAGCATTGCGAGCGAGGAACAGAGTCCAGATCTTCACTTGACAGAGCAGAGACGAGTAAAGAAACCAGAAGTGTTTACAACCAAGGAGATCAACTTGCATCTGTGCCAAAACCAGTAAGTCACATCTTGCATGTCCTTTGTTATAACATTTCTTATGCTTCTTGAATCTCAGTGCTCCTAAATCCGTTTCTGAATCCACTACCCAACTTGCCATTGCATCTAACTATCATTCTTTTGCTTCTAATCATCCCATTTCCTAATACCATCCAAAAACCAGCCATTACAAACACTATAGCTGCCAAGAAGAGCGTAGAACCCACCGCTATCGGTTATCAGTAACCGCCATCGGTTATCAGTGACCGGCATCGGTTATCGAATCGCATCGGTTCCTCTGATCAAAACCCAGAAAACCAGCCTTCCCCTACCCGGTTTAACGAAATAATTTAATTGATATTTTGCAGTCTTTTGTGTTAATTCATATTAGCGAGGGAACCGACCACCTTCGAAAGGAAGTTTTATATTTCAGGCCCAAGGCGTTTCTCATTTATTGTTTAATCAAAATCTTGTGGTCTTGTGTTCTTATTTGTAGGTAGTCCTTCCAAGACAAAAAGGAGTTCTCCGTAGTCGGCACGATCTTTCTCGGTACGCGCACACCATCTCGACATTCAGCGGGTATTCCTCCTAACCCTAACTCTCATCTGTTTCTAAAAGGAATGAAAGGATAGAAGCAACTCTATTCCCGAAGCCGAAAGCATTCCGAGCGAAGCAGTGTGACCAATCAGCAGATAAGTAACCTCCAATTTTAGCTGTGAAATCCCTTGACAAACATAGGGCAAAGAGTGGTGGAAAATCTATCACTGACACATCTTGCAAAACAAGTAACATTGGGGCATGCATGCAAAGTAAGATTCAAATCTTTGATCATTCCCACTATTGTTACTATTGTCCCATCTAGTTGCACCACCCCTTTGGATATAACTTCATATTGGAGGCCTAGCTGATCAGCTATTTGCTTGGGCATTACGGAACTACTTGCCCTAGAATCAATCATGCAATTGTGTACTAGCTTATCCCCAATGACCAATGAAACATAGAATGGAGGGGGCTTCAAAAATTTACCTTGTTGTCCTCCATGATTCCCTTCAGGATGAGCAGCATTTGTGAGTACCTTCTCTTGCATATGAACCTACTGATTTGAAGTTGACCAATTCTTCATGGCAGCTTGTAGTAGATCTCTTTGGCCTAGGATGGATAGTGATTCCCACATTGATATATTCACATTTTTCTTCTTCATCTGATCAATGATGCTGAATGGGGATGAAACATCTCTTTGCTGCCCCTTGGCCTGCACATTCTTTTCTTGCACATGGGCAGCAACAACTGACATTTGAGCTGGTCTAGAAGGTGGCTTGGGTAGTCCTTGCATAACTGGAACTGGATTTTGCTTGCCAACACTTTGCGGAGTGGTGGAAGGTTGTGGATCACCTGGAGCTAATGACTACCCTTCACCAATGTTCCTTTTCTTTGACCTTGTATTGGCTGCCACATTCTAAGACATTGCTTGATTCATGCCACAAAAATCCTTAGCTTGCCAATTCACCAGTGTAGTCTCATTTGAAGCTGCATTTTGCTGGGATGTTCCTTGTTGTTGGTTTGCTTCCTGATTCACCTCACTCTCTATGCCAGTTGTTGTTACCATCAAGGCTTGGTTCAAAGTGCCATTGAAGCACATGGACTAGTTGTGAGGTTCATTGCATGGGAAACACCAATCATACTCTTGAGCCATATTATTTTGCACTGGCACCAAGGCTTTAGAGGCAGATGCAACATTGGGGTTATAGGGCTGAAATGGTCTATTGGCAGGAGGCCTTGCTTGATTTTTATTTGCAGCTGGTTTGGGTGGCCTATTGGGCTGATATGGCTACCTATTAGGCTGATCTTGAGGCTGATAAGAATGTCTAAAACTTTGGGCCTGCTGCCTCTTGAGTGTAACCAGCTCATTGCCTAAATTTTGCAATTGTTTCATGACTTCTTGAAGTTCATTTGAGGCACTAGGGGATGAAGTAGAAGTCTCATTTTAACTCTAATTTCTAGGAGTGGGAATAGGACCTATAGTAGGTTCTTGACTACTACTAGATTTTCTAAGTTTGGATACAAGGGCATGGGAGGCCTAGGAGCCAGTTTACCAGCTTGGATCAAACAATTCTCAGCTCTAATGGCAATGTTATAAGCTGTAGGTATATTTGCACCTCCCATGGATTGAATTAACATAGAAATATCAGAATTTAAAGCTTTGAGATAGTATAAGAAACCATCTTCAGCTATTGGCCTTACTTCCACTGGAATTCTATCCCAAGTCCTTTGAAATCTAAAGTTGAAGTGAGTCAGCTACTCATTGGGAGCTCTCTTGATAGTTGTCAGTTGTTCCAAAAGAGACAAGTTATCCCCCTTTTCTCCAAACTGCTCATGGAGAGCTATGCACAATTGATTCCAATTTTGGATAGAGCCAGCCCCAAGGATCCTGAACCATTGCAATTATTTCCCTTTGAATGAAGATGCCATCAATTTGACAGTAATTTACATCTCAACAATCTCGTGGATTGCACAAACATTAGCAATGTCCTTGACATGATCACCGAGAGTAGTTTTATTTTCTCTAGTAAATTATGGAATGTTCTTCAATGCTACAACTGGAACTAGATTTTGTGCATTGAGGGCAAGTGGGTTACTGCCAGTGAAGTTGACATAGGGGTTTTTTTGTTGTGCCATTCTGATCGGCTTGAGAACCCTTGTTGATTGGGTGAAAGGTCTAGAAGATGGAGGAGTTAATAGAGTTCGTTTAGTGGAGATTGAGACCTTTGAATCCTTCTTCCTCTATGTCTTCTTCCAGGAGATAGCTACAGATACTCAGACAATCCCTCCTCTCTAGCTCTTGACCTTGTGTTGATTCTTCTCATGAATATTTAGACTTGGACTGCTAAAACCAGTTGATTTTTCTCTTTGGAGTTGCCAGATGTGCATATCAGGGCTCTTTTTAGCAAGAAACTTGCAACAAATGCACATCAACTTGTTACAATGAAGGTGAAAACCTCTAAGGTCCCACAGGGCATGCCAAAACTGTTAGTGCAAATCAGCAACACCCCTGGATGTTATCTCAATTTTTTAGTTTGATATGGAACATCCAGTGTGATTGCACAACATTGATTCTCTTCCCCAAGTGTGGGACTTGTAAAAATAGGAAAAGAATCTCCAGATTAGAGGCTGGTTCCTCAACTCCTCTGATCAGATGTATTACTTGAAAATTATAGAGGTTTAATATCAGATCCTACTCTAAATTCCAAGGAGACAGAGATAAAGATGCAAAGAAATAAAACTAAGTAAAAGGGGGGTGATACACCAAAGGAGTGGTGAACATTTACTTCTAAAAATTGACACAGATTACGAAATGTAACTAACATCATACAAAAACTGCTAAAATGTAATGAAAGATCATAAATGAAGCAAAACAATACAAGAAGAGGATTGAAACTCATTCACAGAGCTTGCACTATCATTCCCATTCAAAAATACATGCATTACAATAGTAGAGAGGCAGAAAATGAGTTACAGTCTGAAAGAGGTCTGATATTCCACAAAATCACTTTCCAAGGTGATATAGAGAGTTTGCAAAACATAAAAATGTCCAACCCTTACAAAATGAGCCAAATCTGGCTTTTAATGGTCGAGCAGAAAAAGAGAGCAAAAACGTGGGCAAACAGATTTATGAATTCAACCACCAACCAGATCCACAAATTTCAAAATAGCAGTGATGGGCTTCATGGACGAACCCATACTTAGAAGTACATTGTTCTGCAGATAAAAAAAGGGCCATACTTCAATAAATTTGGTGGTTGAATGTCAATTATGTGTCTTTTTGTGCCAGGGACATTTCTTTGATTTTCTCCTAAAATTCTCTATCAAAATACAAAATTGAACCCTCTATCATGTAGATAATTTCACCAACTTTCCAATGACACCAAAATTGTTAAATTTTGAGCTCTAGATCAAAAGTTATGCCCTTCTGAAGATTTATGGCAAAAGGGGGCCAAAAATGGGTTGGTGGGACGAAAGTTTAAAATTTTCCCCTTTTTGAATTTGGGAAAATTTTCCCGAAAAGTTCTTCCCCACCACTCTAATGCCATGTGGTAGGTTTTGATTAGTTTGTGGGCTTCCTATGATCATTTTAGACCTTTTCGGTCTTTGGAAATTTTTCCAAAAATCTCCGCCGGCTTGGCACTCCGAGGACACGTGGCGCCGCGCCCGATTCATTGTGGGCCCTTACTCTCAAATTTTCCATCACTACCAACCACTACCCTAAACAAGACATGTGGTGCCTTGTCATTGGCTCGGGCCATCGCAGGTGGGCTTTCATTCCATTATTTTCCATAGTTTGGTGAAAGGGAAAATTTTCTTCCACCCCCACCTTCCGACGCTCCGAGGACATGTGGTGTGCTATGATTTGTTGCAGGCCTTCGGGCCAAGATTTCCCCATTGTGCCGAGTTTTGAAAATTTTCTAAGTTCCTCCCACCGCTCTAATCTCCGACGGGCCTCTGGACATGTGGCCACTTCCGATTGGCCGACGGGCCTTCGGGCCAAAAATTTCTTTGTGCGCCTGCCAATACTTGGTGAAAATTTTCTAAGTTGCCTCCGCCTCCACCATTCCGATGCCACGTGGCAACTTCTTATTGGTCGCAGACCTCCCATGGGAAAATTTCCCTCCAAAACTCCATCGAGCCATAACTTGCAAAATATAAGGAGTTAGAAGGAAAACTTTACCTTTCTGAAAAGCTAAGAAAATTCTCTATCTGATGAAACCATTTCCAGAAAATTTTGAGTGCTTGTAAAGTGAAAAAAAATTGTGAGAGGCACAAGGAAGGAAGAAATGAAGGGGAGTTAGACAAAATAAGCAAGGGGCTTATTTTGGATAACAATTCCCACACACTCTCTGCCATACCTTGTTGAATCTCCTTCAACATGCTAATGTTCTTCTCTTCAAACTCGGGGATATGAAATTTAGCTAAGAAGGCATTCCACGGTCATGTGGTCTAATCTACTACTATCTAGTGGGGGTCATACTTACTTACGGTACCAACTATGCACGTGTCCTTATAATGTTGTTGCAAACTAACTTTCCTTCCATTTTGGGGTAGTGATCCCCTTCGCATACCATAGAAATTCATATTTTTGTACATGCTCTGTAACATCCTCAACACCTTTTTAGTCTGGTAGATGCAAATACATTTCAAAAAATACTTGATGAGGTGGTTGAGGCATGTGCCTCGCCCGATCTAGAACCTTGATTACCTCTCGGTGTTTCCTCCTCACCAAAGCAACTAGATCGACCAGCACTGTCCCTTGATCCACCGGATCCTCTAGATTTAGTAGGTTCACTAGTTCCAATTCCACCATATCCACCTCCCGTAGCTAGTAAAGGTCCTAAAGTGGTCATGCCTTGTGTCCCCACCAATGACCGAACTATGTGCCAACAATATGTGATATTACACCACTACCGATATGTTTCCCATGCCACTTGCAGATGTGATACCTAAGCTTTGTGTACTTGTACTTTGCCAAAATTTCATTCCGCATAATATACCTCTAAACACAAGAAATTATTGTGCAACCATAGATGTGAAAATGAAAATTTATACCTCCTAGGTGTTGATCGGTCACTTCCACCAATACCAATTGCGTTAGTAATACTTATCTTTGGATTTAGAAATATAAGCACTGTGGGTTACTCACTAGATGGATTCAGATGTGTGCCAACGACTCCTCTCCTTTCTTTATATGATGAGCCTTCTCTAGAAGCCGAGGGTATTTCTCTCCCACGCTTGCAAAAATGGGGTAAAGACATGATCAAAAGCTCTGCGCCCCTCTGTGTGAACCTCAATTCCTTCCCACAATGTCTTCCTCCATAAATCCATCACTCCTTTAACTTTGAGTTGTTTATCTAAATCCCTCTTACATGATTCATTATGTTTGAGTTGTCTCTCTTCCCTCTCCTGCTCATCCGTAAGGTCCTCCATCTTCCTCCACCCTAATTTCCTCACCCAATGCTTAGAAGAAGCTTAGCTGGCCATAGGAAATGCTTCCAAACTCAGTGTAATGATCATGATCTTTATAGCTAAGGGGATAGCACATAAAAATGATCCTCTAGGATCCCTCAAAAACTCAAACTCAACAATCTCAGGACATGAATACGTAGAAATCGCATACTCCAAGGTGTAACTCGTCAACACTCTACTCCACCAATGATCAATAGCATGTGTCCAAGTCATATCAGCATCCCGCATCCTCTTATACTCATCTCGATTCCATGCGCGAGATATATAGTACCAAATTTGATCTAGACACACACGCCGAAAGCCATTCGTACAACTCTACCGAAAAGCAACAAAATAAAGTCTCATATAGCTCATGATATAGGTGCTCCCCTACCCATTTACGCGCATTAAACTCAAGTCCATTAATGAATCTCTCGAGTAAAATCATCCTTCATGCTCATAAACCATTCTTTGACACAAGTCAACGTCAAGCATTCTATCATTACGTACCATTCTCATGACAACTTTGAAAAGAGGTCCGACAATGGAACCAAAATGTATTCTCTATTATCATTTTCTATTTCAAAACTAATCCCAAGCGTTCCAACATATCATCCAAGTTTCATCCGGAAGCTCACTCAAGGTGTGCATAGGCATCGAGTCCCTCCTTTATGTGAGCTTCATGAGAATGTTATTTATCGACATGATGATGTAGTATAACCAAAGAATAAATGCAATTATCCATAGGTTTTTAGATGTAAGCTTTTACTCCTAGTTGATGTATCCCAAACACAGACTTAACATGATCAAATACAAGTAGAATCAACCATGGAATAACATTGAGGAAACCAATAATACATGCATGAACATAAAGGGAAAACACACATTAAGATCCATTACAAGAGTGTTACAAAATTGCTTCATTATATTGATAAGTCAAATACAATAGCTAAGATTACATCAAGAAGTTCCATCCATGGAAATGTTCATAGTAGCAGAGATTTATTTACATCACAAAGCTCCCTATTACATCCATTAAACCATACTTCCTTTTTTCCTCTTCTAGAAATGACCCTCTATAACAAGCATTCGAAGGAATATTCTTCTAACCATCCATCATCATCTATAAAATCCTACTAGAATCTCCTCATGATTGTTCTACCATTACTTAGGAATCTACCAAGATGTCACCATGTGTTTCCCTCAATCAAGTGCCTTTAGCATGCATGTGAAAGCTAATCCTTAACAACCTCGACTCCTTATCCTCTCATGATAACCATAATGATTCCTTGGAATATCCTTTTCTTAGATTGTAATATCCATGGCTTATCCACATCTATATCTGGTCACTTTTTCATTCTCTCCCTATACGCATCTTTTTCTATTTGTCAAAAACTCACTAAGTCCTAACTACATCCTTAAGGGAGTAGCATGGTTATTGGGCCCCTGAAACATCAACTAAGTCCAAAACGAGCGTATAGGCATGCAAGGTTGAAAAAATCACACAAGATAAGGTGCAAAGAGAAGGGTTTAGGTAGGTTTTGGTGAACCTAGGATACACACCCGTAGATTAGAATATGGGACTTAGCCATTTTTGACCTATCGGGAAGGACGCAAGAAAAATGTGACCCAAGTGGAAAAGGTGCTAGCCTCAAGCGATAGGGTGGCTGGAAAGAATATGCCCTAGGATAGAAGTAGAAGGAGATCATGGCAAGGAGTGGTGAGATGCTTGGAGGAGCATACGCCAATGAGGAACACTTTTAGACACTTGGCAACAAATATGAGGCCATAGAAGAATGAGTTGGCGAGTTCGGGAAGGCTACATATACAAGTGCCTACAAAAGAAAAGAGAAATGAAATGAATAGAGGGAAGAGCTCTGCAAAAATACTGCAAGGACTCTATTAGCTTGGGTAAATAAGCGTAGGAAAGGATGTATCAAGGGTTTGGGGTTATAAATTTTCTTTTGAGATCTTAGCTATATGAATCCAGCTTATAATGCATGACTACATGATCCACCCTTCATGACATTGTAACCTCGCAATGGTCCTAATGAATGTAATGAGGTTAATAGTTTATGTGAATATGAACATTAATGGTTCTCGATGCATACATCCTTCTTCATATCTCTTTTTCATTTATGTATATGAACTAAGTATGAATTATTGTACAACTTTCTTTTGTTTTGGTGTAAGTTATATAATATGTTAAGTTGTTTTCGACTTGAATGACTATGAGGATCTAAAATTCATTCCGAGTTGTATGGTGCTTGTATGTCTTATTTCCTCTCAAATCTCTTAAAATCAGATCATAGATGATGTTTCCCACTAAACTCACATAAAAGAGAGACTCAGCACCCGCACGTGCCTTGGGTGAGTGCCCAACACCTATTGGGTGATAGGATGGTGTGCATGGGATTTCTTTCCTTTGTGATGGGTGTAAATATGAATACTTCTTGGTTCATTGCCGAGAAATATTTTTGAAGTCAGAAGGGAAATGGCATACATCATGATCTTTTTAATGAGTAATGACAGAGCGTTTAACTTTGGAAAGTGTTGAATCATGGTTCAAGAGCATGAAGGATGAATTTTTCAAAGATTCAACACACTGGATCTCGAGTTTAATGCACATAGATGGGTAGAATAGAACCTCTACAATGATTTGTATGAAACTTTTTTTTTCTGTTGCTTCCCAATAGAACTATATGAATGGCTCTCAACATATGCATCTAGATCAAGTTGGTATTATAGATCATGAGCATGGACCCAAGAAGAATATCAAAGGTTGTAGGATACAGATCTGATGTGGACTCATGTTGTGGATCATTGGTGGAAAGGTGTGTTAGCTAGCTACACTCTAGAGTACACTATTTCTACATATTCTTTGCCTGGAGGTTACTGAGTTTGAATTTTTACAAGAGCCCAAAGGATCATTTCTATGTGCTATCCCTCTGGAAATGAAGATCTTGATTGTTACCTTGAGTTTAGAGGCATTTCCAATGGCCGGCTAAACCATTTTAAGTGTTGGGTGAGGAAGCTAGGGTGGAGGAATATGAAAGATATTACGACGGAGAAAGAAAGGGAGGAGATATGGCTCAAGTATAGTGAAGCTCGTGAAAGGGATATTTCTAGACAATGCGAGGTTACAAGTGTGATGGATCTATGGAAGTAGACAATGCGGGAAGAATCGAGGTTCACGTGGAGGATGTGGAACCTAAGCGGTTTGTGCTACCCCATCTTGGAAAGTGCATAAGAGAGACCCCGTCGCCTTCGATGGGAGTTCATCTTGTGGAGAGAGAAGAGTCGTTGGCACGTATCTCGAACCCATGTAGTGACCAAAACCTAGTGTTTGGTTTTCCAGATCAAGGAAGGAGTATCATTGACCTAGTTGGTATCGTGGAAGTGACAAATCTACACCAGGAGATATAATTTTTCATTTCCCACTTCTATGGCTATGCATATTCTAGT
Organism: Taxus wallichiana var. yunnanensis; assembly: GCA_018340775.1. NCBI lineage: Eukaryota > Viridiplantae > Streptophyta > Pinopsida > Cupressales > Taxaceae > Taxus > Taxus wallichiana. The sequence continues at coordinate 942,457,054 of CM031237.1, forward strand.
ATTTGGAGGAATTTTTGGACAAGGAGCAAGTACACAAGCCTTGGTCTCATGTCTGGGAGTGGCGCAAGGTACACTAGTGGTAGTGGGGAATTATCACAGGACTATCGAGTGTAGCTTAGTGGAATCTTTGGGACACTTGGCACAACCACTACAGGACTGGTGGACTGGTGGATCTGGTGGGTTAGGAGGAACAAGACCTAGTGGTTCTATGGATCTGGTGGCTCAAGAGGCACAAGACCTGGTGGACCTAGTGGATCCGGTGGTAGAGGAAACACCGAGGGAACCAAGGCTCTAGCTCAGGAGGACAAGGGCCCCAACCACCCCCTCAAGTCTTCTTTGAGATGTCTTTACATTTTCCAAATTACAAAGGTATTGAAGATGTTGCAGAACATGTTCACAAGTGTGAACTGTTATGGTGTGCAAAGGGGATCACAACCCCAAAGCGGAAGGCTAGTCAGTTTGTAATGATGTTGTAGGGGCATGCACATAGCTGGTATAGGAAATATGACCCTCATCAAATGGTGGTGGATTATACTGCTTTAAAGAACACCTTCTTGGCATAATTCCACATCCCTGAGTTTGAACAAAAGAGCATCAACGCCCTAAAGGATATTCAATAGGGAATGGTGGAGAGTGTGCGGGAGTATGATGTGCACTTTAAAACTCTCTTGTCTAAGTTATCATATGATATTCACCCTTCACAACATTCTTAGTGGTTTTTGGAGGGTTGATCACTCCTTTTAGGATAGCTTTATCTCATAAATTTTTCACAGATCCACGCGAGGTGTTAGAAGCTACTCTACACGCCGAGGTGTTGGAAGTGTTGATACTAGTGTTAGCTTATTTTTGAGGCTCAAATTGCTGTTATGGCTAAGTAGTTAGAGAAGTTGTCTACGAACTCAACCCATGAGACTCATAGTGGTATATGGTGTATAGATTGTGAAGTAGAGGGGCATGTCAAGGATAGTTTCCCCGGAGGATAGTATGCATCGTGATAGTAGATTGTGAAATTTTTCATGGGGACCATGATGCAAGTAGATGTCCCTTGTTACAACACACAATTCAGAAGAATGTGTCTTGCTATTGTAAGATCTACACCTCTACAACCCATGATACTAAGGATTATAGGCTTATTGACCAGATCCATGAGGCCATTGATCATGGGGTGTGCTGACCAAAGCATTTCTAGTAGTTCTAAAGGTGATGATCGCCGTTATGAGGAGTGTGCAGATGGAGGTGTGCGTGGAAGGGGATTTTATAGAGGATTCCGTGGTCATGGTAACCATGGAGGAGGAAGAAGTGAGTTCCCACATGGAACCTATTTTAATTGTGGATCTATAGAGGATTACAAATGAGAGTGCCTAGACCTATTACAGTGCTCATGGTGTGGGAAGAAACACAAGTATGATGAGTGCCCTGAGTTGTTTGATCACATGAATTAGTAGTAACAGAAAGACAAGGGCACTGCAATGGTAAGAGTTAAGAAGACATACACATAATGGATGCCACAGGTAATATGTGATGCAGGCTTAGAATCTATTATGGTAACAACTAGAGTAGAGGTCACACATGCAAAGGAAATACTAAGGTAGAGGAACCTGGTTTCAAGGGAAGAAGTGGTACATGGGAAGTACCTAGACCCTGCACATCAAAATGAGGTATATCAAGATACCATGGATGTCATTCAGAGTTTACAGGAGAAATCCAATGTCTAAAGGAGAAGTCCAGGAGGGAGGAGAAAAAAGGAAGGTTGAGGTGCCAAGAGATGACTTGGATGAGGTTAGGGAAGTATGTAAAATGCTAAGGCAAGAGAATATTATTCCCTTGCTAGGGGCATGGTTGAGAGAGAAGGTACCACATGGAGAAGAGCGCGAGAGGTAGGTCTTGCATGAAAACCTTCCCCCTCACAACCTTGACTATGATAGGGAGATCACGTTAAATGTGGTCGTGGATGGATGGATCCTTAGTAATATCCTCATTGACATAGGTGTGGATGTCAATGTTCTCACATTGGATGCATGGCATCAGATGGGAAGGCCTACATTACAGCTGTCTTCGAATGTGTTGTATATGGAAAAAAAAAAAAAGGAAATGCCCATCGATGTCTTAAAGGATGCAACTATCACCATTTAGGGAGCTAAGTTTACTGGGGACTTCGAAGTCTTGGCACTTGCTGAGGAAGACAATTTCCCAAAGACTACTTGGGATCCCATGGTGTTATAAGAATAATGCATATCTTCGGTTCAACAAGGGGTACATTAGCTTTGAAAATGAGGAGGAACAAGTCATCATACCCCTGGCTGATGGGAAGTCAACACCCTATACTAAACCTTTGGGAGAAGAGGTCCTGGATAGAATATATGTGCGCTCAATCAAGGATCCATAGATAATCCATCGCACCGACGGAGTTATCTAGTTTGAGGATGCTCAGTCAGTAAGTGACACCACTAGTCTAGCATGTGATAATTGGGCACATGGGACCTATGAGTTGATCGAATGACATTTAAGAGGATCGGTGACAAAGGTGATAAAGGCGCACACATTTCGATGCCTATGAGGAAAAGAGCTACCTAAGTACTCAGGAGGAGCCTCCCCGAGCTCTTTTATAAAAGATGGAAGCTCAGTGGAAGGAGGAAAATGAAATAAGGGGATGTTAAGTTACATCCTACTAAGAACTACTACGCATTGGTGGGTAACACATCGGGATAATCTCTTGGAATGGCACGAAGTGAGAATTGCCTTCTCTATTTGTTTCTCTAGAAGTAATGTACCCACCACCATCAAGGACTACCATGGTAAGGAGCCCACCTCTTTCCACATCCAAGCCTATGAGAGAACCTAGAGGGAAGGTGTGGAAGCTTTTCCACCATCCTCTGGGTGCACAAATTGTATTCTACACTGCAGGTTACATGCACACATGGTACATACATTCTGAGACATGCCACCAAACAAGGAATTGGCAAGAGCTAGTAGCTAACCTTGTTCAAACATTTGAGTATCGAAGTACCAAGCCATCAGTTGATAAGGCATTATAGGTTGTCAAGCACCTTACCATGGGGGATAGTGCCATGGTAGAAGATAGGCTACTGGACTTGCTTGGTGAACTAGGTTTGGAGGTGCACTTTGAAGAAGAGGAAACAAAGGAGGTTTATCTTGAGCGTGCATGTGTGAAAAAGGAGAAAGGAAAGATTGTATATGTAATTGATGGGGAGGAAGTAGAAATATTGGATGTTAACCATTCTATAGGGATGCGTGAGGTAGTGGATAGTGTTGATACTCGTGCACGCACCTACCATGAACCTTTAAAAACTAAAAAGGTTAACATCAACTTAGGAGAAGAACCTAAGGAAGCTATCATGCAGAGATTATTGGTCGAGAGAAAGAAGTCTCTAAGATCATTGATATTTTGCATGAATTTGAGGATTTATTCCCACATGGGTACCATGAGCTCAAAGGCATCCACCATTCCTTGGGGGAGATGAGGATAAAGCTGAAGGATGGTGTGTGCCCAGTCAGAAGAGACCCTACCAGATGAATCCCAATTTATGTGTGAAGGTAAAGGAAGAGATAGATAAAATGATAGCATCTAGGATCATTGAATCTGTTGAAGAATTAGAATGGATAATTCCAATGGTAATCAAAATAAATAAGGATGGATGGATTAGGATCTATGTGGATTATAGGGATCTGAACGTAATTTTTGTCATCAATCCTTTTCCAACCCCCTTCATTGAATAAATTTTGGAGGGATTCACTGGGTGTGAAATCTATTCCTTTATGGATGGATTTTCAGGGTACCACCAAGTCCAGATTGTAAAGGAAGACCGAAGAAGAAAAATTTCACCACTAAATGAGGAAGTTTTGTATACATGGCCATTCCCTTTGGGTTGAAAAATATGCTTGTTGATTTCTTGTGCATAATGGTACAGGCATTCCAGGAATTCATCCATAAATTTATTCAGGTCTATCTTGATGATTGGACGGTGTATGGGCTCGTAAAATACCATTGTGATAATTTGAGGTTGATGTTTGAGAGGTGTTAGCAGTTGAGGATATTCCTCAACATTAAGAAGTGTGTCTTTGCTACCCCCTTTGGAATTTTATTGGGGCATATCATAAGTAAGGAGGGCTTGCTAGTAGATCCTGCCAAGGTTACAATTATTGTGGGATTGGGGGAGCCAACTAATCAAAGCATAGTGTGAGGATTTCTTGGACACGTAGGCTACTATCAGAATTTCATCAAAGGGTATGCTAAGATCACCTCGCCTTTAGAAGAATTTCTCAGACATAAAAGTTCCTTCCATTGGGGAAAGGTTTAGCAAAAGGTGTTTGACACATTGCAGGATAGGCTTGTCACCGCGCCTATACTACATTTCCCCTCTTGGGACAAGCCCTTCCATGTTCATGTAGATGCCTCTGGAACGTCCATTGGGGAAGTGCTTGCACAACCTAGTGAGGGAGTTATTGATCACCCCTATGCTTTGCAAGCAATAAGTTGACACTAGCAAAGAAGAATTAAACTACCACCAAGTACGAAGCTTTGTCAATGATCTATGTGCTTCACAAGTTCGGGCAAAGATCTACTAATAACTCTCTTTATCTTCTACACTCGACAACATGTCATTGAATTACTTCATGAAAAATCTCGTTCTATAAGGGCGCATATGTTGGTGGGTGCTATTATTTCAATAGTTTGAGTTCATGTAGTTGTGAAGCCGGAAAGAGTGAAGCCCGGAAAGAGTAATTGTGGACTGACGATTTATCAAGAATTGATTTAGGGGAGGACATGCAAAGCATTGAAGAGACTATGCCGGACATGAATCATTTAGGTTTAGGTTCGCCCTCGTATTTGGAGGAAATTTCTATATCTCTAAAGGAAGGTGTGGCACTGGAAGGGATGAAGACATTAGAGAAAAATCAACTAGCCATACGCACCGCGCACTACATGTTGATCAGTGGGGACTTATACAAATTAGGGCATGATGAAGTTTTGTGCAAGTGTGTACTAGAGCATGAGTGCCTCACCATCATAGAGGAAGCACATGGAGGAAGTGCAGGTGGAAATTATGCAGGTGATGCCACCACACGTAAAATGTTAATGGTGACATTGTGGTGATAAACTCGTATATGGATCGCAAGGACTATTGTAAAGCGTGTGACCACTGTCAAGACGTTAGCAAGCCAGGAAGGAGATATGAAATTCCTTTGCACCTTATCCCAAAGATTGAACCTTTTGAGAAATGGGCAATAGAATTTGTAGGCCCTATTGCACCAAAGCAATGCGTAGGATCGGATCATGCTGTAGACACCAAATTTGTGTCTTACGACCCCCGTGCCCTCGCATCTCATTTCGTAACCTAGCCTCATCACCTAAACCTTACACAATTATTTATTAATTACCTTATAATTAATAAATCCACATCTCCAAACCTGCCACCTCATTTCACCACCTCATCATGACCTAGTCCTAACCCTAAACTAACCTAATTAAGACCTATAACTTGGTCTACATCCACACCCATGACTAATTACTCCTCACCCACACCAAAATCAACCTAATAATGACTTGACCAAGCCCACAACTAATTCCTCGGGAGAAAAGGAGGGAAAGTTGGCTATTTTACTAAAAATAGCTCACTTTGACTTAACCGATATCAGTTCCTACTCGACCGCCGTCGGTTACGTAACCGCCATCGGTTCCCTGTAAATGACCTCCCCCAACCAAAAACAAAGGATCGGAACCTGGGAATTGATTGGAAGGATCGGGAATTCACTTGGCCGAGTAGAGACAAGTGAAGGAAAGAGAGGAGTTTGCAGAGAAGGACATCAAGCCCAAGACTGCAACTGAGTAACCGGAGCCCAGTGACACTCATCCAAGCATTGGGAGAGAAGATAGCTCATCTTTGATTGTCCGATCATCCTACCTGAGCCCTGCCTTCGTTATCACAGTCTTTAGACCTGATATCTCCATCAGGAATTAGTAAGTAGTATCTTGTATGTTCTTTTAATAACATTTCTTGGACTTCTGAATCACAACAATTCTAAGTCTATTCCTAGATCTACTACCCGGTAACACCCTCCATCTAACTGTCATTCCTCTACCCCTACATTGCCCCAAGAACAGCCCCCATACTCTCTGAGTCTTCTCCATCACCCCATTACCTATCCCCAATCATTTACCAGCCTTATAAACACCATAGCCACCTTATAGCCAACCTTCACTAAAAGCCCCTAAACCACTGCCCCTACCGATATCGGTTATCGAAACCGCATACGGTGACAAGTGGATCGGCATCGGTCACTGTGATTCAAAACCAAAATGACCCCTTTCCTCTATTGTTTTAACAAGGTAATTAAATTGTAATTTTGTAATAATTTGTGTTAATTCATATTAGCAGGGGAACTGACCACCTTCAAAAGGAAGTCTAATATTTCCTGGGCCCAAGGCAGATCCCTCATTTATTGTCTAATTAGAATTTGGTGGTCTTGTATTCTTACTTGCAGGTAGTCCTTCCTAGATAAAAAGGAGTTCTTCCCAATCGAGCTAATCTCTCTCTATAGTACGCGCACACCCTCTCAACATTCAACAGGTATTCCTCCTAGCCCTAACCCTTATCTGTTTCTCAAAGGAATGAAAGGATAGAAGCAACTCTATTCCAGGAACAAAAGCATTATGTGTGAAACACACGCTACATAATCACTTTGAGGACTATTTGACAAGGTGGGTAGAGGAATCCCCAACTAAAGACTCAGACAACAACTACAACAACAAGATTCTCGTGGGAGAACATTATCACGAGGTATGGATGCCCCTTAAGTTTAACTAGTGATAGGGTACATTTCTTGAATGAGACCATGAGGATCATGCTAGCAGAGTTCATGGTGGCTCATCACAAGAGTACACCTTATCACCCACAAGCAAATGGAACTACTGAAGCATTTAACAAGATATTGAGTCATATCCTAAAAATATTTGTGATGTCGAAGACAAGATTGGGATGACAAGGTATCATCCATATTATGGACTTATAGGACAAATTATAAAAGGCTAAACAAAGCCACACCTTGTTTTAATTGGTTTTTAATGTGGAAGCTGTTTCGCTTAGTTGAATTCATGTTACCTTCTCTGTGAATAGCACAAGAGGGATGGTGATGAGCAAGTCTTTGAAGAGAGAATTGATGAATTGATGAAGCTAGATGAAAGATGATCACATGCTAGGTGAAGCCAAACAACAGAAAAAGAAAAGTAAAAATCATGGCATGATCACCACATTAGAAATAAGAAGTTTGAGGTTGGGCAGATGGTCTTACTTGTATGATTCTAAGTTTCGTATACCACCTTAGGAAGTTAAAGGTCCATTGGTTAGGTCCCTATATAATCTCATACATCCTTGATTTGGGTGCATGCCAGTTACAAGCGCTGGATGGAATGAAATTTCTTTGACACTTCAATGGGAGTAGGCTAAATCCCTACCATAAATAAGGCTTCTTGATGTTTGTAAATAAGGAAGTTTAGCCGAGATAGTTTAGAATTTCCTTTATGCATTTCTTTTCTTGTGTTTCCTTTTCACGTTGTTGTTTTTTTTTACACATTGGGCACCGATAACCTTGTTACTTTTTTAGGGTTTTCAATACAGAGGATAACACATCGTTTTAGTGTGGGTAGAGTGATGTGAAGGAAAGTGTGGGTAAAATGCTAAGGAGGATTGTGTTGGAAATCCTAGTTGAATGGCCTGTTGAAAGAAGTGCTTGAAAGAAAAGGTGGAAAAATATGGTTGGTGTCAAGAAAATCATAATGCCCCTACTAACCAAAATTTGAAAATCTTCAACAAACCATTCCGAACCACTCATCTAACAATGATAACATAAACCAAGATATCTTAGCCGAGGAGAGTGTTCATGAAATTCATGAAGTCTTCGACTCTACCAAAAGCCTCTATCAAGAAAATTTTGAATCAAGCCTCTTCACTAATGCAGGAACCCGAACCCCCTTCACCACCATCAAGACAAGACGAAATCCTTGCTGTTCCTTTACCCATAAAGGAATTAACTGCCCAGAGTTCTCTTCTCACAGAGGAGCCTTCTTACACCACATCTCTGCAAGACTGTGAGCAGATGTTATCTAGCTTATCTATTTCCCAAACATCTCCTTCTACCACTCTTGCTGTACAAGAGGAAGACTCGCCACTTTTTTCGTCATCCTTAGATGAGAAACCCCTCGAACCGACATCACCAAATTCTTTAATCATGATGGATCCTCTCAAACATGCCCTCCTACCTATTAGTTCTTCATCGCCTAAATCTTTTCAGCGACCGGTTGACCTCTTAACGCCCATTGATACAGTGCCTCGTTTACCCCCTGTATCACACCCACAGTGGACCGAAATCACAACCCACCTTTCTTCCATACAAAAGTTCCTATTCACACGTGAGGATTGTCACCCCTCAGAAGATAGACGAGTCCTATGGGAACGTTTGAGTACACCATATTCTACTCAAATGCAGATGACCGATCCAGATGCCTCTACCATATACCCGAAGTGTTTACAAAAGCTTAAAATGCCTATGTCCTCATCTTCACCCCCCTCATCTCTACCAAATACCTCATCCACCTCTATTGACCTAACCAAACCTTCCCCTACACTTGGGACCTCACCAATACCCAGTCTAACACACCCACCTAAATGGTTAGATTTATCCAAAAGTAAAGTCGTCCATCCACTTAGGAGATAGACCCAATCTCCTCAAGTCCAACCTATGTCTCTATCACAACTAAAACCATCACCGTCACACCTACCTTCTATATTGGGACCTCATCCCTCCACCTTGCATCAATACATCATACCTCCTGCGTTTTCTTTAAAACGACCTACACCTTCTGCACCCATACAAAGATCCAAGGGTATATCAACACCGTCACCCCAAGTATCCTATCCACCTATCAACTCTAAACAAACTCCATCATCAAAGGATTTGTTTACTGTCACTCCTCTTTCTCCATGGTTGTTTGCTGCTACCACGTCATCTGACCAGCTAAACATAACTTCTGCACCGAAGAGGTCACATTTAGTTAAATCCAATTATCAAAACCCCTTGGCTAAGCCGCCACCCATACAAATCAACCATACCCAGTCATTACCGAAACCTACCCAGTCAATAGCCTCATTTTCCTCTGACTTTGACCTGCTCAAAGGGTCTTACGCCAAAATCCTTGCGATGTTGGTGGAGAATGCGACCATTTCCCTACCCCCACTTAGACCCTATGATCCATCTAAACCTCGACCTATAGGTTATGATGAGTCTAAAATCTGCGCTTACCACCACACACCAGGACATGATGTAGAGGGATGCAAAGCGTTGAAAGCCATACTTCGTCAGTCACCTCTCTCGGATAAAAAGGTTAAGAAAGACAATTTACGAAGGGAGAAACCTTTAGCTTCAATCCCCTCTCCTATACCACCTGTCCCCTCCTCACCAAGATCTATCATTATTACAACCCCACCTCTTGAAGACCATGACTTATCCCTACCATCTTCCTCCTCTCATGTTCATGAGATCAATATGATTAGTGTTGCTACTCGAGGGTAGAAAAACAATGGGAAAGCTAAAGAAAGCACACATGCGGCCTCTCTTTCTCCGTCCACCATCCCGATCGCACCATCACCTAAAGTGGTTATTCATGGACCTGCCTACCCCGTCTCTAATGGAGTTGCCCACCGAACCATGATCAAACAGCTTCACCAATCACCTGTAAAAATGACACTGTATGATCTCATTCAGGCCTCTGAATCTCATCGAAAAGCTCTCGTTGAAATCCTTCAAGGTATAGAGGTCTTACCTAATGAAACCTTCCCGTTACCTCCATCTTAACACCCAACCACGTTGCCTCTCTCACCAAACAATCTACCACTTCCATCCCTGTACAACAAACCACTGCTGTCAGTTTCTCCGAAGACGAAATTGTTGACTTTGGTGTAGAAGATCCTGACCCCGCTCTTTTCATCTCAGCTTACGTTCGGGACATCCACGTACGTCGTGTTATGATTGACAGGGGTGCTAGCCTAAACATCATCTCTTCTAAAGCCTTCCAACAAATGAATATCCCCTCTAGTTGCATGTGTGCCAACCCCACCATGCTGCGTTCATTCAATGATGCTATTACTTCTACCTTAGGCACTGTGATCCTTAACATTCGTGTAGGGCCATGTACCTTACCTGAACTCTTCTATGTCCTTGAGGGAGAATTCCAATACAACATGTTGTTAGGCCGCCCTTGGATCCGGCTATGGGATGCGTTCCCTCCACCTTACATAGATGCATAAAATTTGAGTACGAGGGGAAGTCCTATACCGTAAAAGCTGACCCTCCCCCCTTCAAAACCTACAATATGTTATATCGCCCCAATGATGTGCTTGTACCAGTCAAGACACCCATTCATCCAACCCAACCATCCACTTCAACCACACCTCAACCATCCACCTCAACCGCACCTACACCTTCAACCAATGAGACCACTGTCGCAAATACCACTTCCTTTCCCGCGGACAACATCCCAACCTCAGACCCTTTAGTAGATGTTTTTCAACACCTCACGCTGGGGGAGTATCGCCTATATAACATTAGCTCTTTCCATACCCCACAGGAGTACGGACAGTTACATGCGCATCCTACCTACGACCGTCATGTGGGGGAGGTAATCTCCTACGGACCACCTAATTGCCACACCAACCTAATGTATGGGGGTGTCGACACATCCTCTGTTACCCCTGAACCTCCCCTTGGTGTGGTTCCCTTCCAATCTGATTTTCAATACCTGACAAATCGTCATTTCGCCCTCACCTTCTTGACTCGTTGTGCTTGGAAAGGTTTTGGTTTTGGTCTTTATGAACAAGGCCGACATACAATCATTCCCATTACTACACGCAAACACAAAGATCATCGTGGTCTTGGATTCTCTGAACCCCCTACACTGAAAACATCGCATATCCGTTGTATCCAGGAAGACGACAAAGTCACCCCTTCCGAACCATCATCACCCATTTTTCCATCGTCACCCACAGAGTCGATAAACCCTGAATCTATCCCTCCTAACTTTTTTTTTTCATAAACACTATCTTATTGGGTCCTCTCACTTATCAACGCGATAATGAAGGCCCATCTTCTCTTCCCCTTCTATATCCAGACATGATCAAAGAGGACTCACCTTCAATTAATGTTGTTGAGTGCCAGGATGAAAACTCCATCCTCACTTACCTTGGTGCGACGACTCTTATATTCAACACGCCTTGCCATCGATACTCAAACCATATTGAATGAGTTGACTATATAAATCAACATTCACACGAGGATGATCCTCACATTGTGAAGATCGGACAATCTCTTACCGCATCAGAACAAACTACCTTCACTACCTTCCTCCGTGCCCGCAACCAAGCTTTCGCTTGGTCCTACGCTGACATGCCAGGAATTGATCCTGACATTGCTATCCATAACATTACCCTAAAACCCGATGCCAAACTAGTTAAGCAGAAACTGAGAAAAATGCATCCATGCATTGCCCTCTTGGTCAAAGAAGAGCTTCAATGACTCCTTTCTGTTTCCTTCATCTTACCTATTGACTATCCTCAATGGATCTCTAACATCATACCTGTTACTAAAGCAATGGGGACTTCGGATATGTATAGATTTTCGGGACCTTAACCTCGCTTGCCCAGAAGGATGACTTCCCCCTCCCAAGTATTGATCAACTTGTTGATCTCACTATGGGCCATGAGATGCTTTCTCTCATGGATGGCTTCTCGGGATACAATCAAATTTTGGTAGCCCCGGCCGATCAACATAAAACTGCCTTCATAACTCCTTGGGGAACCTTCTGTTATCATGTCATGCCATTTGGCCTTAAGAATGCTAGTGCGACCTACCAGCGGGCTATGACTTACATATTTCATGACATTATGCACACTATCCTTGAGGATTATGTCGATGATCTTCTTGGCAAATCTAAACATCGCAGTGAACATCTCGATGTTTTAACCATTATTTTCGATCGCCTGTTACAATATTGTGTTCGCCTTCAACCAAAGAAATGTGTCTTTGGTGTCCTTTCGGGAAAACTTCTTGGTTTTATTGTCTCTTTGCGTGGCATCGAGGTCGATCCAGCTAAAGTCAAAGCTATCCTAGAAATTGCCCCCACCTACTAACCTCAAACGATTTGCATAGTTTGCAAGGTAAGCTCCAATCTATCGGCATTTCATCTCCCAACTCTCGATCGATGTCAACCTTTCCATCATCTCCTTAAAAAGGACATTGTCTTTCAATGGAGCGAAGAGTGCCACCAGGCCTTGAGGCTCTTAAAGCCTATCTCTTGTAACCACCCATGCTTATCCCACCTCAAGACGATCGCCCTTGTTATTTTTACCTTTCTGCCACCGACCATGCTGTAGGAGCCATGCTCGCACATCGTGACTCCGAGCATCGAGAACAAGCCATTTATTACATAAGTCGTACTCTCGTGGATTACGAGACTAGGTATACACATGTAGAAAATTTGTGCCTAGCCCTATCATTCGTAGCCACCAAACTCCGACACTACCTCCTGAATCACAAAACTTTTGTCATCACCAACGTGGACCCCATTCATTATATGTACGCCAAACCTCATCTAAACCAACGCATCACCCGATGGCTTATGCTCCTCGCTGACCTCGACCTTGAATTTGTACACCAAAAGTCAATTAAAGGACAAACTATCAAGACCAACTCACGGAAGCCCCTTTACCTGGGGAGCAATTTACCAATTTTAATTTCCCGATGAACTCATTGCCACTCTTTCACTCAGTGAGGAGTCGTATCCAATGACCCTCTTCTTTGATGGATCCAAATGCTAGCACGGTGGTGGAGCCGGTGTTGTTCTCATTCCTCTTAATGCTGAGCCTATGCCTCTTTCATTCGGCTCGATTTCCCCTGTACTAATAATACAGCGGAATACGAGGCCCTTGCTTTGGGTCTCCAGGTTGTGTTACACTTAGGTGTCAAGTCTATTAACATTTTCGGTGACTCCCAATTGGTAGTCAATCAAGTTATGGGCATCTACCAATGTAAAAATGAGGAACTTCAAAAGTACAAACATTACGTGGATTCACTTTTGACCTTATTTACTCATTATTCTATCCAAACCATTCCCCACTCCACTAACAAATTTGCGGATACTATGGCTTGCTTAGCCTCGCAAATTCTGCCTCACCAACTAACTCTAACATATTCATCTTGGTCCAACAACTCTTTGCCCCATCTTACTCCACCCCGAGATGTTTGTATGATAAATAATGTGTCTGCTAATTCGCAGGATACCTGGTATCACCAATTTCACGACTATCTTACAACCTTTGTTCTCCCACCTGACCTTACTTGTAACGGCAAACGTGCTTTTCTTAAAAGTGTTTCTCATTATGTCATCATAGAGGGACTCCTCTATAAACGCGGCTTTGATGGCATCCTCCTTCGATGTCTAACCGGTGCGGAGGTCACCTATACCATCCAACAAGTCCACGACGGTATTTGTGGTGGACATTTTAGTGGCCTTGCCGTGGCCAAATGAATCCTTCATCTAGGCTATTATTGGCCTACTCTAATAACAATCATTGCTACAAATATGTTAAGCATTGTGTTATGTGTCAACAACATGCCAACCTTCAACATACTCCTAGCCATCCGCTACAGGTCACACGAGATCTTTGGCCTTTCTCACAATGGGGTTTAGACCTTATTGGTGAGATTCACCCACCATCTTCGCAATGTCACCGTTGGATAATCACAGCAACCAAATATTACACTAAATGGGTGGAATTCGTTCCACTCATTTCAACTAAAAAAGAAAAAAATCGTCGAATTCATTAACCATCACATTATCTGTCGTTTTGGCGTGCCTCATCACCTGATAACAGATAATGGAAAATATTTCAAAAATAAGTTGTTACAAGACCTTTGTGACAAATTTGGTATCAAACTTAGCTTCTCATCACCTTACTATCCACAAGAAAATGGTCAAGCCGAATCTTCTAATAAAACCCTCACCAAAATCCTCATGAAAGTTGTTAACGATTCTAGAAGCAATTGGCCTGATCACATCCCCTTTGCCCTTTGGGCTTATCGGACTAGCATTCGCACCTCCACTAATGCCACCCCATTCTCTTTGGTATATGGTACCAAGGCTGTCTTGCCTCTCGAAATAAAAATACCCTCCCTAAGAATATCTCTTCAGGATATTCTCACCAATGATGATTTCCGCCAAGAGCGGTTAGCCCAATTGGAGCTTCTTGACGAGTGTCATCTTATAGCTCTTGACCACCTTCAAATCTATCAAAAACGCATCAAGCATGCTTATGATAAGCGACTCCATGAGCGTACCTTTAAGGTTGGTGATCTTGTCCTCAAAGAGAATCAGCATGTAACCAAACTAGAAAAGAGAAAACGTGGAAAATTTGCTCCTAATTGGATTGGGCCCTACATTATCACTCATACTTACGGATCAGGCACTTACCGTTTAGCTTTGCTTAATGGTAAACCTGAGCCTGAACCCCTTAATGCCTTACATCTTCGACCATTCTACTGTTGAATTTAGTGTTATATCACTTCTTATCTACCTTGCGCTCGTCCCTTGAGCTCATTTACTACCTCATACATTTTTGTTCCATGCATCTCAAAATAGAATCAAGCTCATGTGGTTTGATCATTACCTCCTCTTAAAGATGCCTTCCCCTTTTTAGTCTGGTCCATGACTTAAAAGTATCAAAATAACATGTTCTCAATTGTACACTTATGGGATATTCTTGAGTCAAACTTCCTACAAAACTAGATGCTTCATGCCAAACAGACATCTAGACCTCTAAGTTATACATAGACTGCTCCCTCGAAGGATAGCTATGTGCAAAGTCACTTCTACTATTATAAATAAAGCTGCTCCCTGAAGGATAACTATACACAAAAGCGCATCTGCTACTATATAAATTGCTCCTTGAAGGACAGCTATACAAAGTCAGCCTTTATCAGAAGCTTCTCGTATTGATCAGCTTCGTGAAGACCTCAAGAACAACAAAATACATATCCCCTATGGACTTCCCGCATTAATCAGTCTATATCCAGAAAAATAAAAGCAGTATTCCAAAGCACTTTTGAGTCATGGACTTGTCTATTTAGGTTTGGTTCTCTTTCGTCAGAATAATCACCTTATAATAAGTTCTCTGCACCCCAGCTATACCAGCCACCTCACCTCACCATTCGTCAACACAACAAAACTCAAGGGACGTGACGTATATCCGATATATTGTGATAATACGACTCTTTTCACCTATTGACTTCTCGCCTATGCAAGGCACCTAGGGATTCAAGCCCATCCTATGTTAATATATGTGGTTTGTTTAGCTCTTCTCAACTACGGGACACTTCTGCCTCTTTTACTCGACTCTAGGGTTATGTGTTGACCTTATGTTTCACTCAGAATGTTTTCGGCCACTGGGAATAGAGTTGCTTCTATCCTTTCATTCCTTTTAGAAACAGATGAGGTTAGGGTTAGGAGGAATACCTGTTAAATGTCGAGATGGTGTGCGCGTACCGTAGAGAAAGATCAGGCTGACTGCGAAGAACTCCTTTTTGTCTTGGAAGGACTACCTGAAAATAAGAACACAAGACCACAAGATTTTGATTAAACAATAAATGAGGAAACTACCTTGGGCCCAGAAATATAAAAGCGCCTTTGAAGGTGGTCGGTTCCCCTGCTAATATGAATTAACACAAAAGACTACAAAATATCAATTAAATTGTCTCGTTGAACTGGGTAGGGGAAAGGCTGGTTTTTGGTTTTTGATCAGAGGAACCGATGCCGGTTACTGATAACCGATACCGGTGGGTTCTAGGATCTTCTTGGTAGCTACGGTGTTTGTAATGGCTGGTTTATGGATGATATTGGGAAATGAGATGATTGAGGATAAAAGAATGTGAGTTAGATGCAATGGCACGTTGGGTAGTGGATTTAGAAACAAATTTAGGAGGACTCGAGATTCAAGAAGCATAAGAAATGTTATAACAGAGGACATGCAAGATGTGACTTATCGGTTTTGCGAAGATGCAAGTTGATATCCTCTATCGCAAGCACTTCGGTTTCTTTACTCTCTCGCTTGATTAAATGAAGATCTGGACTCTGTTTCTCGCTCCCAATGCTCTCTGCTGATCCAGAAATCCTTCGACTGATCCCCAAAATGAATTTTTCGATCCGTTGTTTTGGTTTGGGGAGCCCATTTACAGGGAACCGATGGCGGTTGCGTAACCGACGGCGGTCGAGTAGGAACCGGCATCGGTAAGGAAAAAGTAGGCTATTTTTAGTAAAATAGCCCACCTTCCCTGCTTTTCTCCCGAGAGATCAGTTGCGGGCTTGGTCAAGTGGCTAGAAGGTCGGCTTTGGGTGCGAGTAAGGAGGCATTAGTTATGGATGTGAGTCTAGACCAAGTCATGGGTCTTAATTAGGTTAGTTTAGGGTTAGGGCTAGGTCATGATGAGGTGGCAAAGTGAGGTGGCGGGTAAGGTGATGTGGATTTATCAATTATAAGGTAATTAATAAATAATTGTGTAAGGTTTAGGTGATGAGGTTAGATTGCGAGAGGAGATGCGGGTCACAAGGGGTCGTAAGACACAAATTTGGTGTCTACATTAGCCCCTTATTGTCGTGTAGCTTGTTCTGTAAAGCTGCGCGGACAATAATATGAAGTGGTTTCTCGTGTTAAAGATATAGGTAATCCCCCTCAAATCTATCGCCGATTGAGTGAACGGGAAATCAGGGATAGGGTTGATAAAGGGTACATGTTGTAGAGAGGATGGTAAGGTGGTGGGGTAGGTCCAAGGAAGCAGACGCATGTTGAAATGCAATAGTACGACGAGGGTACATGATTTGACAAGCAAACCAGCAATGTGTAGGCAAAGGTCGATAGTTTATCCAAACAAGGGTGATATAATCCTGGTATCCAAGGCATAGGAAGTAGCTCCAGGGTATATAACAGGTGAGGTACAGGAACGTTTAGGCATGTTCGGCAGTACCAAATGGTTGGTTTGGTTGAGATAAACGTCACGGTCTAGGTCTAGGCAAAGTTGGTCGACAGATCAAGTCAAGGACCCTAATCATGCTAAAACACGAACAGGTGAGCTCGATTGAACAAAAGGTACATGATGGATGGATAAAATAAAACGTTGATTGTGGGTATGGTATTGAAGTGATACGGCCTTGGGTCGGGCCAAGTGGTTGGGTGGTGGCCCTGGGTCAGGTCATAAGGGTAGAGTGAGGCCTTGGGTCAGGCCAAATTGTTAGGGGGCGAGGCCAATGGTTAGGGCGAGGCCTTGGGTCGGGCCGGGCCGGATAGGTGAGGTTGGGAGGCCTTGAGGTCGGGCCAAAAGGTAGGGCGAGGCCTTGGGTCGGGCCAAATGGTAGGGCGAGGCCTTGGGTCGGGCCAACAGGTAGGCGAGGCCTTGGGAGGCGAGGCCTTGGGTCGGGCCAAATAGGTAGGCCTTGGTCGAGGCCTTGGCGGGCCTGGGGTCCTAATGGGTAGGGGCGAGGCCTTGGGTCGGGCAATGGAGGGCGAGGCCTCGGGCGGGAAGGGCGAGGTAGGCAGGTAGGCGAGGCCTTGGGTCGGGCCAAACAGGTAGGGCGAGGCCTTGGGTCGGGCCAAATAGGTAGGCGAGGCCTTGGGGGTCGGGCAAAATGGTAGGGGGCGAGGCCTTGGGTCGGGCGAGGTCGGGAATAGGTAGGCGAGGCCTTGGGTTGGGCCGATAGGGTAGAGGCGAGGCCTAACGGGTCGGGCCAAATAAGAGGGCGATAATGGGTAAGAAATTTGGTTTTGAAAACAAGTGAAATAGAAATACACAAAGGTGGATTTATATTTACCACACATGATAGGTTATGGTAGGGGATGGTCGAAAAAGCTAACCTGGGAGTAAATAAGGGCTACAAGAATGGCAAAGTGGGGTAGAGATCGATGTAGTTCTCCCTTAGGATCGTGGAGAGGCGAATTGTGCAATTGGGTACGGTTTAGGCAATTGGTTGGTTGGTAAAAATATTAAGATTAGTAAAGGTAAGGTGGATGGTGTTGGTAATGAATTGGTGATGTTGTAAAAGGTATAAGGGAAGCGAAAGTTAGCCTACCCAAGTGGTAGGGAACCATGTCCTGATTAAGATCAACACACAATCCTAGATGCGAGGCAAAGAGGAAAGAGTGCTCCGTAGGTGAAAAGAGCAAAACAAACCACACAACATAGAAAGCACTTGAAGCCCTAGGTACCGTGCATGCATAGACGAGAAGTCAATAGGTGAAAAGAGTTGTATGATCACAATATATCAGGGTGTACGTCACGTCCCTTGAGTTGAAACAAATGGTGAGGTGAGGTGGATGGTATAGTTGAGGTGCAGAGAACTTATTACAAAGTGAGTGTTCTAACGAAAGAGAACCTACCCTAAAGAGACAAGTCCATGACTCAAAAGTTCTTTTGAATGAGGCTTTTATTTTATTGAATGTAGACTGATCGATGCGGGAAGTCTACAAGGGATATTGATTGTATTATTCTTGAGGTCTTCACGAAGCTGATCAATGCGAGAAGCTTCTGATAAAGGCTGACTGTGTATAGCTGTCCTTCGAGGGAGCAGTCTATTTATAGTAGCAGATATGATTGTAATGCATAGCTGTCCTTCGGGGGAGCAGTCTATATATAATAGCAGCAATAGTTCGGCATATAGCTGTCCTTCGAGGGAGCAGTCTATATTTAATTTAGATGACTAGATGTTCTTTTGGCGTGAAGCATCTAGTTTAGTAGGAAGTTTGACTCAAGAAAATCCCATAAGAATACGGCTTATTTTAATACTTTGAAGTCATGGACTAGACTAAAAAGGGGAAGGCATCATCAAGGGGAGGTGAGAATCAAACTATGTGAGCTTGATTGTTATTATGAGGTGTAGGAAACAGAGTGTATGTAGTGGTAAGTGAGCTCAAGGGACGAGCGGTAGGTAGATAAGAAGTGATATAACACTAATTTCAATAGTAGAATGGTCGAAGATGCAAGGCATTAGGGGCTCAGGCTCAGTTTACCATTGCGAAGCTAAACGATAAGTACCGATCCATAGGTGTGAGTGATTATGTAAGGCCCAATCCAATTGGGAGCAAATTTTCCACGTTTGCTCTTTTCTAGTTTGGTTACATGTTGATTCTCTTTGAGGACAAGATCACCAACCTTAAAGGTACGCTCATGAAGTCGCTTATCATAAGCACGTTTAATGCGTTTTTGATAGATTTGAAGGTGATCAAGAGTCGTAAGATGGCGTCGTCACAAGAAGCTCCAATTGGGCTAACCGCTCTTGGCGGAAATCATCGTTGGTGAGAATATCCCAAGAGATATTCTAAGGGAGGGTATTTGTATTTCGAGAGGCAAAACAGCCTCGGTACCGTATACCAAAGAAAAAGGTGTGGCATTAGTAGAGGTACGAATGCTAGTACGATAAGCCCAAAGGGCAAAGGGAATGTGATCGTGCCAATTTCTTCCGGATTCATGACAACTTTCATGAGGATTTTGGTTAGTGTTTTATTAGAGGACTCGGCTTGCCCATTGGCTTGTGGATAGTAAGGTGATGAGAAACTAAGTTTGATACCAAAGTTGTCACAAAGGTCTTGCAACAACTTGTTTTTGAAAGATTTTCCATTATCTGTTATCAAGCGATGAGGAACACCAAAACGACAGATAATGTGGTGGTTAATGAACTCGACAATTTTTTCTTTTTTGATTGAAATGAGTGGAATAGCCTCCACCCATTTTGTGTAATATTCGGTCACTGTGATTATCCAACGGTGACGTTGTGAAGAGGTCGGGTGAATCTCACCAATAAGGTCTAAACCCCATTGTGAGAAGGGCCAAAGATCTCGAGCGATCTGGAGCGGGTGGCTAGGAGTATGTTGAAGGTTGGCATGCATGTTGTCGACACATAACACAACGCTTAACATATTCGTAGTAAATGTTATTGAGAGTAGGCCAATAATAACCAAGGCGAAGGATTCATTTGGCCACGGCAAGGCCGCTAAAATGTCCACCACAAATACCGTCATGGACTCGTTGGATGGTATGAGTGGCCTCCGCGCCGCTAGACAACAAGGAGGATGCCATCAAAGCCACGTTTATAGAGGAGTCCCCCATGACAACATAACCCGAAACACTTTTAAGAAAAGCACGTTTGCCGTTACTAGTAAAGGTCAGGTGGGAGGACAGAGATTGTAAGGTAGTCGTGAAATTGGTGGTACTGTATCCCGCGAACTAGTAGACACGATTTATCATACAAACTACCGGGGTTGAATAGGATGGTGCAAAAGTTGTTGGACCACAACGAATAATTCAGTGAGTCAATGCATGGGAATTTGCGAGGCTAGGCAAGCCATAGTGTCCGCAAATTTGTTAGTGGAGCGTGGAATGGTTTGTATAGAATAGTGAGTAAATAAGGCTAGAAGTGAATCCACGTAGTGTTTGTATTTTTGAAGTTCCTCGTTTTTGCATTGGTAGACGCCCATAACTTGATTGACTACCAATTGAGAGTCGCCAAAAATGTTGATAGATTTGATACCTAAGTGTAACGCAACTTGGAGACCCAGAACAAGGGCCTCGTATTCCGCTGTATTATTAGTGCAAGGGAAATCGAGTCGGAATGAAAGAGGCATAGGTTCAGCGTTGAGAGGAATGAGAACAACGCCGGCTCCTCCGCCGCGCTGGCATTTAGATCCATCGAAGAAGAGGGTCATTGGGTACGACTCCTCCGTGAGGGAAAGAGTAGCGATGAGTTCGTCGGGAAATGTGAAATTGGTAAATTGTTCCCCAGGTAAAGGAGCTTCTGCAAGTTGGTCTGCGATGGTTTGTCCTTTGATTGATTTCTGGTGGACAAACTCAAGGTCGAGGTCGGCGAGAAGCATGAGCCATCTGGCAATGCGTTGGTTCAGATGAGGTTTGGCATACATGTAATGGATGGGGTCTGTATTGGTGATGACGAAAGTCTTGTGATTTAGAAGGTAGTGTCGGAGTTTGGTGGCCACGAATGATAGGGCTAGGCATAACTTTTCTATATGTGTGTACCTAGTCTCATAGTCCACCAAAGTACGACTTATATAATAAACGGCTTGTTTCGCGATTCTCGAGTTCACGATGTGCAAGCATGGCTCCTCCACAAACATGGTGGTGGCGGAAAGGTAAAGGTAGTAAAGGGCGTTCGTCTTGGGGTGGGATAAGCACGGGTGGCTGCAAGAGATAGGATTTGAGAGCTTCGAAGGCTTGGTGACATTCTTCGCTCCATTGGAATGCAATATCCTTTTTAAGGAGGTGATGAAAAGGTTGACATCGATCCGAAAGTTGGGAGATGAAACGTCGGATAGATTGGAGCTTACCTTGTAAACTACGCAATTGTTTGAGATTTTTGGGTGGGGGCATTTCTAGGATAGCTTTGACTTTAGATGGATCGACCTCAATGCCACGCAAAGAGACGATAAAGCCAAGAAGTTTTCCAAAGAACACCAAAGACACATTTCTTCTTGGTCAAGGGTGATGTAATATTGTAACAAAGCGATCAAAAATAATGGTTAAAACATCGAGATGTTCACTACGATGTTTAGACTTGCCGAGAAGATCGTCGACATAATCTTCAAGGATAGTGTGCATAATGTCATGAAAATGTAGGTCATAGCCCGCCGATAGGTAAAGCACCAGCATTCTTAAGGCCAAATGGCATGACACGATAATGTAAGGTTCCCAAGGAGTTATGAAGGCGCTTTTGTGTTGATCGGGCAGGGCAACCAAAATTTGGTCAGATCCTCGAAAAGCCATCCATGAGAGAGAGCATCTCATGACCTGCAGCTAGATCAACAAGTTGGTCAATGCTAGGTAAGGGGAAGTCATCCTTAGGGCAAGCGAGGTTAAGATCCCGAAATCAGGCATATCCGAAGTCCCCTGCCGCTTTTGAAGGATGTACGATGTTAGAAATCCATTGAGGATAGTCAATAGGCAAGATGAAGGAAACAGAAAGGAGTCGTTGAGCTCCTCTTTGACCAAGAGAGCAATGCGTGGATGCATTTTTCTCAATTTCTCGTTTGACTGGTTTGGAATCGGGTTTAGGTAATGTTATGGACGGCAATGGTAGGATCAATTCCCGGCATGTCGGCCGTAAGACCATGCGAAAGCTTGATCATGAAAGCACGGAGAAAGGTAGTAAAGGCGGCTTGTTCTCGATGTGTTAAGGGATTGTCCAATCTTCACAATGTGAGGATCCTCCTCCGTGTGGATGTTGATTTCTATGGTAGATTCGCTCAAAGATGGTTTGGGTTTCAGATGGTAAGGCTCGTTGAATATAAGAATCATCCGCGCCAAGGTAAGTGAGGATGGAGTCGTCATCCTGGCATTCAACAACATTAATCAAAGGTGAATCCTCTTCGATCATGTCTGGATACAGAAGGGGAAGAGAAGATGGGTCCTCATTATCGCGTTGATAAGTGAGAGGACCTATGAAGATAGCATTTATGAAAAAAAAAAGTTAGGAGGGATGGATTCAGGGTCTATAGATTCTGTGGGTGATGATGGCAAAGTGGGTGATGATGGTTTGGTAGGGGCGACGTCTTCTTCTTCCAGGATACAACTGATGACAGGAGGTGTCTCCGTGTAGGTGTTTGGAAAACCGAGACCACCGCGATCATTATGTTTACGGGTAGTCACGGGAATGAGTGTATGTCGGCCTTGTTCGTAAAGGCCAAAACCAAAGCCTTCCACGCACAAATGAGTCAAGAAGGTGAGGGGCGAAACGACGATTTGTCAAGTATTGAAAATCGGATTGGAAAGGAACCACACCAAGAGGAGGTTCAGTGGGTAATGGAGGATGTCAACACCCCCATACGTTAGGTTAGTGCGGCAATGGGGTGGTCCGTAAGAGATTATCTCCCCACGCGACGGTCGTAGGTGGGATGTGCATGTAATTGTCCGTACTCCGTGGGGTAGGGAAAGAACTAACGTTATATATAGCGGTACTCCCCAACGTAAGGCGCCTGAAAAACATCTACTAAGGGGTCGGAGGTTGGAATGTTAGTCATGCGGGAAGGGAAGTGGTTTTTGCGATGGTGGTTTCATCAATCAAGGCGTAGGCGCGGTTGAGGTGGATGGTTGAGGTACATTTGAGGAGGATGGTTGGGTTGAATGTATGGGTGTCTTGATTGGTATAAGCACATCGTTAGGGCGGTATAAATATATGCAGGTTTTAAAGGGGGAGGGTCAGCTTTTACGGTGTAAGACTTCCCTCGTACTCAAATTTTATGCATCTATGTAATGTTGAGGGAACGCATCCCATGGCTCTGATCCAAGGACGACCCAAAGAATATATTATATGGAACCTCCCTCCAAGACATAGAAGAGTTCGGGTAAAGTACGTGGTCCTACCCGAATGTTGAGGATCACGGTGCCTAAGGTAGAAGTAATAGCGTCATTGAATGACCGCAACATGATGGGGTTGGCACACATGCAACTAGAAGGGATATTCATTTGTTGGAAGGCTTTTGAAGAGATGATGTTTAGGCTAGCGCCCCCGTCAATCATAACCCGACGTACTCGAATGTCCCGGACGTAAGCGGAGATGAAAAGGGCAGGGTCAGGGTCTTCTGTACCAAAGTCAACAATTTCATCTTCCGAGAAACTAACTGCAGCGGCTTGTTGTACCGAGACAGAAGTGGTGGGGGAGATGGATTGTTTGGTGAGAGAAGCAACGTGATTGGGTGTTAGAATGGAGGCGACAGGCATGGTTTCATTAGGTAAAACCTCTATCCTCAAGGATCTCAACGAGAGCTTGTCGATGAGATTCGAAGTCCAATGAGATCATACAATGTCATTTTTACGGTGATGGTGAAGCCGTTTAATCATATTTCGGTGGGCAATGCCATTAGAGACGGGATAGGCGGGTCCGCGAATGACCACTTTAGGTGGTGGTGCAATCGGGATGTTTGACGGAGAAAGAGATGCCGCAGGTGTGTTTTCTTTTGCTTTCCCATTGTTTTTCTGCCCTCGAGTAGTGACACTAATCATATTAATCTCGTAGACCTGAGATGAGGAAGATGGTTGGGATAACTCATGGTCTTCAAGAGGTGGGGTTGTAATAATGATAGATCTTGGTGAGGCGGGGACAGATGGTATAGGAGAGGGAATGGAAACTAAAGGTCTCTCCCTTCGTAAGTTGTCTTTCTTAATCTTTCTATCCGGGAGAGGTGACTGACGAAGGATGGTTTTTAGAGCTTTGCATCCCTCCACATCATGTCCTGGTGTGCGGTGATAAGCGCAGATTTTAGACTCATCGTAACCCATAGGTCGGGGTTTAGACGGGTCATAAGGTCTAAGTGGAGGTAGGGAAATGGTCGCATTCTCCACCAACATAGCAAGGATTTTGGCGTAAGATCCTTTGAGTGGGTCAAAATCGGAAGAGGATGAGGGTATTGGTTGTGCGGGTTTTGGTAATGTTTGGGCATGATTGGTTCGCATGGGTGGTGGTTTAGCCGAGGGGTGTTGATACGTGGTTTTTACTAAACGTGATTTCTTTGGCGCAGAAGCTATGTGGGATGATGAGGCCGCAGATGATGTGGTATCAGAAAACAACCACGGGGAAATAGGAGTGACCGAAAACAAATCTTTTGATGATGGAATTTGTTTAGGGTTGATAGGTGGACAGGATACGCGGAGTGACGGTGTTGCTATACCCTGGAATTTCTGTATAGGTGCGGAAGGCGTAGGTTGTTTTGAAGAAAACGCAGGAGGTATGATATATTGATGTAAGGTAGAGGGATGGGGTCCCAATATGGAAGGTAGGTATGACGATGATGGTTTTGATTGTGATAGGGGCACGGATTGAGTTTGTCTCCTAGGTGGCGGGACGGATTTATTTTTGGATAGATCGAGTCGCTTAGGCGGGTGCGTTAGACTGGGCATTGGTGAGGTCCCAAGCGTAGGGGAAGATCTGGTTAAGTTGATAGAAGTGGACGGGGCATTTGGTAGAGGTGAGGGGGGTGAAGGTGAGAACAGGGGCATTTTAAGCTTCTGTAAACACTTCGGGTATATGGTGGAGACATCAGGATCAGTCATTTGCATTTGAGTAGAAAAAGGGGTACTCAAACATTCCCATAGGGCCTGTCTATCTTCTGTGGAATGACAGTCTCCAGGTGTGATTTGTAATTTTTGTACTAAGAAAGGTGGGTTGTAATTCCACCCACCGCGGGTGTGACAAGGGGTAGATGAGGCAATCGTATCAATAGATGTTAAGAGGTCAATGTGTCGCTGAAAAGATTTAGGCGATGAAGAACTAATAGGTAAGAGGGCGTGTTTGAGGGGGTCCGTTATGGTTAAAGAAGTTGGTGATGTCGAATGTGTAAGAGTTTTCGCATCTAAAGGTGACAAAAGGAGTGGCGAGCTCTCCTCTTGTGCAAAGCAAGAGCGGTAGAAGGGGATGTTTGGGAAATAGATAAATTAGATAACATCCGCTCACACCACTTCTTGTAGGGATGTGGTGTAAGAAGACTCATCGATGAGAAGAGAAGTCCGGGCAGTTAACTCTTCTATGGGTAAAGGAATGATTTCACTTTGGCTTGATGGTGGTGAAGGAGGTTCAGACTCCTGTGTTGGTGGAGAGGCTTGATTCAAAATTTTTTCAATAGAGGCTTTTGGCTGAGAATCGAAGACTGCATGGATCTCATGAACACTCTCCTCGGCTAAGATATCTTGGTTTACATTACTGTTGGATGAGTGATTCGGGAATGGCTTGTTGAAAATTTTCAGATTTCGGTTAGCAGGGGCGTTAGGATTATCGAGGGTTATATCCCCTGCGTCAACCATTTCCTGCACTATGTTTTTCAACATCTTGCAGTTTTCATGACTATGTCCTTTTACGCGGTGAAAGTTACAAAAGTCATTTTCTTTGTACCAGGAAGGTATTGCATGGGTGGAGTCAAACCCAGAGTGAGGTTTAACAGGGGGCAAGGTGATAGCCCCAGCTTTGAGCAATTTCTCCAGGATGACGCCATAAGTTTCTCCCAAGGGAGTGTAATTGGTGGGCTCGGCTTGTACTTATAAGTGGTTTTCGGCGGAGTATCGACGGTGTTTGAGATTTGACCATTACCGCGTGGACAGCTCCTTTTGATTTAGAAGAAGTGGACGCGTGAGGAGTGGTGGTGTTTGGCTTGTTGGTAGAATCTGGAGTTCGGAAATTGGGGTTTTTGTTACGCAACCGCAATTTCTCTTCTTCTAAGGCTCGAATTTCTAGTTTCCGAGCCATGGTAAAGGCCTCGTCGAATGTGCGGAAAGTTTGAATTTGGAGGGTAGGGGAGATGTGCTTAGCGCAGGCCCGCGTAAATAGTTCGATAAGTTCGGTTTGAGGCAAGGCATACGTAAGTTGGTTGATAAGGCCCCGCCATCGTCCAACGAAATCTGCGATAGATTCGTCTTCAAATTGTCGGATGGCATAGAGGTCGGTGATAGATACTTTCTTGGCAATGTTAATGGAGAAATGATCCAAGAAAGATTGGGCTAGTTGGTTAAAAGAGAAGATCGAGTGCTGGGTTAAAGCACTGTACCACTCCAAGGCGGGTCCTGATAAGGACATGGGGAAGGTGCGGAGTAACAAGGCGTCATCATGGGCAATCAAATAACAAGCATGTCTAAATGATCGCAAGTGTTGTTGAGGATCCTCTTTACTGTTAAAACGAGTAAATTTTGGCAACTCCCATTGAGGAGGATATGAATGAAGGGGGACAGAAGGGTGAATGGGCTCCCGACAAACTTGCTCGTATGTCAAGGCGCTACGACTTCCCAAATGAAGCCTGTGTTTTGCATTTTGTCCATCATTTGTTTGATGAAGTCTGTGGTTGGATGAGATGATGGTGCCACAGAATAGGGATGTCCCATATAAGGTGTTGAGGTTACTGGATACGTGTATGGGAATGAAAAGGTAGGCGGAGCTTGAGAAGGAAAGCTCGTGTGAATAGGTGGCAGAGAGTAAGTCATGAATGGAGTGGTCTGAAAGAGAGATGAGGTAGGGGCAGTTGGTGGTAACGATACGTGGGGTCCAAGATTAACCAAAGGAAAGCTAATCGGGGTCGTATGAACCTCTGAAGCCGTCGGATTGGGAGACGGGGCTAGAGATGCAGGAAGTAAGGCATTGTTATCAGGAGGAGTGGGAGCTAAATGAGCAGCTATACTAATAGGCATGCCAATAAGGAGCTGACCATCAGGCGTACGGTCGGGGGCATGAGACAAATAGTATTGTACAGTACTGGGATTAGCATCCAGAAATTTGGCAAAGTCCTTGTCTCCTACAGGAATTTGGGGGATCTCACTGGTGTCCGTAGGGTTCCCTATAGAATGTGAAGGGGGTGATTCAGGCAAAGACACAGAGCAGGCATGTGAAACCATGGCGGCGGCTTGCTTCCGAGTGATGACAACCATGGACAAGAACACACAGGAAAGTTTCAATCTATCAAGAACAAAAACAACCTCAGAATGATGAATTTGGCAAGTTGTTGGTTTGTCGTGGGCGATGAAGACAAGAATCGATATGGTTTAGTAACCGTGTCGGTCACAGAGAAAACGACGTCGGTCCCTTAACCGATGTCGGTGTCAAAAGTCTAGGATAAGAAGATATAAAAGGCTGCTAATTTGATTTTTAGCAACGTTGAGTATATTTATCAACTTATTGATCACAGAAGACAAAATATGACAGAGAAAACAGAATTTGAAAACAAGCAAGATGCACACGCAAATCCAGAGACTAATCCTAGGGTTAATTTTAATTATTGTGGGCTTATGCCTTTAGACGTAGAATGATGTCGGAATCCTAAACAACAAGACCTAGGGGAAATGTCAAGTTTGTTTTGGCTTATAAGGTTACCTCAATCGAGTGAGGAATACCATGGAAAAGGGGGATGTTTGAGCTGTTGTGTTAATGGTGAAGTGATTCGGTATGTGTTGTGCAGTGAAACTAGGGTTAATTTCCTGTCAATACCGTGGATATCACCCCCACGTGTACGACCTGTTACTTAATCTATGTTCACTAGAATTGAAGAACAACAAGCAGGAATGCAATGCATGTGTTTTAAACCCAAATCGAAAATTATGTTCGATGAAGCAAGAGAGATGACTTTCACTAATGCGAAACTAGGAAAGCAAGACAAATTCTTTACGAAATATATAACAAAAGCAGCAACAACAAATATGCTTCCTAAAATGAAAATAAGCAAGAGAAAGAAACCCAAAATGGGTCCCACCGGGCGTGCCAAAATGTTTCACTTGAATGTTTCAGCTTCTGGGAATAGAGTTGCTTCTATCCTTTCATTCCTTTTAGAAACAGATGAGGTTAGGGTTAGGAGGAATACCTGTTGAATGTCGAGATGGTGTGCGCATCGTAGAGAAAGATCAGCCGATGCGAAGAACTCCTTTTGTCTTGGAAGGACTACCGCAAATAAGAACACAAGACCACAAGATTTTGATTAAACAATAAATGAGGAAACCGCCTTGGGCCTGTGAAATATAAAACTTCCTTTCGAAGGTGGTCGGCCTCTCGCTAATATGAATTAACACAAAAGACTGCAAAATATCAATTAAATTGTCTCGTTGAACTGGGTAGGGGAAAGGCTGGTTTTCTGGGTTTTGATCAGAGGAACCGATGCCGGTTACTGATAACCGATGCCGGTTACTGATAACCGATACCGGTGGGTTCTAGGATCTTCTTGGTAGCTATGGTGTTTGTAATGGCTGGTTTATGGATGATATTGGGAAATGAGACGATGAGGGATAAAAGAATGACAGTTAGATGCAATGGCACGTTGGGTAGTGGATTCAGAAACGGATTTAGGAGGACTGAGATTCAAGAAGCATAAGAAATGTTATAACAGAGGACATGCAAGATGTGACTTACTGGTTTTGGCGAAGATGCAAGTTGATATCCTCTACTGCAAGCACTTCTGGTTTCTTTACTCGTCTCTGCTTGATTAAATGAAGATCTGGACTCTGTTTCTCGCTCCCAATGCTCTCTGCTGATCCAGAAATCCTTCGACTGATCCCCAAAATGAATTTTTCGATCCGTTGTTTTGGTTTGGGGAGCCCATTTACAGGGAACCGATGGCGGTTGCGTAACCGACGGCGGTCGAGTAGGAACCGGCATCGGTAAGGAAAAAGTAGGCTATTTTTAGTAAAATAGCCCACCTTCCCCGCTTTCTCCCGAGAGATGGGCCATGGGCTTGGTCAAGTGGCTAGAAGGTCGGCTTTGGGTGCGAGTAAGGAGGCATTAGTTATGGATGTGAGTCTAGACCAAGTCATGGGTCTTAATTAGGTTAGTTTAGGTTAGGGCTAGGTCATGATGAGGTGGCAAAGTGAGGTGGTGGGTAAGGTGATGTGGATTTATCAATTATAAGGTAATTAATAAATAATTGTGTAAGGTTTAGGTGATGAGGTTAGGATTACGAGAGGAGATGCGGGAGGGGTCGTAAGACACAAATTTGGTGTCTACACCTTAATCGGGACACGATTCCCTCTACTTGGGTAAGCTAACTTTCGTTTCACCTATACCTACGCCAACATCGCCAATCCCTTACTAACACCAATAACATTACCCTACCAATATCAATATTGTTTACCAACCAACAAATTACCTAACCACAACTAAATTGCCTGAATTCACCTCTCCCTAGTTCTAAGGAGAACTACATCGACCGAGGCCCCTCCTTGCTTTGTGTAATGGGCTATGTAGGCAACACTTAGGAGACATGGGTTCTCTCAAGGTTAGCTTGACCATCCCCTACCATAACCTATCATGTGTGGTATATATAAATCTATTTGTGTATTTCTATTCACTCACATTCATCTTTATCCTTTTTCAAAACAAAACATTCAAAACACAACCATTCTTATTATTATCATAACTCAAATCAACATACATATTTAGTTTTATTTCGATGTTAAACAAATACATCTTCTCTATCATCGACGCATAGGTCGGCATCCTTATTTATTCTTATACTTTTATGAAATTCACTTAGACCCTTGCACCTCCTCCCGAATCAGGTGGTGATCGTGATCGTCGATGCCACTCACTTGGCCTCTCCATCCTCAAAGGTGCCACTACTATTGGTTCCTCCCACTGATCTACCAACATCTCCTGTAACATACGAATACGTCCTCTCGCGTGGAGGAATCTTGCCTCTAGTCTCTCCACTCGTGACTCTGCAACCGCTAACAATCCCGTTGTCTCATTCACCCGTGTTTGGAGCTGATGAACTAAACCCTGTAGATGATCTCTCTCCACTGTAATCACAGCTATGTCAGGATGATCACGTACACCTTGCAGCTCTGCTACCCACCATAATCTATAGGCCTCTGTCGCTCCTGCATCCATTACCCTGCGATCGGCTGCTATCTCCTCTGGCCCTTTTGGAGGTGTTGGCCGAGGAGGTGAGAATTCCGCCTCGAGTCAATCCTCATGTATGGTCTATAAGCCATAGGTATATCCTGAACAAATCTAAATTATTGCCGCACGAGATCTAGAGGAATCCTCTTGTACTCATCGGCCTATGCCTGCGATCCACCTTAATCGCTCTACACCCCTCAACTCCTCAGCTATGTGCTCCGTCACCATATAGTTCCCGTAAGGTCTCCAACAAATATCCGCAATCATCACCATCTCCCATACCTACCTATAATACTCGATGTCATCTATCACGGCCTGGGATCTTGCCTCTTGTTCTGTCTGGACCCATTGTCTTAATCTCAACCTCTCGCACTCTGCCTCTCCCAATCTGGATGGGTCAGCCTATCGGTTGCACACAAACAATGTGCTCATAGGCCGAACAATGTAATAAGTATGAACAATCCAAAGTGTCACCCTATGTTTTTGCTTGCAGGCCCATAAACCCCTGTATAACTCCGCCAAATATGCGGGTGCCCATGCAAAAGTCACGCTCCTTTCTATCATTTCCCAAATAACACTCATCAATGCTTTTGGAAATCTTCCCCCCTCCGCCCTCGGTAATGCATAATACCCCACCGCTATTCATGCCAACCTTTTTCCTTAGGGTGTGTTGCATACATTGTACCATAAGTGAATGTCAAACCTCACTATGTTAAATCTCATGCAAGTTGAACCAAATACTGCTGTTATCACTCCCCGCCCCGCGCTAGGTAACGCCTAATACACTGGTCTTCATGTAATTAGGAGTCTCAAAATTCTAAACACATCTTTCAACGTCACTGTCATCTCCCTTGTTGGCAAATAGAAGGTATTTTTTTCTGGATTCCACCTCTCAATCAACGCCTGCAACATAGCATGATTGCGTGTGATTCATGAATAATAGTGGATTCCACTTAACCCCACACGGTTTATCAATGCCCATTCAGCTGGTGTTACATCCGCTCGGATTCGTGACAACAAAGCTGGCACACTATCATTCATCCTCAACCCTGCCCGCCTACATACATCAAAACGACACACAACCATTTAATAAATCAAATCCCCAAGTGTTTTTTCTCACATTCTAGAAATTCCTACAGTAACCGGTATCGGTTATAGATAACCGATACCGGTTTACTAACCGATACCGGTTATCTCTAAATGATATTGGTCACTGTCAATCCTATACACCCTACTTAAAACCACCACCTACGATAATTATTTTACTCGTTTACTCCTCTCTCTACCTATAAACATACGTGAACACCCTGCTTACCTACCCCATAACACTCACTCTATCCCAAACCCTTTCCTATCACCTTTTTTTTCTCATCTCTACCCTCTTACCTTTTCTCAGCCTATTCATCAAAACATGCAAGAATTAAAATACAACCAAACAGTTTACCTCTCGGGATGCAGCTGCTTGGGGTGGAACTTGTCTTCCCTCTCGTCCCTGCCTGCTGGATGTTTCTCCTCATCCAGCCATGTTCATCACCCTCTTCAAATATAACTTGCCTTTCTACCTTCTTAATCTCAGCCCACACTCACTTTACCTGTCTCTTTCCTCCTTATCACTCAATTCTTTCATGCAATTACCTGTATCAGTCGTCAAACAACGTCGCATTCACGTATTTAACTTGTTGCATGACTCTAAAAATAAGAACTTAAGTTGCCGCCCAAGCTTTTCTATTTTTAGAAAATCTCGTTTTGGAATAACCGGTATCGGTTACCTAACCGATATCGGTCCTTAATCTACCGACGTCGGTTACGTAACCGATATCGGTCACATGTCTCGTTTTGCTTAAACCTGGGCCTTTTCTTTATTTTTTACAAATTTTTGTGGTGCCCGCCTCTGTTTCCTGCATAACGACACCATTATCAATATTTGTCATCAAAATCACATCAATATATCATCACAATTTCATCAACATCATCTATCTACAATAAAACAACCATCAACACAAAATACGTATGACATTTCAATATCTACATCAAACCCATTAGTATATACACCATTTGGATCTAACTCATCATCTATACACATTAAATTTCAAAAACCATTGACAAAACACATAAAGCATTTTATACACACCATCCGGATCAAAATCATCATCTCTATATATATCAATGTTTCAAATATACAACTTTCCCGCATAGGGGCCTCTCGTGATCTCAAAATAATACAAAGCCGGCACGCAGCCACTATCATCAGCATAATATCGACTCGGCTCACAGGCCGTCTCTCATGTCAAAAATATACTCGGCTCGCAGGCCGGTATCAACTATACAACCTGTACTCGGCTCGCAGGCTGGTATATACAACAAGAATGAATAAATGAATCATATGTGGGCACGCAGGCCTCTATATACATACCCGGTTCACAGACCGGTGTCTATATCTAAAATACAAAAACCCATCTCTACTCTAGGGATATCTCAGCTCTCCCCACCACCCTCAGCCCCTCTCCCTAGCTGGTCCCTATGCTAGCTCTCACCTCCTCCCTGTCACCGACCCACCGGCTGTGGCTGCGCCCCTAGGATCTCTGGCTCCGAGAGGTCTCGGCTCGGTGTGCCGCATATGGCTGATAGTCAGCCCAGCACCATTAAGGACATCCGATAATACTGCACCTCCGCTCTCGCCTCCATATAATGGGCCCGTGCCACCATGGCTACTGGGGCTGGTCCCCAACTCCGATAAGAAGTGGCCCCCCCGCCCGCCGGTACACCTTGTGCTGTGGTGGTGCTTGTACACTCGCACCTACACTGTGGCCGTGCAGTGCTCGTGCGCGATCTATGGCTGCACTAGTGCTTGTGGTTGACTTGGTGCCGGGGATGTGCTCGAGCTCGTGCACAGGCTAAGCGAACCGCCTCGTAATACCCCGATATGTGCCTATGCAGAGCAAGCTTCCCCCGTAATAACCGCACTGTCTTAGGAGGCGGTCCCTCTCGTGTAATGCCCGCCAAATCGGGCCGTGTGGGCTGTGCTATCCTAGCTGCTCTCTGACCTACCCACCAAACCAAAAAGCACTGTCACTCGGCATCATCCACCGTATCGTTTTCGCGGTCTCTCTCGCTACCCAACTGGGTCCACGGGCTATGGTGCAGGCAGTGGGGCCTCTACATCATCCCTCCGGTACTAAGGGAAGGGAGGCGGCTCATCCTGTTGCAGCCCCAACTATCGTCGTACCCTCTCTAGGGGTATCCACTCATGCTCTCCAAGCCTCTATCCTACTATCCAGAAAGTATACTGGATCCAGCACATCTGTGCTTGGGCTCCTCCTCGAGGCTGATGGCCTCTGTAGGGCCTCCATACAATGTCCAGCGCAGTCAAGCCCTCTAACATATGTCGGTAGTAGGCTACGTCCCGTCCTGCGAGCACCGCTCGTGGCTGGCCCACGACCCCCAACCACCTCTGAAAGCCATATCTATAGATAACCTATGGCCCTGGCTGCTGGGGCAGCCCTACTGGTCATATACATATGATGTGCTCATATGCCCAGCAGTGTAACAAAAATGTGGAGAAAATCCCAAATCACCTCATCCGGTGATAACCCCACAGCTCTCTGTATAGCTGCACCAGATATACTGGTGCCCAGGCATAACACGTATGCTCCTCTACCATCTCGTGCAGCACTCCCATCAAATCCCGTGGGAAGCGGCCTCCCTCTGAGTCCGGGAGGGTGAAGCAGGTGATACCTATCATCATCAACACGGCAAGCCGTGTCTCATGTCTGTGGGCGCGATACATGTCCCCATAGGCAATGCTCGCGCTGTGATAAGTCAATAATGCGGCTGCATCCCCAAATACCTGAAGGATACTGTCCATAGCTGTCTTCGCATCTACCAGAATACGCCTCCCCTGATGATCGGAGTCTTAGGATGATGCGATATACATCCTCCAGGGTAATAGTCATCTCTCCGGTAGGGAGATGGAAAACATTGGTCACCGGATCCCATCTCTCGATGAGGGCAACCATAAGGCTGTGGTCCCTATCCACAGCCCTATACCGCTGGACTCCGCCGAGTCCCACCTCGCGCATAATGGCCCACTGTGCTGCGGACACATGTGGCCGCATCCGTCTCAATAGCGGGGCATCGATCCCACATCGTAAGCTGCTGACGTGCCTACAAAAACAACCCACTTCATTAGACCTACCCTTTACAAAAACAACTCCTTTAACCCTCTATACCCCCTTTTACCCTCCCGACCACACCCCGACTCTATAACACACATCTACACCCACCTATCTTACCCTAAAACATCTACGATATCCCCTTTCCTTATCTCACACCCTACCAATCACCCAGATCTACTCTCGCCATCTAACTATGCCCCTACCAATTTAACACCTCCTAATTCATACGCAACACTTAATCTATCCTAACCGAACCAACCACACAACCACCCCATTTCCCCCATCCCAATCACCTTTCCTATCAACTCTACCCCCTCCCTCTTCACCCTAAACAACAACCAAACAACAAAACACAAACAACCAAACAACAAAACACAAACACCAACAACGAAACAAAACAAAAATAAACCTAACTAATGACCGGTACCGGTCACCCTTGACCGGCACCGGTCCCCTATAGCACTTGATATACACCGGCACCATCGACATACGACCGATGCCGGTCTACCCACAACCCACTTTGCCTAAAAATTTCGTGACCGATGTCGGTCGCCTAGTGACCGACATCGGTCACTGTCCACGGCCGGAGCCAAACCCGACGCGGCCCCCAAAAACCCATTTTTGCCTATTTCTACCCTTTTACCCATTGAAAAACCCTAAAAACCTACCCACCCTGCCGCCTTGACCTAACTAACCTACCTACCCACTCCATTTTTCAAATAACTTCAATTTATTCATTATTTTATTCAAAACTTGGATTCCTACCCAAAACCCACATCTAGCTTAAACTCATTAAATTCACAAAGGTAAGAGCTCAGAGCCTACCGGTACGACTACACGTCATCGTGGTGGGATAGGTGGTGGTGGTCCAGCTGGTCCAGCACCTCCTGCTCCTCCTGGCTGTGCCATGGCTCCAAATCTCCTCAGCTGGGTTCTCCACCAATCAAATTCTGCCTCCTACTCACTGGGGTCTACCAACCACTCACTTCTCCACTCAAATAATGCCACCTCAGCCGACAAACTCAACAATATCACTAAAACACCTCAGACAACTAAATTTGGTTTTCAAATTGACAATGTGACAATGACAGGCCGTATTTTTCTTTTTATAGGTTTTTGACCTATAACCGATATCGGTTATATTGTGCCCTAAAAATACCGATATCGGTCATCTAGCCGATACCGGTCATAGCTAACCGATATCGGTTTAATCCCTATTTTACCAAAATTTCTGCCCTTATTCACCAATCTCCCTTTCTCACCACATCGCCTATACCCTCCTTTGCTAAATAGCCTTTTTTGACTTCATTGGCCACATTCACGGCCGCACCCAACCAACCACCCAAGGCCGCAACCAACCATTTGGCCCGACCCAAGGCCGCAACCAACCATTTGGCCCGACCCAATGTCGCAACCAACCATTTGGCCCGACCCAAGGCCGCAACCAACCATTTGGCCCGACCCAAGGCCGCAACCAACCATCAGGCCCGACCCAAGGCCACAACCAACCAATCAGGCCCGACCCGAGGCCGCAACCAACCATTTGGCCCGACCCAAGGCCATAACCAACCATTTGGCCCGACCCAAGGCCGCAACCAACCAATCAGGCCCAACCCATGGCCCTCACTAATCAATCGGCCCGACCCAAGGCCGCACCAATCAAATACCTCACCCAAAACCAACAAATTACAATTTTATCCACCCATCATGTAACCTTTTGTTCAATTGATCTCATCTATTCGTGTTTCAAGATGATTAGGGTACTTGTCTTGATCGGTCGGACAACTTTCCTAGACCGAGACCGTGACGTTTATCTCAACCAAACCAACCATTTGGTTATGCCGAACATGCCTAAACGTTCCTCGCACCTTACCCGTTATATCCCCGGAGCTACTTCCTATGCCTTGATACCAGGATTATATCACCCTTGTTTGGATAAACTATCGATCTTTGCCTATGAATTGCTTGTTTGCTCTTCAAATCATGTACCACGGTCGCACTCTATCGCATTTCAACATGCGTTTGCTTCCTTGAACTTACCCCACCATCTTACCATCATTTCAACACCATTTACCCTTTATCAACCCTATCCCTGATTTCACGTTACCTCAATCTATGATAGATTTGAGGGGGATTACCTATACCCTTAACAGGAGTAACCACTTCTTATTATTGTCATTGCAACTTTACAAGACAAGCTACACGACAACAAGGGGCTAATGTACACACCAAATTTGTGTCTTATGACCCCGTCTTGCTCTCATCTCATTTCGCAACCTAGCCTCATCACCTAAACCTTACACAATTATTTATTAATTACCTTATAATTAATAAATCCACATCTCCAAACCTGCCACCTCATTTCGCCACCTCATTATGACCTAGTCCTAACCCTAAACTAACCTAATTAAGACCTATAACTTGGTCTACATCCACACCCATGACTAATTACTCCTCACCTGCACCAAAATCAACCTGATGATGACTTGACCAAGCCCACAACTAATTCCTCGGGAGAAAAGGAGGGAAAGTTGGCTATTTTACTAAAAATAGCTCACTTTGACTTAACCGATATCGGTTCCTACTCGACTACCGTCGGTTACGTAACCGCCATTGGTTCCTCTGTAAATGACCTCCCCAACCAAAAACAAAGGATCGAAACTTGTGAATTGATTGGAAGGATCGGGAATTCACTTGGCCGAAAGAGACAAGTGAAGGAAAGAGAGGAGTTTGCAGAGAAGGACATCAAGCCCAAGACTGCAACTGAGTAACCGGAGCCCAGTGACACTCATCCAAGCATTGGGAGAGAAGATAGCTCATCTTTGATTGTCCGATCATCCTACCTGAGCCCTGCCTTCGTTATCACAGTCTTTAGACCTGATATCTCCATCAGGAATTAGTAAGTAGTATCTTGTATGTTCTTTTAATAACATTTCTTGGACTTCTGAATCACAGCAATTCTAAGTCTATTCCTAGATCTACTACCCGGTAACACCCTCCATCTAACTGTCATTCCTCTACCCCTACATTGCCCCCAAGAACAGCCCCCATACTCTCTGAGTCTTCTCCATCACCCCATTACCTATCCCCAATCATTTACCAGCCTTATAAACACCATAGCCACCTTATAGCCACCTTATAGCCAACCTTCACTAAAAGCCCCTAAACCACTGCCCCTACCGATATCGGTTATCAAAATCGGTACGGTGATGGTAGCATCAGTCCTTTGTGATTCAAAACCAAAATGACTCCTTTCCTCTATTGTTTTAACAAGGTAATTAAATTGTAATTTTGCAATAATTTGTGTTAATTCATATTAGCAGGGGGGAACTGACCACCTTCGAAAGGAAGTCTAATATTTCTGGGCCCAAGGCGGTTCCCTCATTTATTGTCTAATTAGAATCGGTGGTCTTGTATTCTTACTTGCAGTAGTCCTTCCTGCATAAAAAGGAGTTCTTCGCAATCGACTTGATCTCTCTATGGTACGCGCACACCCTCTCAACATTCAAAGGTATTCCTCCTAGCCCTAACCCTTATCTCTGTTTCTCAAAGGAATGAAAGGATAAAAGCAACTCTATTCCAGAATGGAAGCATTCTCGTGTGAAACACACGCTACATAATCACTTGCAAGGACTATTTGACAAGGTGGGTAGAGGAATCCCCAACTAAAGACCTGTATAATAACTACAACAAGAAGATTCTATGGGAGAACATTATCACGAGGTATGGATGCCCCTTAAGTTTAACCAATGATAGGGGTACATTTCTTGAATGAGACCATAAGGATCATGCTAGCAGAGTTCATGGTGGCTCATCACAAGAGTACACCTTATCACCCACAAGAAATGGAACTACGGAAGCATTTAACAAGATACTGAGTCATACCCTGAAAAATATTTGTGATGTTAGAAGACAAGATTGGGATGACAAGGTATCATCCATATTATGGGCTTATAGGACAAATTATAAAAGGCTAAACAAAGCCACACTTTGTTTTAATTGGTGTTTAACGTGGAAGTTGTTCTACCGGTTGAGTTCATGTTACCTTCTCTGCGAATAGCGCATAGGAGGGATGGCTGATGAGCAAGTGCTGGAAGAGAGAATTGATGAATTGATGAAGTTGGATGAAAGATGATCACTCGCCAGGTGAAGCCAAACAATGAAAAAAGAAAAGTAAAAATCATGGCATGATCACTGCATTAGAAATAAGAAGTTTGAGGTTGGGCAGATGGTCTTACTGTATGATTCTAAGTTTTTGTACCACCCTAGGAAGTTAAAGGTCCATTGGTTAGGTCCCTATATAATCTCATACATCCTTGATTTGGGTGCATGCCAGTTACAAGTGCTGGATGGAATGAAATTTCTTTGACACTTCAATGGGAGTAGGCTGAATCCCTACCATAAATAAGGCTTCTTGATGTTTGTAAATAAGGAAGTTTAGCCAGATAGTTTAGAATTTCCTTTATGCATTTCTTTTCTTGTGTTTCCCTTTCTCATTGTTGTTTTGGTTTTGCACCTTGGGCACCAATAACCTTGTTACTTTTTTAGGGTTTTCAATACACAGAGGACAACACATCATTTTAGTGTGGGGTGGAGTGATGTGAAGGAAAGCGTGGGTAAAGTGCCAAGGAGGATTGTGTTGGAAATCCTAGTTGAATGGCCCTGTTGAAAGAGGTGCATGAAAGAAAAGGTGGAAAAGGATGGTTGGTGTCAAGATAAGGCTACTTTCAGATCCCACGTATAGAGGAGGAAGAAGCACATAAACAACACGAGGTAGGCGAGAGAAAAAATCATGACAGAAGAAGTTCCTTCAGCGCTAGTTATGCGCACGCAAGAGTCTCCTGTCAAGATGGATTGGTTGCACGCCAGAAGGTTGGAAGATTGTCCACATAGGATTAGGTGCGTGAGTTAGGGCACAAAATTCAGTATTTGTTTGGAAAAGCCACATTAAATGTTAAAAGTACAGTGGTAGGTGAAGTAGCATTTAATGATTAAAAATGGGAAAAATATAAATAGAGGTTCGAAGACTTCATTATTCACTTTATAAAATATGAAAAGAAGGGATTTTGCAAACTAGGGTTTCAGAGTTGATCCGTGTGAAGAAAAATTACAAGAATTTGAGCATGAGTGACCAGTTTGGAATTACAAACCAAAAAGGAAGTGATTCACGTGTGTGGGAAGAGTTGTGGAGAAGCGTTGGCTCATGAAAATAGATTCCAATTAGGGTTTTGTATCTAGGGCACGGATTGGAAAAAGTTTCTTCGCTGGCTTGGATCTACACCTAGAAAGGGGTAGTAAAACAAAGCAAGTGAAAGAAGTTGAAGTGTTAACATAAACATTTGCACCTAAGAAACCAGT
This sequence comes from Taxus wallichiana var. yunnanensis, assembly GCA_018340775.1. NCBI lineage: Eukaryota > Viridiplantae > Streptophyta > Pinopsida > Cupressales > Taxaceae > Taxus > Taxus wallichiana. The sequence continues at coordinate 942,497,065 of CM031237.1, forward strand.
TGGAACACTTAAGAAGGGAAATGGAAAAGGTAAGAACAAGCAACAAGAAACTATCATGAGTACAAATGAAGAGTGGTATGTAGAAATGCAAAGACCTGCACGAAGTATTGCTTGGGTGCGAGTGGGATTCCCATTTTAGAAATATGTCATTAAATGATTATAATCATCACTCAAGCATGATTGAGAATGAAATGGTGTTGGAGTTAGTGTGCTTGACGAATAAAAGGACACCAGAGGGTTTTCCCATCTATAAAAATGATGTAAAAGTGAAGTTGGAAGTCAGGATTATTGCAACTCTTTGATTTTCCCTACTTTGGGAAGCCTGAGCACCTATATCAATGGTTTTTTTCATGCATGCATGAAGATTACTTTCACTTTGAGGGCACAAGATGTGCATTACCCCTCAGCTTGTTTCACATTTCACAGGCCTCATCTATGTAGGATAAATTTTGGAGGATGACCTATGTGACAAGGAGGCAATTAAGGAAACCATCGCTGCTTATGCATATAAAAAGGGGTTGAGGTACTTTGATATCACAGACATCAAGGACCTGGTGATGAAGATGGCCTCACACCTTGTGAAAAATTTAAATGGCCAGGAGAGATGGACCCAAGTAAACAATTCTGGTTAAATGTTTGCAGGAGGATTTCGGAGGGCACCATCTACAACTTGTCTACATTTATCATAGATAAGATTGTCAGCAATGGGAAAGAAGGTGATAAAATACTCTTTGGTAATGTCTTGTTAACCATTGTTTTCTCAGAGATTGGGGTGTCGGATGCAAAAGGATAAATTCATGTGGGAGTACTTCTTGTCAAGACCCTTCACCCACGAAGAGGTTTGAGAAGTACAACTATTATAGTATGATGGATGTGCATAAGGCATGCTTGGAGAAGTGGTAAACATGCCTCGAGGAATGTGTTTTGGGTGGAATGGAGGATCCCCGAAAACTATCGGTGAACACCAAGGAGAAGCGAGTTTTTCTGTTTACGAACATTTCTACCTTGGAAAATTTAAACTAATAGATGAGACATGGAGCCCATGGCGCAAGCTCCGTTTTTCCTTCACACTCAACATTTCTAAGCGAAGTGAATATGTTCAAAGAATTTAAGAAGTTAAAGTTGGACCTTGGTAACTGGACCGAGACCATAGAGAAATGTGTAAAGGGTTGTTCTATCCCAACAAGTGCGTATACATGGAGAAGTATGTGTTGCATGAGGTCCAAATGGTGAGACCCATGACTTTTCCCATTGTAGGAGGGTCTATGGCATGAGTATACCTCCACATAAGACCCAAATTTGAGAAGGGTGCATATCTTGATGAGCCATAATTCGAAGTAAGCCATGGGGAAATAATAACAAGATTCATAATCAAAAGAAGACAACCCGGTGGTGAATGCTCAAATGGCTCTCGGATGAACAATCATGTGTAATGCACTCAACAAGGTCTTTGTTGAGGTCAAAGCTAGACTCTTTGGGTGGAATGATAGAGTCAAATTTCTGGAAGATGAACTGGAGGAGAAAGAGGAAGAGCTAGCTGAGAGGACAAAGGAGTTGAGTCAAGAAAAGATGATCAGTGCCCAGTTGCAACATGAGTTAAAGGATGAGAAGGCTAGAGTGCACAAAGTATACAAAAAGGTGGAGTCCATTACAAATGCAATAGTGTTGAAGCATCTAGACCTAGCACCTCCCACGCAGAAGTATGCATCTACCCTGGAATTCTTGGAGGACTTAACAAGGATCCTCACCATGGAGAGGCAACCGCTAGCCTTGGAATCTGTAGAAGAATTGGTTACACGTTTAGAAAAGGAAGATAAATTGAAAGTTGTGGTACTCATAGCTAAATACAGAAAGGCCCTTGCGATATAAAGATTTCTTCCTAGACTACCGAGGCCGTGTACTGAAAACTCCGTGGACAGAGAAAAAGTTGTAAGCATGCTAGTCGCCAATGATGAAGCAGAGCTTAAAGAGTTCTAGGAGAAGAACAAGGGGAACAGAGTAGAGTGAAAAAATATCCTAGCCGAGGTAGAAAATAAATCAAAAGTGATTGAGGCCTTACGGGGCTCAGTTAAAGACCAGCTAAAGGAACTATACCCACAGATTACACGAAGGATGGATGCCGTTGGAGGATATAGGAAAGGAGTTAGAGAAAATTGTTGACACCATGAGCACACAAGGGGATGGGCTGGATTTTGATCGGTGATCACCTTAGTAGGAAATATTTTCTAGAGACATGAGAATGAGGTTGATGCCTGGAATAATCAAGGCCGACTTGCGAGAAGAACTTTCCTCTCTTATTGCTTTAGGTAGCATCATTCCCATTCTTCCTTCTTTTCCCATTCTTTGTCCCATTTATTATTTTTCCAAGACGTTAAGTCTTTGTGTATTTATTTATTCTTTGAGGAAGTTTCCGACGGTGGACACAGGAGTAAATTGTGGGGTGATGTTGGGCCCCTAAAATATCAACTAAGTCCAAAATGGATGCATATGTGCGCAAGGATGAGAAAAGCACACAAGATAAGGCACACAGAGAAGGGTTTTGGTTGAACCTAGGATAGACGCTCGTAGATTAGAATTTGGGACTTAGCCATTTTTGACCTATCAAGCGTAACGCGAAAAATGTGACCCGAGTGGAAAAGGTGCTAGCTTGGTGACGGGGTGGCTCGGAAAGAATATTCCCCTGCAATAGAATATTCTAGAAGGACATCATGGCAAGGAGTGGTGAGCTTAGGCCTAGAGGAGCATGTGCCCATAGAGGACCACTTTCAGACACTTGGTGATAGATCTGAGGCCGTAAAAGAATGAGTTAGTAGTTCAGGAAGGCTATATATACAAGTGCCTGTAGAAGTAAAGAGAAATTAAATGAATACAGGGTGGAGCTTTGTAGAAATATTACAAGGACTTTGTTAGCTTGGGTAAATAATCATAGGAAAGGATGTATCAAGGGTTTCGGGGCTATAAATTTTATTTTAAGAGCCTAGCTATATGAATCCAGTTATAATGCATGACTGACAGCCATGCCCTTCCGTGACATTCTCGTAATGGCCCTAATGAATGTAATGAGGTTACCAGTTTATGTGAATATGAACATTAATGGTTGTGATGCATACATCCTTATTCATATCTCTTTTTCATTTATGTTTATGAACTAATAATGAATGCTTATACAAATTTCTTTCTATTTTGGTGTAAGTTCTATAATCTGTTAAGCTCTTTTCTGTTTGGAATGTCTGCAAGGATCTAAAATCCATTCTCGAGCTCTATGGTGCTTATATGTCTTATTTCCTCTCAAATATATTAAACTCAGATCATAGATGATGTTTCCCATTAAAATCACATAAAAGAGAGACTCGGTGCCCGTGCGTGCCTCGGGTGAGCACCCAAGCACTCCGCTACATGATAGGTGGGTGCGTATGGGATTTCTTTCCTTTGTGATGGGTGCAAAAATTACTACAATTACCTTTCGTGCCTCTCTCGAGGAATACTTCTATGTGTGCCTTCGTGCCCTGTCTCTGTGTGCCATAAGGCTTCATGCCTTAGGTACTTAGTTACTTTTAGAGGCCCAACATTATCAAACCTTATATCTACCCACTAGCCCCTATTTGTAGACAAGACAAACTCCTCACTTAACCTTTCAACCGCACAATAATTTTTACTTTTGGATTAATTTTTTTGACCCAAGAAAGTCTCTTCATCTCCTTGTGTTAAGATAATTAAAGGATTACATTCTGTAATCGTAATAGACCTTGTTATAGAATTTTTATCATGCCTTTTCTCTCTTGTTATATTTGATTCGGTTTTCACTGTTTCATGACTTAATCTTACTTCACAAGAACTAAATTTCATCAGTTTCCTTTGTCTATATTAATAAACTTTTCAAATTCCCCTTCACAACTTTCAGCTCCAATCTTTGACCCCGACCTTCCATATCTCCTTATAAGATCGAAAGACCTTGCTTTCGATGAAAAAGAAAAACTTGTCTTTCCACAATTCATATAGACATTTGAAGGATTTTCATGTCATTATGATTGTTTGGAGCTATTAAGTTTCCATGAACTTTCATTCCACTTGAATGGGATTGACCTTGCACCATTCACTTCTAGCAAAAATAAAGAGCATAAGCGGGTTCACTATAATAATGCAAAAACTATGCATTCAAATGATGATTTCCAATATACTAAAGCTTTCTTTACCCTCAATGAACTTGATTACACTTCTGCAGGAAATTTAGATCTATTCATTTAAGAGTTTGAATTTGATGACTCCAACACTAATTCTCGCACTTACTAACACACATTCAAAATCTTCATTGTCTTCATGTAGTTTAGGTAATTTTCCTTGATTCAAATAATTCTTCACATTTATTTAGTCATGCATTTATTCAAAGAACACCTTCAAGAGATTCCACATGACTTTGACAATTGAAGTTACATTTGGAAACAACAAATTTGCTCAGATCGTTCCTCCACCGTGCTTGAAATTTTTCTAAGGTTATCTCTTAGGTCATTCAATGAAATCACAAAGTTCCTTTTGTAACTAGGGTGTAATAGATCCAAAACGTTTTTTTCCAAATCTTTGGAGTTTTGGTTAGATGGTTTGAGAGAATTGAACAAAAGTATTTTTGAAACCATAGGGCTAGGGTTTTTTCAACTGTGTAACTCGAGAGCTCTTAAACTAAGTTTTCTTGAACAAATCTAGATGAAATTGACCACTTCAAACTCATGTGATCTTGTGAGATCAACTTCCATTTTTATTTATCAATTTTCAACCTTGAAGATCTTTCATAAGCTCCCAAAGAACCAATATTTTAGTCTACATTGCCTTGAAATCTACTAATGTAATAACAATCAACCCATAACTTGTCTTGTGTGCCTCGAAGAGCCTCTCAAATGCATTATGGAAGATGATTAGATCACTATGGATAATTTCTTCAAGTTTTTAGAAGTTGTTACTTCAACATACTCAACTCAATTGGCTTAGCTTGTACGGGATAGAAAAGAGCATTCATGTTTAAGAATTTTCTTCACCACTCTTTATACTAACCTACTACACAAGCCCATGAAACTTGAAAACAAGCATTCCAAGATATTCAAGTGGAACCATGAAACTCATAAAATATTCTTTTAGAAAAAAATAACTCAATTTGACTGCCAATAGTGCTTGCATGTGAATAATGGTTTGATGTGAGGCCTATGAATAAGCTTGATCCAACAATCCAAGTGAAAAATATTATTATATATATATATATATATTTTTTACAATGTTAAGACCCCTATAGGCTTATTAAAATTTACCAATAAAAATAACTCTGTTTTAAGTAAAATAATCCAAAATAATGCAAGAATATAAATGACACTATACATGGATTGATTATGGAGTTTGGAAATAACCTATGTCTCCGGGTTCTTATCGAACTGTTCCACTAGTCAAAATTTGTAAGTACAATGGTCTATCTTACAATAAAACCTGATGGAACTTTACTTGCCTATAAAGTGCTCCAACCTTTTGAAGAACACGATGATCAATCGGTTTATCCTCCACCTTCCTGGTGCCCAATAATCCTACAGAACTTGATCAACCTTCTAGACATTCACAAGAAGACCTATGGCTCTCTGGTCAACAATTCCAGGCTTCGTAAATAAAAGTGTGGCGCTATGGGCCAATTGGTGAGTTTCCAAGAACTCCCAATTTTTACAAATTTCCTATTAAAATAATAGGACTTAGCTTCCTAATATTTTCCTATTAAATATTAAATAGGACTTACTTTATAAAAATATTGCCTTTAAAAATTATAAGGCCTATTTAAATAACTTGGAAGCTTTTAAAATCTCCTCGCTACCTTTGAATTGGCTTAGAAGCTTAATGCCTTCGAATTCTGGAATGAATGTGTATGAGGGGCCTTTTATAGCCTTTGAGCACCCAAAATATAAGGATAAATCATTTATCCTTTTGTTTTATAATCCCGTATAGGGATAAACAAATTTTAGCCTTAATAAGGCTTTGAGCGGGTTAATAGGGATTAATTCTCTTTTTTAAGCTTTTAAATAAGCTTAAGCCATATTTGAAAAAATCAACCCCATAATAATATCCACTCTTCATGTGGATGGAGCAGATTTATGTGGGGAAAATCCCACATTATATGCAAGCCTTTTTAATAGGCTTTATCCACCAAAATTTGTTTTCACGTGGACTTTCTAATATATATATGATATATATTTTTATAAGATTCTAAAATCTTTTAAGTGGGTAAAACATTAACCCACTTTTCATTCCATGTGCCCAATTAAAATATGCCAAGTGTCTAGAAACAACAGATCCATGTGTCCATAAACAACAACGCCACATGTCACTCCACATTAATGCCACGTCATCTCTTTTGTCGGGTTTGACCAGAACTTTGACTGCTCATATATTTCGCATACAAACTTAGATTTGGTCTGCATTCAAAATGCGTCGGAAAGGTCTCGGAAATCTATACACAATGGTGCTGACTCCAAATGATTTCAATACCATCAATTTTACCATTGACCAATGTTGACCATACTTTGACCCAAACTTTGACCAGTCATATCTTTCGCATACGGACTTGGATTTGGTCTGTTTAAAATGCATCAGAAAGGTCTTGGAAAGATCTACGCAATGGTGCTAACATCAAATGATTTCAAAATCATCCATTTTCCTGTTGACCAATGTTGACCAGTTATTGACCAACTTTGACCTAGTCACCATTTGCGCATACAAACTCGTTTTCGGCATTTAAATAGTCGACGTAAATCTCTCAGAGTCATCTTCTCGTAATGTGATGATACTAGGAGATTTAGGGAACATTTTCCTTTTACTTTCCTTTGGATCACACCTCCCAATGGGAAATGCTTTTTGTCCCAAAAATCTTGTAAACTCCAAATCACATTGCTGAGAAGAGATCTACGCAGTATTCTGCCAACTCCACAATCAACAAATGATGGTTCATACTCTAGGACCTATGGCACTTGGGCTCACTGCCTCCTATTGTGCCACTTTGATATCTAAAGAAGACCTCCATGCCTTCGTCTGTATGGTGCTAAGTTTCCTAATGAAACCTCAACACTCCCATTGTGTAGTGCTAAGCTTCCAGATATCTGACAAAAATGATCATCTTTTACTCTATAACACAACTCCTTTCTCCGATTTGATTTTGTAGAATCCAAACTAGTCAAAGGAAGGAACTAAAGAGTGATCTAATGTCGGTGATGGACAATGACTTGTCAGGTACCATCTTGCTATAGGGCCATAAGAGACTCTACACAAAATAAAGATGTGACTTGATGTCACGTATGTTTCTAGACCTCAACACTCCCATTGCATGGTGTTAAGTCCTCTTTCAAGACCTCAATGCTTCCAATGCGTTGTGTTAAGTCTTGATGATCAAATACCATTATGCGGCATGGTCACAATTCCTTTACATAGAACGACGATCCAAGATGATTTCTCATGAGCTACAAAATGGTGACTCCAACCCCATTTCATAGTTGTTTCCTCTGCATGGTACAAATCCTCCTATTGACAATGATTATCAAGTACCACTATATTGTACGGTCACAATGCCTCTACATAGAATGAAGTTCTGACCTGTTATCAGATGCCAACGGTGTTCAACTACCATTTTGTTGCATGGTCACAATGCCTCTACACATGAAGTTTCGACCTATTGTCAGATGGCAATGGTGTTCAACTACCATTTTGTTACACGGTCACAATGCCTCTACACTGAATGAAGTTCCGAGCTAACACCAAATGAGCTCAATTTTCTATATATGTGGCTAACAAATCTCCAACCTTAATATGAGTTAAATCTTGTATCCAAGTTATAACATGTACTCACAAGCTAATTAGGAGATATGTTTGGAGTATTAATCAAATTTTCTAAGTAAGAAAATCCACTGAGTATGGTAAATCTTTCTCTCAACATTTTCTCACAAAATTTGATCTCCAAAAAATACTACATACTATTCTTCAATCTGAATTAAGTAATATATAATTGAAAAATTGTTGACTTACCCATTTTAAAGGACTTTCACTTTCAGGTATTACATGGTCCTGGGTTGAATTATCAACTGGTGGTGGTTTATGAACCTCTTTTGCCTTTGCAATAGGCCTCCATTCCATCTTTGGCTTGTCATTAACTCGATAGCGAGATGGATGATTTTTCCAACAATTGTGCACTCGGTGCCCATTCCTCAGTAATGAGCACAAAAATTCATCTTAATATCCTTTTTGGATGATGAACTCTTTCCACCATTTCTCGACTCGCAAGACGAGATTGGTCTTCGGTTTTCCATGTTCTTGATGAATGGCATCAAATTCTTAATCAGTTTCCTTCTTCTTCCAACATCGCGATATAATGATTATGCAATCCACAAAAATTACATGGAAAGGAATTCCACATTTTCTAAAAATTATAACCATACTTCTTAAGCTGAAAAAGTCGATCAAAATTTTCATTGTGCTTATGATAATGGTAAGAAAATGGAGGTGGAATTTCATTACCTATTCATTTATTCTTCTTACCACATATTTCCTATGATGATGAAGCACAATTTTCCTACTCAGAATCTTCTTACAAGACTAGTGGGGTATTCACTTTTCTTTTGGAAGCTTGTCTCCCATCAGCATTCTTGAGAAATCTCTAATTTCCATTCCCACACAAGGATAACCCAGGACACTGTAAAATGAGGATGATCCTCGACCTGTATTGGGCTAGATATGCCTTGGCCATTTTTACCAAGGCCTCTTCCATCAAATCCCATTTTAACTAATAGTTTGGATCCAACGCCTCTCGTATGCTTTTCAAATGAACCAAAGACATCAAATCCTAAATCTGAAATCAAATGGGAGAAAGAAGATTCACATGGTAAACAACTTATAGTGCACTCATCTACCATGGTCTCTGCATCTGAAGTTGAAGGTATTTCCTTTCTCTGATCACCACACTACAACCTTGCTAAGAGCACATCCTTGGTTTGCAGTTTTGATTTCAAGCGAGCATTATCCTCATCTAAGGAGTAATACATTGATCGTAAGAGAGAATTCTCTTCTTGGATCTAGTTATTATATGCCTCAATTTCTTCGAGCTTCACCTGTTTGGACATCCTACCCATGGTGGACCTATACCTGTTCACACAAATGAACCAACCACACAACTTGAAGCAATCAAACCTGTCTAACTAATCGATTATGATATCAAAATTTCTCACAAATTAGATAGTTTACAAGTGCGATAACCTACTATGATACCAACTTGATCCAAAAAACCAAGTCAAATATATATATATATATAATATATATATATATATATATATATATATATTACGACCTTTTGACCCCTATATGCTTATTAAAATTTCGATAAAAATAATAAATTTTAAGTAAAACAATCCAAAATAATGAAAGAATACAAATAAAACTGCACATGATTGATTACGGAGTTCATCAATAGCCTATGTCTTTGGATTCTTATCGAACCATTCCAGTAGTCAAAATTTGTAAGTATAATGTTATATCTTACAATAAAACCTAATGGAACTTTACTTGCCTATAAAGTGCTCTAGCCTTTCGAAGAACATCGCTGATCAATTAATCCGTCCTCCACCTTCTTGGTGCCCAATAATCCTACATAACTTGATCAGCCTTCCAGATGTTCACAAGATTCCCTATGGCTCTCCAGTCAACAATTCTAGGCTTTGCAATTTAAGTGTGGCGCTATGGGCCAATTGGTGTGTTTCCAATAACTCCCGATTTTTTACAATTTTCGTATTAAAATAATAGGACTTACTTCCCAATATTTTCCTATTAAATATTAAATAGGACTTACTTTACAAAAATATTGCATTTAAAATTTATAAGACCTATTAAAATAACTTGGAAGCTTTTAAAATCTCCTTGTTGTCTTCGAATTAGCTTAGAAGCTTAATGCATTCAAATTCTTGAATGAATGTGTATTAGGGCCCTTTTATATCCTTTGAGCACCCAAAATATAAGGATAAATCATTTATCCTTTTGTTTTATAATCCCGTATAGGGATAAACAAATTTTAGCCTTAATAAGGCTTTGAGCGGGTTAATAGGGATTAATTCTCTTTTTTAATCTTTTAAATAAGCTTAAGCCATAATTGAAAAAAGTAACCCCATAATAATATCCACTCTTCACATGGATGGAGAAGCTTTATGTGGGAAAATCCCACATTATATGCAAGCCTTTTTAATAGGCTTTATCCACCAAAATTTGTTTTCACGTGGACTTTCTAATATATATATGATATATATATTTTTATAAGATTCTAAAATCTTTTAAGTGGGTAAAACATTAACCCACTTTTCATTCCATGTGCCCAATTCAAATCTTCCAAGTGTCTAGAAACAACAAATCCAAGTGTCCATAAAATAACAACGCCACATGTCACTCCCCATTAATGTCACGTCATCTCTTTTGTCGGGTTTGACCAGAACTTTGACTACTCATATCTTTCGCATACAAACTCGGATTTGGTCTGTTCAAAATGCGTCGGAAAGGTCTCAGCGATCTCTACACAATGGTGCTAACTCCAAATGATTTCAATACCATCAATTTTACTATTGACCAACATTGACCAAATGTTGACCATACTTTGACCTAAAATTTGACCGCCTTACCTTTCTCATACGGACTCGGATTTGGTCTGTTTAAAATGTGTCAGAAAGGTCTTGGCTAGATATATGAAATTGTGCTAACATCAGATGATTTCAAAATCATGCATTTTCTCATTGACCAACTATTGACCAACTTTGACTTAGTCACCATTTACGCATACGGACTATATTTTCAATGTTTAAATAGTCGACTGAAAGCTCTCGAGTCATCTTCCGCACCGTGTCGATCCTAGGAAATTTAGGGAACATCTGTCCTCACTACCTTTGAATTGGATTAGAATATTAATGCCTTTGAATTGGAATTAATTTGTATTAGGGGCCTTTTATAGCCTTTGAGCACTGAAATATAAGGATAAATCATTTAACTCCAAATGATTTCAATACCATCATTTTTATACAATTTTCCTATTAAGATAATAGGACTTACTTCCTAATATTTTAAAGGATTTTCACTTTCAGTGTATTACTTAGTCTTGGGTTGAATTATCAACTGGTGGTGGAGTATGAACCTCTTTTGCCTTTGTAATAGGCCTCCATTCCATATTTGACTTGCGATAACTCGATGGCAAGATGGATGCGCTTTCAAATTGTCCACTTGATTCCCATTCCTCCGGCAATGAGAACAAAAATTCCTCTTAATATCCTTCTTTTGGGATGAAGAACTTTTACTGCCATTTCTTGAATCTACATGATAATATTGGTCTTTCTAATTTGCCTTTTCTTGACTTAAAAACATAAACTTCATCCAAAAATCTAGGTCAACAATTTTAATATATATTTTTTTACCTTTTACCTTTGAACCCCTATAGGCTTATTAAAATTACCGATAAAATTTTACTCCATTTTAAGTAAAACAATCCAAAATAATGAAATAATATAAATGACACTGCACATGGATTGATTACGAGTTCAACAATAGCCTACATCTCCACGTTCTTATCGAACCATTCCACAAGTCAAAATTTGTAATTACAATGTTATATCTTACAATAAACCTAATGGAACTTTACTTGCCTATAAAGTGCTCCAGCCTTTCGAAGAACACCGATGATCAATCAGTCCATCCTCCACCTTCCTGGTGCCCAATAATCCTACAAAACTTGATCGGCCTTCCAGACGTTCACAAGATGCCCTATGGCTTCTCCGGTCAACAATTCTAGGCTTCACAATTTAAGTGTGGCACTATGGGCCAATTGGTGAGTTTCCAATAACCCCAATTTTTACAATTTTCCTATTAAAATAATAGGACTTACTTCCCAATATTTTCCTCTTAAATATTAAATAGGACTTACTTTACAAAAATATTGCCTTTAAAAATTATAAGGCCTATTAAAATAACTTGGAAGCTTTTAAAATCTCCTCGTTGCCTTTGAATTGGCTTAGAAGCTTAATGCCTTTGAATTCTTGAATGAATGTGTATCAGGGCCCTTTATAGCCTTTGAGCACCCGAAATATAAGGATAAATAATTTATCCTTTTATTTTATAATCTCGTATAGGGATAAACAAATTTTAGCCTTAATAAGACTCTGAGTGGGTTAGTAGGGATTAATTCTCTTTTTTAAGCTTTTAAATAAGCTTAAGCCATACTTGAAAAAAGCAACCCCATAATAATATCCACTCTTCACATGGATAGAGCAACTTTATGTGGGGTAAATACCATATTATATGCAAGCCTTTTAATAGACTTTATCCACCAAATTTTTTTCACATGGAATTTCTAATATATATATGATATATATTTTTCATAAGATTCTAAAATCTTTTTAAGTGGGTAAAACATTAACCCACTTTTCATTCCATGTGCCCAATTCAAATCTTCCAAGTGTATAGAAACAAAAAATCCAAGTGTCCATAAAATACAGCAGCACCACATGTCACTCCACATTAATGCCATGTCATCTCTTTTGTCGTGTTGACTAGAACTTTGACTGCTCATATCTTTCACATATGGACTCAGATTTGGTCTGTTCAAAATGCGTCGGAAAGGTTTCAAAAATATATACACAATGGTGTTGTTTTCAAATGATTTAAATACCATCAATTTTACCATTGACCAATGTTGACCAAATGTTGACCATACTTTGACCTAATCATACCTTCCACATACGGACTTAGATTTGTCTTTTCCAAATGCATCGAAATGTCTTGGCAAGCTATACGCAATGGTGCTAACATTAGATGTTTTTAAAGTCATCCATTTTCCCATTGACCAATGTTGACCATTTGTTGACCAAGTTTGACCTTGTTACCATTTCATGCATACAAACTTTGTTTTCGACGTTCAAATAGTCAACGGAAAGCTCTCAGAGTCATCTTCTGCATTTTTCTTATCCTAGGAGATTTAGGGAACATTTTCCCTTTGTATTGTCCTCCGTATCAAAGCTTGACATGTACCTTCAAGAATCTCAACTGTTTCAACTCCTTTTGATCCTTGGAAACATCATTAATAACCAAGTGGAGGCATTAAGAGTGATCACACAAAGGATTTGAGGCCAAACACAAAAAATTTCTTCGATCAATTCCAAGACATGCTTAAAAGCTAGAAAAACATGCTTAGAAAAATGGTGAGAACTTCTTAATTACACCTCCTTTTGAAAAAATACTTTTGCACATGAATTATAGGCCAATTTAATACAAACAATTCTTCTATGACTTATCTTAGTACTTCTTTATATTTTTTGTTTCACACCTAAGAAGTCCAGTGGTCTCGAATGGACATTTCTCAAAACTAGTCTTGTAAAAACTTGAATAACTAGGACTCAAAGACACATGTCTCCATGATCTCCCATGGTTTTTTTGTCAAATTTATTGCTAAATTTTTCTATCCCATCCCATTTGCCTACAAGTATAGTTTGAGTTCTTAAAGTCAATTTTAGGTAGAAGTGGTATTTTGCTTCTAAAGCATATTTATTGACCTTCTAAGCCCTAAAATGAGTTTATCCACCTGAAATAAACATCTCCCAAATGATTTTCCTCATTGTATCTCCTTCACTCGCTTCAATTTTCTTATACCCCGAGGATTAGCCTTTTGAAATAGAGTTAACTTTGCTTATTTCCTTTCTTGAACAATTTAGTGACTTGAGTTACTTGGATAGAGCCTTATTACACCTCCCGAGACTCCTTATGACCAAACAGATGATTATTTTTTCAATTTGTTCTTCAATAAGACTATATGCATTCAACCTTGAAGATAAGGAGTGATGATTCATAGACACTCAATGCTCTAGACCTGACCATAGGCATACAAGACCTTGAGAAATATTTAGCAAAAATGAGAGCATACAAAGCATGACATAAGGACTTGATTCAGTCCAAAAAGATGATACAATCCATAAATAACTAACTTGCAGTACTCATATGACTCATATACACTTCACAAGACTCTCACTTACCTTATAGACCTAGTTTGACCTTCATACCACCTTTGAGAGATGCAAGCCACACATATGCACCTTTGGAGACCCCTAGATCACCTAGCCATACTCCCAAATCACCTATCTAACATACCTAGATCACCTAGGCCACTTGACATCAATGGACTTGACATCAATGAAAACACAAGTGACACACACTTCTAACAAACTCCCCTTTTTCATTGATTGCAACCACAATACACACACACACACACACACACACACACACACACACTTAGATGACCCTCATTTGCATTATTATTATTATACTTCCCCCTTTGACGTACATGACAAAAGTATGAATTTGACATGGAAACAATTGACTCAAAACAAGAGAGCCCCCAAGCATGAGTTCCATCTTATCTAACTTTAAACAATCAACAAATCTGATATGAACTTCAACTATGCTCCCATTGAGCTGATACACCTTCTTTTAGCCTTCATTCATACTTTACATCACCTCCTAGGTCTATTCAACACTCAAGAACACCCATTTTTCTTTAGCTCTTTAATCTTCTTGACATCTCTCATCCTCTAGGACTGAATTTCTTGAACAAGAACTTCAATGTTTTTAAGATAAATTTTTATGAGCTCTCATACACCCTTCAAGCTATGACACAAAAATCCATAACTCCCCTTGAACTCAAGACTACTATCTCTAGCCCATAACACAAAAATTAGATACTTTGATTTCTTGGCTATAAATCACCTTGACCTCTTTTGCTAGGTCCTAAACAATTTTCTTAGTTATTATCAATTATAGTGACTAAGATCATGCATCCAAGAGACAAAATTTAAAATTTATCATTTAGACATACCTCATACTACCTTGTGAACTCCATGTCACCATCTATAAGTAAAATCATTGATTGCCCCTATCATGGAGAGATCTTACACTCCTTCTCACACATGTAGCTTTTCCTTTTACCATATGAGCACACCGAGAACTTAATCACACTAACTTTAGCAATTTTTAACCACAATATACTTCTCAACATAGTATGCATCATCACCATACTTTATTAGATACTTACAAGCCTCTTACCTTGTGGCACAAAAATACTTTTCTTCTAAGAAGGCATCATGATTGTCTCACACCTATTATAAATGCAACATATCCATTCTTATACTTGTGAATGATCTGCTTTATTCTAGGTACATTATAGCCATATAAGAACATACACGCATGTGCAAGACCAACCATTGTCTTGAAGCATACACAATTTTTATGAAGTCTAAATCATTTCATATCGAGTGAGATAAACAAACTCAACATCAATAATTATCTTTCTTCTAATCAAGATCACTTCAAAAATATGAACCTAGATACCCTTTGATCCAACATATCAATCTCTTAGAGACCAAAACTCACTTATAGACCTTATACTAAGAATCTCATACCAACTATAGTACTTTAGGTCAATATTTTTCACCTTGATAGTATACATGTATCTTGACTTTGAGTTTTTCAAGAATGCAACACTTTCATCAACCTATACAACCTTCTAGAGATTTACAAACACCATTTAATTCTTCTAAGAGCATACCTACACTGCATTACAGATCCTGGGAGATAATTTTTGTATTGTAACACTTCATTGAGTCTCTCATATAATAGTCGATGCATTAACAAGATTCTATAAACCACCGAGAGGATTATATCATTGTTTGGTTTCTTCTCTGTAAATTCTTGGAAACCATCTTTATCATATTGAATCCAAGTCTAGGACCATGTTAACTTAGTTATCTTATGGCCAACACATCATAGTCTAACTGATTAAACTCATATACCCATGTCCTGTGTATTTTTCACATGTGTTTCAAGGTAAATAAACACCCTACATACTGTTGGTAAGAAAAATTTTCAGGTGGACAAACTAGATGTCTCCACCAATTTTCATAGGGCTACACCACTCGCATTGAATGTTACAACTCCCATTATTGAAAGTAAAATAATACTAATCCTATTTAAGAAATTACATCAATAAAGGTAAAGAGGGGAAAATTATGCTAGGAAGATTACTTCGTGAGTAGATTACATAACTCACACCCAATAACCAAAGTAGTTCAACCTTCAATATAGAGGAAATCGTAATGAAGCTAATGGGGCCAATTAATTAAAACACAAATTTTTTAAATTCATCTATCGAGGACACCAAGTTCCTCTCTAATTCCATACAGATCAACTATGCTTGCAAAGTGAATGAAAGAGAGAAATAGAGGGGAAAAAAAGAAAGGGAAATAGAATAAGTGTATTTTTATTCCATGTGTAATGATGAATACAAAGCTTTAACCAATCTATCACAATGTTACATAGTAAGAGTTCTTCAAAAATATGAATCCCTTGGAATGGAGAGGCCATCCCAATTTATAGAAAAATTTGAATTGTCCTTTCACCTCCCTCACATGACTCTTTGTTTCCATATTCCACTCGTGACCTTTCATTTTCCATGAATTAAGTATTTCTCTTATAATTTTGAGAAAATACTTTTACAAATTTAAAATAGGTCACTTAAGTGAATAGGATGAAATACAATGATGATGCATAATGAAGAATTAGAATGGAGAAAGAAAGAAGAGAGAGGAAGGGAAGGAAGGAATGGAGGGAAAACACTCCTCATGATGAAATTCTTTGAATGCCTTGATGTAGTCATGAACTTTGAACAAAGATTTCCACCATTGTGATCTTCTACAATGATGAAGATTTCTCCTTGAATAACTTTGAATCATTTTCCCAATCTAGTGATGACCGCAAACTCCTAGACCATAGAATGAGTGTTAGAAACATTGTTATGAGGTTTACCACTACAAGCTCGAGATGAACACATACAATGCCCATGATGACCCTCCTTGAAACTTGGTTGATGAACTCCTTGACTCATTGAAATCATTCTTTGATCAACTCTCTTTAAATCACCCACTCCTTAAGTGACAAAGATGAATTCACATGATGTGCCTTGTGATGCCCTACTTTGTAATATGAGATGATCATTCCAAACCATGAAAACTACCATCTCTTCATGATTGATTACACCTGAGAAACTAGACCAACATGTGCACTTGAAATTCATGTTTCCTTGACACTTACTATATTTGGAAGGGAAAACTTACTATCTTTAGTAAGTGTTTCAGATTTTTCTTTCTGGACCCCAAATGGTGATATCAACTTGAATGATTATCCTCAATGTCCCATTGTGCCAAACTTTCCTTTGAGAACAACCTACTATTTTTAGTAAGTACACATGGGGCAACTTACTATTTTTAGTAAGTGTCGTAGTTAGCTTTTCCCAACCTCAACTAGCTATGGTAGCTTGAATTATTTCTTCTTACTATTGTTCCTCTCACCTTTTGGACCAACTTGGATATTTATAAGGGCTTGTGGAACCACTTACTATTTTTAATAAGTGTCAATTGTGAGCCGAGATGACCTTTTTGATGACTTTTCTTGTGATACTCCCTCTATGTTCACCACCTTCTTTAGCCTCTTCAAATGGTGGCTTACCCAAAGTAATAGACCCCTATGTAGGAAGGCATGCTATTTTTAGTAAGTGCATCACGGATGTTAGATTGTAACAAAACAAGTCTTGAAACTCTAGGTTTTATTCTGGGGTTCCACGCTCCACATTTTGAGTAATTATTTCATCTGAACAAGTGGGAAAATGATATTTTCATCAACGAGGGAAGAATAATGAAAAAAACACATCCCTCCATATCCCTAAAAATAGGGACTTCATGGCACAAAAACTAGTTCATGTAAAACTAGATTTTTCAATGATCATTCCTCCAATTTTCACGTGTGATTTTGCCCACTGGAACCCTGAGAAGTGAAGAGGTAGCTCATTGCCTTTTTCACAAGTTGTTATTCATGTGACATGGAATAAATATGATGAAAACTCAGTCCTCCATATCCCTAAAAAATAGGGACTTCATGGTGCAAAAACTAGTTCATGTGAAACTAGATTTTTCAATGATCATTCCCTCCAATTTTCATGTGATTTCACCCACTGGAACCCTGAGAAGTGGAGAGGTAGCTCGCTGATTTTTTCCACTACTGTGTCATGGCAACCATTAATGGAGCTTGAAATTTTCAGGTCTTGGTTTTTTCTCCTTTCATGATGAAATCAACTCCATTACGATAGGTTTTTGCTTCTTGTCTCACTGGTGAAATTTCTCTTGATCCGATTGTCGGTTTGATGGGAAATTGAACTTTGTTCTTCGTGGAGCCTGGAAGTGAAATTTATTTTTGTGAGCATTCCTTTCTATGAATGGGAGGTTTTAAGGTGATTTTTAATGGCCTTCAAGAGTGAAGAACTCAGCAATAGATGGTTCTTTGTTTCATGCACTGGCTTGCAAGATATGTTCAAATCTTTGTCTCATGACAATGGAGGTTTCTGAAGAATTCCTTCACTCTTCTCTTTGTTCTTCATTCCTCTAGATCTTTTGATAAATATATTATTTGAAACCTATGAATATTCATGGAGTGGAAGGTTTTTTTTCCATGGTGGAGCTGGTTTGGAGCAACAATGGTGGATTGAGGTGTTCTCTGCAACTTTTCTTCTAGTGAGAAGAAGAAAAGAAGTGAAAACAGTTAGAAAATTTTTTTCAAATTTTTGAGTTTGAGTTGGGAAAATTTTCATGTCCCTAACATCCTCACCTAAAATGGATGTGAGGGACATCAATTTTCACACACCTCAGCTTGACATGTGGTGGAGATCCGACGATGGCAGGGGATTAAAGCCAAAAAATAACTTTAAAGCACTGAGGGGCTAGAAGCTGGTCACATGGGTGACCAGAAGTATCCTTAGGGGATGGGAACATTTTTCCAACCTTGATGTCCTGACCTTGAGGGATGTGAGGGACACAAAATCCCACCAGGCTCCTGGAGCTGACACGTGTCCTCCAAAATTTGACTAACTCCCAAACTCGCTCCAAGAGGGAAACTTGAAACGATGATAACTTGAGCTCCCGATGGATTTTTTGATGAAATTTTATATGATATTGACTATAAATTTTTTAAATCCAATGGTGGGGTTCTTAGGTCTTTATTCTCCATTTTATCCCTAAAAATTAGATTTTTTATTTGGTACTCCACCTATGCATGAGAAAAACTTGCTTGCAGAACCATTGCACCAAAGTGTTGTGAAAAATAATTTCACCATATTTTAGGGATTAGAATTACATTTTTCCAAAGATTTTTTTTTTCTCCTAACTCCATCTAGAGCTCCCAGAATCACCTTTGGAAGCTCAATAATTGTTTTGGCATGTGCACTGCCTAGGCCTATGAACCCTGATTTTAGTGAAACTGTCCCAACTTCTCTGGATCCTTCCGAATATTCCTAAATCAATTCCATGATGTTCCTAGGCCTTTGATTCACCTCTCATGTCTAGTTTATATTTTTTTTTCCACTCCATGGGGTTGCTCCAGTCCTAGGAAGGCCAAGTGATAGCCCTTCCCACAACCACCCAAAGTTTGCATTTTTCAATGAACTCCTAAAATCACCTAGGGGGAATGATTGGAATTTCCTAAATCACCTAGGGGGATGAGATAACATCAATTGGGAGGTCACTTGGACTGAATGGGTAGACTTGGGGTGCCTTGGAAGGGTAAAACTTGAAAAAATTAACACACATGGGTATAGTTGTCATGCTTGGAAATTGTCAATTTCCTTGTTGCACATTTTGCATGAAAAAATGGCTCTAGCTTGGGGACATGACATGGATGAGTGTAGAATGAAATGTGACATGGAGAATCCAGAATCTCAACTTTGGACCATATAATCCATTGACCAATGCCTTATCCATTGGGCCCTACTGTGGAGTCACTAGAAAAATAGGCTACACAACTTTCTTTATTGAACACACCACACACACAAACAAACAAATGGAAGGGAAACACACAAGGGGAAAAAAACACACAACAGGAAAGGAAATTATGTATAGGGGAGGGAAATTTACAGAGGTGGGAAAAGGATATACACATACCCAAAACAAGTTGAGAAAAGTACATGCCATCATGAAATAGTGGATTGAAGTATGACCTTTGAAGCAAAAACTATTATTTGATCAAACCATGCTTTGGTGATGGATTTTCATGGCTTGAGAAGAAGAAGGTTGACCATAATTCCATCTTCATACTCATACTACATAGAAAATGTTCTTGCATCAATGAACACTTCATCACTTTCTCAAAACTCTTGTACCTTGATGCTCCCACTTTACGTCTGTGACCATGTGACACCATTCTTCCATGTCTTCAAGAGTGGGAAAATTTCTCCTATCATGAAAACATTCATCTTCTTTAAATTGCAACTTCAAATTGTCTCTTATATCAGCAAAACACTTGGAAGGAGTGAGAACAAACTGATTTTCTTCCCATTCAAGAACTTCCCAAAACATCCCGCTTTGTTTCTCGAGCAAGTGTTTTTTAGACATGGAGGTTAAATCATTGAGCTGGAGATCTTCATCATCCTTAAGATATTTTTGCAGCATGGGAACATGTTCAAGATGAATCGATTGGAGGATGGTGAGTGCAGTTCTGATTTTGGATCATTTGGCAAGAATCATGCATACTCCCACTTTGTTGTCTAGAGAAATTGTCACCAATATGCATTCATTCGGAGTGCATCTTGATATCATTTTCAAAATTACAGCTTTTGGTTTGGCCATATAAGCATTCCTCACCCTTCATTGGATTTTTCCATATGAATTCTTTCTTTTCATTGGTGGACCATTCAAAATGATGGGAACAAGTTGGTTTTGATCACACTCCCAATGTTCTCGCAGATTTTTATTTTTTTTTTGAATGGATTTCTTTGGTGTAAATAAGCTCAATATTTTCCATGTTATTATTTCCACAACAGAGATGTTATCTTCAAGATTGAGGAATTCCAAAGGAGATTCAAGAACCTTTCTTCTTTTACACTCATGAACTTCTTCACATGATGTGGAAGAAAAAGACATGTTTTCATGTTCATTCTCATCAACCAAAGTATTAGAGAAGTCATCAAGCTTATCCAACTGCTCCATCTCAACATCAAAAATTGGTGCACCAAAATAGGAAGCACAAATTGATTCATACATGTCTTGTATCTCCATAGCATGGGTTAAGAGTTTCAAGGCTTGAGTTGAGGATCTTTAGTTTCTTCCACAACCTTCAAGATATCTTGTACAGATAGTTCTTCTAAAATTTCCATAGGCTCATTTTTATCTTCATTGGAAGAATATTTGTTGTGCCTCAAGAGATGGTTAAAAATATGATCCATATGGGCCCATGATTCATTTGAAACATTCTCATTCACCTCTTCCATGCTTTTTTTCCAAAGATTCACTTTCTTGCAAACATGGGCATACTTGATTCATGAAACCTACTAACAAGGAGAAGAGGTCCAAGATTCATGGGAAGGGCACTCCTTCAAGCTCAAAATCCATATCATCTTCTTCTTGGTAAGAAGAAAAGAACCATGTTAGGAAGCAAGTATGAGAAGAATTTTCAGCTACATCTTGACCATCCATTATTGAATCTTCTTGCTAAGGTGAAAGATGAAAGGATTTTTTTCACCGTGATGATGATTTTTCTCCTGAGTGAGTAGAGGTTGTGTTTAAATTTTTCATTCTCCTTGGATTTGAAAAGAGAGTGGGATTCTTCCATTCGATCATTCATGATTGCATCGGGAAGAGAGTTTGATTCTTTGACTTCCTCCATTTCTTCATGCAACATTTCTACATCACTTGAAGAATCAAAATAGGAGGGAAGATTATCTATGACCATATTGAATTCATCATCTTCAAACCATGATGTTGGGTGAATTTCTTGCACTTCTTCACATCTCTCCATTTCATCATTAATTGAAAGATCAAAACTTGAAAAGAGATCATTCATGCTTACTTTGAATTGGTTCATCTTCTTCATCATTGGTGGAGTCTTTCAGAGAGCATTGGATCATCCATTATGCAGTAAGGATCTTCCTTTATTGAATATATTATTCCCCCTATGGGTTGTGACTGAGCCAAATGGAATTGTTGAATGGTGATTCTATCTTCATCTCTTCTACTTCTTCCTCCATGATGTTGCTTTGGATTTCATTGGAAGGTTCCATGATAAGATCTTCTTTAGAAGCATCCAAGAATTTTGGGAATGAAAACCTCATAATATGGGCAGCCATCAGGGTCTTCCTCCATAGGGAACATCTTGTCTTCTTCCTCCATTTGATGCGGTGCTTCAAGATGTTCATATCTTATCTGTAGAGCTAAAGCATACCTCCAAATTTCATCAAAGACTTTGGGGTCAGAATTTCCTTTTATTATGCTCAAGTCTTTCCACATATTCTCTTTTCAAACATGTTCATTTCTTCATCACCGTATGTGAGGAAGTCATCTATTGAGTGGTGGAAGAAAGATAATGTTCTCAATTTTGTAGTGAGATGCATGAGGTTACAAAAATATTCTTTAGTGGATCTTGCACCATCCTATCTTTCATCATCTTCTTGAATGTTGATTTTATCTTCATTGAAGGCTCAAGGATAGGATTTTTTCTTCAACATTCAAGAACCTTTCGGGTATGAAAACCCTATGGTATGAATGATCTTTAAGATCTTCCTCTATAGGAAAATCTCCTCTTCTTCTTCCTCGCTATGGGCTGCTTCAAGTTGCTCATTCATCTCATGTAAGAATTTGGCATATTCTCGAGCTTCACACCTTATCTTATGTCTCCTTTGAATCCATTCCTCTTCATCGGTGACATGTTCTTTCTTCTTTCCTTTGTCAACACTAGTCTGGAACCATGGCTGATCAATGATCTTCTTTTTCTCGGGAATACTTCTTCTTCTTCTTCTTCATTATCACTCATTGGTACTTCACTCCAATCTAGAAATTTCTTCATGGTGTGGGAAATGAATGTGACCAGGTTTCATTCCTTGATGGAGTCACCTTCAAGAATGATTTTACTTTGAAATCTGAATTTTTTTTTTTAATATATAATTTTTTTGTATTTTTTTGATATTTTGGGAAGAGATATTTTTGGGCACACTTAGAAAATCTCTCCCAGTAGAGTCGCCAAAAACTGTTGTGAAAAAATTTTGGGTAGACAAATTAGGTGTCTCCACCAATGTTCATGAGGCTACCCCTCTACATTGAATGGTACAACTCCCATTATTGAAAGTAAACTAATCCTAATCCTATCTAAATGTTGTGGGTGGCCAAATTGGTCTGGGGATCACATAGGACACTCCACTGAACCTGTGGAAAAGTGCTTGTATAGGGTACAAGGGAGGAAATTACAATGATAAAGGTAAAAGGGGGAAATTATGCAAGGAAGATTACTCGTGAGTAGATTGCAGAGCTCACACCCAATAATCTGAGAGTAGTTCAACCTTCAATATAGAGGAAAGCACAATGAAGCTAGTGAGACCAATGAATTAAACACCAAGTTTTTAAATTCATCTATCGAGGACACAAAGTTCCTCTCCAATTCCATACAGGATCAACTATGCTTGCAAAGTGCATGAAAGAGAGAAATAGAGGAAAAACAAGAAAGGGAAATAGAAGAAGTGTAGCTTTTATTCCATGTGTAGTGATGAATACAAAGCTTCAACCAAGCTATCACAATGCTACATAGTAAGAGTTCTTCCAAAATTGGAATCCCTTGGAATGGAGAGGCCATCCCAATTTATAGCAATCTAAATTGTCCTTTCACCTCCCTCACATGACTCTTTGTTTCCATATTCCACTCATGACCTTTCATTTTCCATGAATTAAGTATTTCTCTTATAATTTTGAGAAAATACTTTTTACAAATTTAAAATAGGTCACTTAAGTGAATAGGATGAAATACAATAATGATGCATAATGAAGAATTAGAATGGAGAGAGAAAGAAGAGAGGGAAAGAGAGAGGAAGAAGGGAAGGAATGGAGGGAAACACTCCTCGTGATGAAATGCTTTGAATGCCTTGATGCAGTCATGAACTTTGAGTGAAGATTTCTACCACTGGTGATCTTCTACACTGATGAAGATTGCTCCCTTGAATAACTTTGAATCATTTTCCCAATCTAGTGATGACCAAAAACTCTGACCATAGAATGAGTGTTTAAAACATTTTTAAGGTTTACCGATGCAAGCTCAAGATGAACACATACAATGCCCATGATGACCCTCCTTGAAACTTGGTTGATGAACTCTTGACTCATTGAAATCATTCTGATCAACTCTCTTTGAATCACTCAGATCCTTAAGTGATGAAGATGAATTCACATGATGTGCCTTGTGATGCCCTACTTTTTAATATGAGATGATCATTCCAAACCATGAAAAACCATCATCTCTTCATGATTGATTACACCTGAGAAACTAGACCAACCTTGTGCACTTGAAATTCATGTTTCCTTGACACTTACTATATTTGGAAGGGAAATTACTATCTTTAGTAAGTTTCAGATTTTTCCTTTCTAGACCCCAAATGGTGATATCGACCTGAATGATTATCCCTCAATGTCTGTTGTGCCAAACTTTCCCTTTGAGAACAACCTAGCTATTTTTAGTAAGTACACATGGGGCAACTTACTATTTTTAGTAAGTGTCGTAGTTAGCTTTTCCCAACCTCAAATTGGCTATGGTAGCTTGAATTATTTCTTCTTATTGTGTTTCTCTCACCTTTTGGACCAACTGGATATTTATAGTAGGGGCTTGTGGAACCACTTACTATTTTTAGTAAGTGTCATTCATGAGTCGAGATGACCTTTTGATGACTTTTCCTATGATAATCCCTCTTGTGTTCACCACATTCTTTGTATCCTCTTCAAATGGTGGCTTATCCAAAGTAACATACCCCTATGTAGGAAGGCATGATATTTTTAGTAAGTGCATCTCTGGATGTCGATTGCAACAAAAACAGTCTTGAAACTCTGGGTTTTATTACGGGGTTCCAAACTCCACATTTTGAGTAATTCCTTCATCTGAACAAGTGGGAAAATGATATTTTCATCCATATGGGGGAAGAATATGGGAAAAACATCCTTCATATCCTCCTAAAAATAGGGACTTCCTGGCAAAAACTAGGTATTTTTCAATGATCATTCCCTCCAATTTTCACATGATTTCACCCACTGGAACCCTGAGAAGTGAAGAGGTAGCTTGCTACTTTTTTCACATTTTTATTCATGTGATAGGGTAGAAATATGATGAAAAATCAGTCCTCCATATCCCTAAAAAATAGGGACTTCATGGTGTAAAAACTAGTTCACGTGAAACTAGATTTTTCAATGATCATTCCCTCCAATTTTCACGTGATTTTGCCCACTGGAACCCTGAGAAGTGGAGAGGTAGCTCACTGATTTTTTTCCCTATGTCATGGCAGGCCATTAATGGAGCTTGAAATTTTTAGGTCTATTTTTTTCTCCATTCACAATGAAATCAACTCCATTGTGATAGGTTTTTTCTTCTTGTCTCACTAGTGAAATTTCTCTTCGATCTAGTTGTTGGTTTGATGGGAAATTGAACTTTGTTCTTCATGGAGCCGGAAGTGAAATTTATTCACTATGATAATTCCTTGCTATGCAAATGGGAGGTTTTAAGGTGATTTTTAATGGCCTTCAAGAGTGAATAACTCAGCAATAAATGGTTCTTTGTTTCATGCACTGGCTTGCAAGATATGTTCAAATCTTCATCTCACGAAAATGGAGGTTTCTGAAGAATTCCTTTGCTCTTCTCTTTCATTCTTCATTCCTCTGGCTCTTTCAATCAATATATTATTTAAAAATATTTGCATATTCATGGATTGGAAGGTTTGGTTCCATGGTGGAGCTGTTTGGAGCAACAATGGTGGATTGAGGTGTTCTCTGCAACTTTTCTTCTAGTAGTGAGAAAGCAACAAAAAACGAAAAACAATTAGAAATTTTTTCAAATTTTTGAGTTTGAGTTGGGAAAATTTTCATGTCCCTGACATCCCTCACCTCAAAGGGATGTGAGGGACATCAATTTTCACAGTGTGCCTTAGCTTGACACATGGTGGAGATCTAATGACAGGGGATTAAACCAAAAAAATAGCTTTAAAGCACTGAGGGGCTGGAAGTTGGTCACATGGGTGACTAAAGTCTCCTTAGGGGCTGGTAAAAAAAATTTTCAACCTTGATGTCCTTGAACTTGAGGAATGTGAGGGACAAAATCCCACCTAGGATCCTAGAGCATGACACATGTCCTTCCAAAATTTGACTAACTCTCGAACTCGCTCCAAGAGGGCAACTTGAAATGCAAGTGATAACTTGAGCTCTTGATGGATTTTTTGATGAAATTTTATATGATATTGACTATAAATGGCCTTATTAATCCAATGGTAGGGGTATCAGGTCTTTATTCCTCCATTTGTTCCCTAAAAATTAGATTTTTTATTCGGTACTCTACTTGTGCATGAGAAAAACTATTTGCAAACCCATTGTGCCAAAGTTTTGAAAAAATAATTCCACCATATTGTAGGGATTGGAATTAAATTTCTAAATATGTTTTTTTTTATCCTAAATCCATCTAGAGCTCCCAGAATCACCTTCGGAAGCTCAGCAGTTGTTTTAGCTTGTGCACTACTTAGGCCTTTGAACCGTGATTTTAGTGAAATTGTCCCAAATTCTCTGGATCCTTCTTAAATCTTCCTAAATCAATTCCATGATGTTCCTAGGCCTTTGATTCACCTCCGTGTCTAGTTTATATATTTTTTTTCCACTCTCCATGGGATTGCTCTAGTCCTAGGAAGGCCAGTGATAGCCCTTCCCACAACCACTGAAGTTTGCATTTTTCAATGAACTCCTAAAATCACCTAGGGGGATGCGCTAACATCAATTGGGAGGTCACTCGAACTAGGAGGACTCGGGAAGACTGGGGTGCCTTGGAAGGGTAAAAATTGAAAAAATTAACACAGGGGTATAGTTTTCATCCTTGAAATTGTCAATTTCCAATAGAACCCTTAAAAAATTCTTTGATTCTTTGGTCATTGGTAGGTACACAACCTTGAGACTCAAAGTGATTTCTAACATGTAGACTTTATTTGCACTATTTAGATGGATCATAGGCCTTTCATATATCATACACACCCTAATAGTCATCATTCATTCCTCATATACCGGGAACTACATCTATATCACCTTTTACTAATTTATGATTGAATAATTGGTTACCAAAGTACCTTTTCAATCTTTGATACTCTTTTCATATGAAGCTCTGTAATCCTTCATTAGCTCGAGATCCAGTTTTCCTTCTATGCAACTTAAATTCTTTATGAAACTCGAGAATATCAACATGACCTTATGATGTCATAAAAAGCTCGAGATGTCCTTAATGATCTTTGTGACCCTTTTGTAGGTATGAATCTTTTATTTTTATGGTCTTGATACATACAAATTTCAAGCACATACCGAGGATTACTTCAACTTTCAAAACTAAGTACAACATACTTGACAAAGACTTGACCTAATTTACTCAACATTTTCCTTAAATGCATGACATAGACTATACATGCTTCAATTATTACTTGATAACCTCTTAAATTTCTTTGTCAAGAATCTACTGTAGATACCTTGTTAGCTAGACATATTCCAAACGTCACGAAACCCTAGGATCACTAAATTCAGCCTATGTAGCTTACTCCTTGTGTGTCTTCAATCATTTTGAAGCTTACTATGAGATAATGTATACAAACCTGAGAAATGCTTTCTTTAGAATTCTTAAAACATCATTTTCTTGATTCCATTATACTACTTATTTAATCCTCTTATCTCCTTTAGCAAGTAATGTCACAGGCTAGGATTTCCAAGAAGAAAAACCCAAACAAAAAATAGTTGATAAAAATACTAACTACTTCACTCAATATTGTAAGATTCTTTCATCTTTCCCCTAGGTGTATACTCTAAATACACCATTCCTTTTAATTATGAATTCTAACATACATGTAGCATCATGAAGTAAAACTACTGACCACTATAACCAATAGTTCATCATTATTTACTCGAGTCCCACTATGACCGTCACAGTGAACTAATATATGAGAATACATCTTTTCTTTTCCCCAAGAAGCAATAATCTCTCTGTAGCATGTTTTTCTTGAGACACGCTTGAACTTGACAAGGTTTACTACCAACTACTAGTTAGAATACATAACATGGATGTATCATTTATTCAATAACCATCACCTTTTGAATATTTTCATGTTACTAATACACCTTCATAATAGTGATTAGCTTAATGGGCCTTGCATTTCCTTACATATGTGTTTCTTGTTTTATTCAAACCTCTCTTTTCATGATCAATCCTTGGCATCTTAAATGTATTATCTGTAAATAATTATATGTCATGTTTCGACACCGATATGGCACCATATACTTGCGTCAAAGTCATACATAGATTCAATGATCACATGGTCCTCGAGAACCCGGTACTAAATATAGACCCTTCACCTTTGTTAGATAACTTGAACTATGACTGTAGGCACACAACCTTACATCACTTGGATTCTCTAGAGGGCCTTGAGGCATGTCCACCTAGTTTGCATGTTCAATTCTTTCAATTTGCTATTATTATTAGTGATATTGTCATAACTACATATAGTGGATTGTATGACCTCATATGTGATTATTAACACCGTGGATACATATTCCACCAATCTGAGCACCATCTTTAATGATTGAGAAGAAATAATAATCAATATCATACCTAAAACCTTCTTGACATTGCATTATCTCGCCTTCCAAAAATATTTCAGATCTTCACCTTCATCAGGATCTCATACTATATGCCACGAAATCATCTCCAAGCATACTTGTCGAACTTAAAGCACCTTTAGAGAATCAAGAGTGCAAGACTCAATGACTCATAACCCAAATACACTACAGATGGCCACCACAAATTTTTCAAATTGAATGAATCTTCCATGATACTAGATTTCCTTAAAAATTCTTCTAAGACAAGAGCATATCACAACATGCATTATGGGCTCTTAGACATACTTGACACTTACATCTATAACTCATGATGACTTCATGACACTTTATAAGACTCAGAATTCAAAAATGACCATGTCTCAACAATGAATGATAATGTGAACCTAGAGAGACCTCTCACACCATATATTACTCCTTTGAGACCACTTCAAGATTCACACACATCATAGATACATGCATACACCTATTGAGTTAGAATAGACTCTGTGATATACCACAGATCATGGATTATCTAACCAACTCCAATTATAGAAGGATCTTTCCACTATGAAGAAGACAAAAACATTCTCATGGGACACCATCATGACTCATATACACAATGATTCACCACAGACTTAGAATACACCTTGATAATGCAAATAATGATTTGTAAACACAGTCATGCACCCATGAAGACACCAAAACATAGAAACTTGACTCATACTACAAGATCAATTACTTAGATCCACAAAAACTTGCAAAGAGACTTAGGAACTCATACCTTGAAAACATGAAAGACACACACACACACACCTTGACTTAAACATCTCTTCTTCACTCCAATGCTTCATTTCAACTATATACCTCTAAGAAGCTTAGTAGAGGCATATAACATCATGCATCAGCTTGATGAGAGACCTAAGAAGGTATCAAACCTTCTTTTGGTTTCTTGATTGATTTATTCTTCTCTAATTTTTTATTTTTCATAGACAATCCTCCTTTTGATCGGTGACACTCTTGGGATCCTTTTGAGAATTTTGATTAGCTTCTTCCTTCTTCTTGTACTTGAACTCATTGTATTGACCCATGAGTCACTTTTTTAAATATCTTGCATCACAAAACCTTGTAATGTTCCCTACCTTATGGAACATAAGACATTCCACTTTTCTTCCTTTACACTCAAAATCTCTATGTCTATATTCATTACAATTATAACAATAACGATTGAACTTTCTTACATACCTCCTTATTTTTTATTGTTTATTTTTACAATACTTTTTAAATGTCCTTTCTCATGACAGTGATAACATTCATCTCCATAACTTTTTCCTACTTCTTTCTCTTCCTTCTTTCCTTCGATTGATATTCTTGAGTATTTTCTTTAGAATCTTCTCTCTTTTCAACATTATGATTACACATACCAGCCCTATTTCCATAAGCACCACACTTATGAAATCACCATGAAAATTAAAATATCTATATGAATTTGGCTAATTGATAGATGATCTTCCATGAGGTGGAAGCCTTGATCGTCTCCCTTTCTTGACTGACTTTTTCCATTTGATCCTTGACTTGATTCACCTTCATTTTTCTACATTGCATGAATATTATATGAAACATAGACATGTTCTATCACCATATGATTTTTGTTTTCCTAACATATTATTCATATTTTCTAAGCTCTCTTGAAAATATGATACCTTACTTGTCATGTTTATTAACTCTTTCTTGATTCTTCTTTCTCAGCTAGGGATTCTTGTAGTTGAGTTTGTATACACTTGATTATTTCCTCATGTGATTTGAATTTTTTTCTAGCTTCTCTTTACATAAATCTACTCCCTACTTTACGTAATAAATATCTCCAATTCTTGTGAGCAAATATCTCCCTCTAGCTTATTAAAGATGCTTCCAAGGGCCTACTCTGATACCAATTGTTAGAAATGACAAAATACCTGGGGGTGAATTAGTCTTATAATAAAATATTTCACTTTTCTATTTAAAATATCAAACATAAATCCTCATGACCCATATGCATCAATGCTTGATCATAATTAGATAAATCTCATCAAAAATGCATACATATCAAAAACACAAAATACCCTCGATACCTTTTTTATTGTTATTCAAATAAGATTGCAACTCTTCAAATAAGATTGCATCCAATAGACACTTCACCATTTTTTATTCACTCAACTCCTCCTCATGAAACTATAACCAGCTAGTGACCTAGAAAATAACTCCTCCTCATCTATTTTCTTCAATAGATGAGAAAAGACGTTTTTCATCAAACCTTGTATCTACCCACTAGCCCCTATTTGTAGACAAAACAAGCTCCTCACTTGACATTTAAACTTCACAAGAATCTTTACTTTTGGATTACTTTGTTTGAACCAATAAATCCTCTTCATCTCCTTATCTAAAGCTAATTGAAATATTACATTCTTGTAACTATTATAGACTTTTCATCATATATTTTCTCTCTTGTTACATTTCGATTTCAATCTTCACATGTTTCATGACTTAATATTACTTCAAAGGAAATAACTTTCACCAGTTTCCCTTTGTCTATATCAATAAACTTTCCAAATTCCCCTTCATAACTTCGAGCTCCAATATTTGACCCCTAACCTTCCATATCTCCCTTGTAAGATCACAAGACCTTGTTTTGGATGAACAAGACAAAACTTGTCTTTCCACATTCCATATCAACCTTTGAAGGATTTTCATGTCATTATGATTATTTAGAGCTATTCATTTTCATGAACTTTCATTCCACTCAAATGGTCTTAACCTTACACCATTCACTTCTACCAATAAAACAAGTGCATAAAGCAGTTCACTAATTTAGTGCCAAAACTATGCATTCAAATTATGATTTCCAACATACTAAAGCTTTCTTCACCCTCACCGAACATGAATACAATTATGTAGGACATTCAAATGCATTCATTTAAGACCAATGAACATATGCATTCAAGTGCCAAATGCATTAAAATTATGATTTCCAACATACTAAAGCTTTCTTCACCCTCACCGAACATGAATACAATTTTGTAGGACATTCAAATGCATTCATTTGTCCACGTATCCATTCATTTAACACCACTCTTAGACTAACTATAGTACTTTAGGTCAATATTATTCACCTTGATAGTATATATGTATCTCGACTTCGAGTTTTTCAAGAATGTAACACTTTCATCAACCTATACAACCTTCTAGAGATTTACAAACACCATTTTATTCTTCCGAGAGCATACCTACACTACTACATATCCGGGAGATAATTTTTGTATTGTAACACTTAATTGAGTCTCTCATATAATAATCTGATGCATCAACATTATTCTATAAACCACCGAGAGGATTATATCAACGTTTGGTTTCTTCTCCGTACATTCTTGGAAACCATATTTATCATACTAAATCCAAGTGTAGGACCATGTTAACTTGGTTATCTTATGGCCAACACATCATAGTCTAACTGATAAAAATCATATACCCATGTCCTATGTATTTTTCAAATGTGTTTCAAGGTAGATAAACACCCTACATACCTATTGGTGAGAATAATTTTAAGGTGGACAAACCAAGTGTCTCCACCAATGTTCACAGGGGTACGCCCCTCTGCATGAATATTAGAACTCCCATTATTGAAAGTAAACTAATCCTAATCCTATTTAAATTCTATGGGTGGCCAAATCACTATTTAAAATACCCTTGTGGCCCTTATTTTGGTGTTAAAATTTCCAATATGACTTCCTTTACATGAATTATTCTAAAACCCCAATTTGAGTCTCCTATTAGGTCAACTGTCATGTTTCTTTCCTCTAGAATGTTGAATGTCATGAATAAATCATCTTATATAATTTACTAACATTTCAAAAATCCTATAATAGTTACTATACACTCCTCAGGTGATATGTAAAATTTTTCAAGGTTTAATTCAAAGGTACAAGGCTAAACTTTCAATTTGATAAAAAAATCTTCATTAACTACACTCGCAACTGAATTACTAACTATCATAGATATCTCGGGTTTGTCATGTTAATTTGTTGGAATAAAAATGGGATTATAGGGGGGTGAATCAGACCTTAAAAACTTAATTTAAATTTCATATTTCTTACTTAGACCATTAATCAATTAACCATTCATTAGAGTGTGCATAACATCATATAACAAACATTAAAATAACCATGAACAAGGGAAAAAACACTATAACACAAGATATAAGTGTGAAACCCTCAAGGGGAAGAAAAAACACTAAAAATTATCACTATATTACTCAAATCAAAATTATTTAGTGAATCAATAACTTCACAAGGAACACCAACACTATGTTGGTGCCATTTTTGAGCTTGCACCATGTTGCCCTAAATTTTCAAATCTATATCTACTAAAAAAATGTTTTATCCTTTGATTTGATGGTTTGTAATTCTTCCCCTCCAGTTGAAATGCTTTAAAAATGCTCACAAACTTGTTGTTTTGCCATAATTTGAAATAATAATAAGAGTTTGCCCTTTTTGTGCCCTAGTTTTTCCAATTTTGCGGGCTATGTTGTTTTTCCCTTTTCGCAGATCATGGAAAAATAAAAAATCAAAATTGATCAAATCATATCCCAAGGTTGAAAATGTTCAGAAATCATGCTTCAGTTGATTCAGAATCGAAAAATCTGCCATCCTTGGTGAAAAATTGAATTCTAGGGCATCCCTAGAATTTTTTACATTTTGATGGTTAGACGGGCATCATTTGCCCATCAAATTCATCCTTAGAAGGTATTGGCAACATGGCAGGTTTTCATTGGCTGAGGAAAAGCAGGGAAGTGTTGTAACTTTTCATTTTTCACCTTTCTTAGCAATAGGGCATTTTCGGGCCCAGGGACTTGTTTTTTCCAAATTTGCCTACGTGGAATGTTCTGATTGGCAGGGGGATGACAGGTGGTAAGATTCCCTTAAGGTTTTTAGACCTTATTTTGTAAAAATGTCTAAGTCAAAATTTTCCCGAAACCCCACAAACCCAACCGAGAGGAGGACGTGTGGAAGTATTTATGGTCGGGGGATGTGGGTGGCGGAAGATTTTGTGGTTTTTTGTGTTTTTGGCTCAAAGTGTTGAAGTAAATTTTTGGCCTGAAAGCCCTCGGCCAATCACAGGTGGACACATGTCTAGGAAAAGTCAAATATAAAGGAGTGGAGGTTTTGGTGACTTTGAAGTTTTTAACTTCAAATGGATAGAAGTCAAATTTTGGGCCAAATCTCCGCAACAAATCAGGAAAGGACACGTGTCCTAAAATACCAAAAAGGGAAGAGTGGGCCAATGGGGGACTTAGAGTTTTTTAGCTCTATTTTTCTAAAGTTTCAAAATCAATTTTTCCCCTGCTCCAATCAGAGGAGGACATGTGGCATCAATTTTGAGTAGGTCGGTGGGCCGGCGGAGGCAAAAGGGAATTTTTCCTTTTGCAAAAAGAAGGCTTAAAATTAAAAATTTGGAGCGCGTCTCCATGGCCAATCATAGGTGAACACATGTCTAACAGTGGTCGGAGGAAGTGTGGAATGCGGAGGGAAATGGGGATTTTTTCCTTTTGGAAAAAGGAGTTAAGGCAAAAATTTAAGCCGGGCCCACAAGCGAATCATCGAGTGATAAGTGGCAGAGAACAGAGTGGGTCGGTAGGCCGATGAAGGCAGGAGGGAATTTTTTAACTTTTGCAAAAAGACCTTAATCAAAATTTGAGCGCGGCTCGCGATGAATCACAATGAGACACGTGGTGAGGGAGAAATCAACGTGCAAGCCCGCGGGGCAAAAAGTGAAAATTTTCCAATTTTCCAAAAAAGGTTAAAATTTGTAGAATTAAAGTGTGATCCCAATGGGACCCACCATGTGCCACGTGTCAGCTCCAAAATTCAAAGGTGGAGGAGCGGGGGAAAAAGTCAATTTTTTCCATTTTTTCTAAAAGGTTGAAAAGTCAAAAAATGAGCCCGAATTTGTTTCCAATCATGTTTTGCCATGTGTCTGACCTTATCCAAAAAAATTAAAAAGTAACTCAAGCTTATTTCTAAGTCTCGAATCTTCCACGTGGAGAGCCAAGATTAAAAATGGATAAGATCGATGGGTTGCTATGCATCCATTTGTTTTAACCACCATGGGAGCTCCAGAAGCTTGGAATCATGATTTTTCATCAAAATTCATCAAATTTATAGTGATTTTGTGTCGTCTTTGCCTTCCAGGATCATTGGTGTCACTTTCATGGCTTAATTCTTTGATTTGAGATGTTTTTGAAGTATTTTTTTATCTACCGAGAAAACACGTGGAATGTCAAATTGAAAGTCTGAAAGGTAGTTTTAAAAGGTAAAAAGGTGAAAATGATGAGTAAAAGGTGTTTACATGCCTCAATGATGAAAAACGTGCCTTTAGGATGGATAATGATCCGATATTTGTAATGATTTAATCTTTTTGGGCACACCTAACAACCTGCAAATGTTTTTTGTTTGATGTCATTTTCATTGAATCATGAGGATTGTTTTGTAACAAACTTGATCCCATGGCATATTCTTTTCTTGGGAAAGAAGGCTCCAATGTGGCATGAGGTATATAATGTATTTTGGAGAAATTGTAAAGAGGTCGAAAAGAATTGAAAATCACGAGAAAATTTTGAGAAAATCTCATCTTCTGAGAAACCCACCAAAGAACCAAGATAATTTCTTTTGTGTTGGATCTTCATGTATGTGAGTTGGTTACAAGTGTATAGCCATCACATAGCTTTGAGATTGTTCATGAAACTCTCCCCTACTGATGAATCTAACAAGCTTTTCAGTTAATCTATGTTTTTCTTGGTAATATGGTGTATGTTATCATTTTTAAATGCCTGCAAATAGTTTTCATTGTTCTTGTTGCAATCTTGCATTGAAAGTCTTTAGAAATCATGAATATCCATTTTTGGTTGATAGTTTAGTGGCATTTGCAATCTCATATTCAAAATAGCCTTCATCTAATAAGGAGATAAACAAATTTAAAATCACTTTACTTTCCTGGACTACAGAGATTGCTTGTAAGCCTTTGGGGCACCTTAGGTGTGGTTTGATCAAGGATTTTTTGTTTAATTGAGTTCTTTACTTCAAGTGTTTGTGGTGAGTTCTAAAATATTGTGTGAAGAGTGATGTCTAGGCTTCCATTTATGCCTCTTATGATTGAAAGAATGTCTTGATTATTTGAAGCATTTTATTTGATAGTTTTTCAAGTATTGTAGAGGTTATCAAAGATCGATATATCCCAATTTGTCTCATCAATACCCCACCAAAAATCATTATAAAAATACCATCCTACCCATACTAATCCCCCCTGCATCTGCATTATGTGTAAACAAAATAACACAATCCATTTACAAAAATGCACAAAGCAAATTAGGATTATACAATGTCTTTGGTAACCCTTGCCTTGCATTGAAAATATCTCCATGATCTCGGGAGTGAAAACTTATGAAAGTTAGATTTGGAGTGTTGATCATATTTTCCCAAATATTTGCATAAATTGAGGGATATCTTCATCTCCTTCACCATTTGGGGGTTACAATATAGGTTCTCTTACCTTGGTTGAAGAGGCACAACCTAAAATAGTGAGGTTAGATGAAATC
The DNA here is from genome assembly GCA_018340775.1 of Taxus wallichiana var. yunnanensis. Taxonomy (NCBI): domain Eukaryota; kingdom Viridiplantae; phylum Streptophyta; class Pinopsida; order Cupressales; family Taxaceae; genus Taxus; species Taxus wallichiana. The sequence goes on from CM031237.1 coordinate 942,533,440, forward strand.
CTTTCAAAGTGCTATCCATCTCTCCACAAATCTAAGTGTCAGTTAGATCACCTCCCCAGCTACAAAATGAAACACATCATGATCTATCTGACTTCAAGCTTCATGCCATATCTCTGATGCTACTCAAATTGAAAAGGAGAACAAATTTGGGTACCAACACTTTTTGGTGCCACTGCCAGGGACTTCTTGGAATTTCTTGGTGTTTGTGGAGTGTTTGAAGAGTTTGAGCATTTTTGTATTCAAGTATTTGAGCTGCTACATTGTTAAAATATCATTCTATGCTTCAGATCTGTAAGTTTTAAACAAGGGTTTCAAGTTTTGTCAGCCTTTTTCCATTTCCTAGCAGTTCATACACTTTGGGTGCATTGTGATTGTTTGATTTATGAAGAATAAGGTATGATTTATAAAGCCTTGCAAAGGTTTCAAAGACTAGTAAACATTTGGATGATTATTTTAGTGCATTCTTGCACAACTAAGGTGAAATTCCTTAGTGGTGACTCCATGCTGATTTGATCTTGAAAATACCAGTTGTCTTACCTTTCTGTCATTTATTTTTGTGCTACTAATCTCTACAAAACTGGAAGGAAGAAGATCTCTCTTCCTTAAAGACTCTGCTAAGAAATTGTTTTCAGATTCAAGGAACTCAGAGTTGGAAGGGAGAAGAGTTTGGAAAGTTGTTAAAGGTCAGACATCAGGCAAAGATATATCCATTGGTGAGAGAGATCAACCTTTGGTAGAAGATTATCATTCTTCTTCAAGTGATTTTGATTCAAGAAATCCTCTCATAAACTTGTTTGCCTCAACTAGTGAAGGTCCTTTTTTCTGTACTTGGTAAGTTCCTTCTCCAATCTGCACTTCTGTGTTTTAATTCAAGTAAAACTTTCCAAGAAAATCAACACTTAGAGAATACCAATCTTGTGAATCACATTCTTGAGCCCCAAAGATCTTACACTCCTCATCAGTCTTGTTTCACCTCCAAGATCACCTCCACCAAACAATATGGCTCAGCCTAGACCTCCATTTTTTGTTAACACCTTTGGTCCCATAGATTTTAGAGGAATGGATGGTTACCCAAATGTTGTTCCACAAGATGTCAGAAATAGATTGCCAAAATTTCAAGGCAACAATGCAATAACTAGTGATCAACATCTCAAACTCTTTGTTAATATGATGGAAGATTTTGAGATAGAATTTGAAGATGTGTATGTAAAATTGTTCACCACACCTTAGAGGAGGATGCAAGGAATTGGTACAAGGATATACCTAATAATTCCATCGACTCATGGGCAGAGATGAACAATGCATTTAGGTTGCATATATGGTGACAAGACGATCCTATATTCTTCTTGTCCGAGTTTGAGAATATCAAGAAGAATCCAAATGAAACGGTTCATGATTTAAATACAGGTTTAATAAAACATTGAGAAGGCTACCTATTATTTTAAGGCCTTGTGATGAATAATGTTTAATCAAGTATGCATATGCATTTGATAAAAAGGCAGCCTATTACTTGAGAGACAAAAACCCTACAAATTTGAGGCAAAGCTTTCACCATGGCACCGCAAATTGAGAACAATATCAAAGCAATTGGGAAACCTCTCAAGAGAGATGATGTGAAGTTGATAAACCCTAAAACCTCAAGCTAGAAAAGGTGCTGATTTAGAAGAGGTTTTGAAAACTTTAAGAGGGCTGTCACAAATAAATCTCATATAAGTTGGCAAGAGCCGAGAAGGGAATTGGGAAGACTTCACAAGGTTAGCCTAGGAAATAAGCACAAGATAGATTTGGAAATCATCCTAGGGGTAATCAAAGACAAGATGATAGAGGTAAAGGGCATGGTGGATCTCCAAATAGACAACCCCAAGCACGTGAAAGTAGATTGGTTCCCGACCCTCTAACTACAAAGTTTGTTGCTATTGATGAAATTGTTGATATGGATTGGTGTGTTAGATTTTTTCTTCCTCATCCTCCATGTGAAGTAGACCAGCAAGTTGGTGAGGATGATAATGAGGATGGAACTGATGATGACATTTACATGATGGGCTATTCTTCAAGCTCACAAGGATGAGCAACATCTCTGAAGTAATAAGTGCTAGGACAGCTACAAATTTTTGTGCTATCATCAAATGGGTACAAATCTTTCTTCCCCCTCATGCTCTTGAAGTTGATGTAGTGCAAGATTTTTAAATTCCTAACAATGACTTTGAATACTTAAGAGCTTTGATGATTGAGAAGTATGATGGTGGTATCCCTTCGGAGGAAGATAGAAAATTGTTGATTAATGTTGTTGTAGCTCAAGAGAAAGATTATAACACTAGAAGCAAGGTTGTTAAGGAGTTGAGCCTCAAGAAAAACCTAAAACACCCTTTCTCACAAGCATTCCCAAAGAATCTCCTAGGAAAGAAACACTTGCCAAAAGCTCGCTTCCCCAAGTAAAAATTGCAGCCCTCCTCATGCCCAAGCTGCCAAGAATCCTTTTCCATCAAATGAATCTTCTTGTCTCCTTCCAATGCTACTTTGCCAAAGAGTATTCCATATGACATAGCTCAGGTATTGAGCCAAATCAAAGTGAGTGTTCCAATCATGGAGTTGCTTAAAATCCCCGAGCATGAGAACAGAGCATTTGAGTACTTGGGGTTGAAAGAAGAGAAGAATATTCCAGCAGTAAATGTAAATGTTGTTGAAAATCCTCCTTAGATCATTACAGACCTTAAACACCACCATCAATAGAGGATTTTGGAGAGACACCTGAGGTATATTTTGGGACATCTTTGGTTTATTCCCAATTGAATGTTGATCCATTCTTCACAACTTTGATCATATGATAAGCTACTTCACAATTGCATGTTTGATTCCGGTGCATCATGTAATGTCATGCCTCTAGAAGTCATGAATGAGTTGGACATCAAAGTGATAGCAGCCTATGGAAAGTGTACTACCATGGACTTAAGAGAAGTGCCGGTTGTTGGTTGTGTGAAGGGTTTGGTAGTGTAGCTTGCATCTTATCCAGGAGGAATTTAAAATTGGATGTTGTGATTGTCGATTGCCATGCCAAATGGGGTATGCTTTTGTCAAGAAAGTGGGATGAAATTGTTTGATGGAGTGTTCAAATGGATATGTCTTTTTCCACCATTCCCATTGAGGGCAGCCTTGTCAAGCTCTATGGAGAGAAGAAGATGTTGCACCTAATTGAAGATCCCAACAATGCTTCCTATGAAGTGTTATTTGCTGATGTAGATGCTGAGAATTTCATTGGTTTTGCTGATGTAAAATAAAATAAGATGGAATAATCACAAAGTGCCTTGATATGGTAGGTTCGCATGGACATTGCTATTTGATGGATCTTGCTCCAAATTTGGGAATGGTGTTGGTATAGTTTCGCTTTCTCCTAGTTTAGAAAAGTTTGTTTTTTCTTTCAAACTTAATTTTGAATGCACTAACAACATTGCTGAGTATGAGGCATTGTTGTTGGGATTAAGAATTGCATGGAAGTATGGAGTGAAAGATATTGTTGTAAAAGGAGACTCAGAGCTGGTTGTCAAACAAATAAGAAAATTGTATGCTACAAAAATCAGCGTATGAAATAGTATAAGCATGTAGTTTGGGATCTAATTGAAATGTTTGATTCCTTTAACATTATGTATCATGAAAGAGGTCTCAATGTTGCTGCTGAAAAGTTGGCAGTGTTGGGTTCTAGATTTGGAAATTGCACCATTTCACCTTATTGTGAATACAACATGGAAGTGCTAAATAGGCCAGTTGTCCCGATAATGTGAAACATTGGGAAGTTTTTAATGATGATGATCAAGTGCTAAGGTTCTTGAAAACCAAGGTGAGTTTGTAAATCATAATATTGTTTGGGAGCCAATCATATGCACGATTGAAGGAAGAGAAACTTTGTTTGAGAAAGACATCATCCAATTGAAAACAAACACCATTCCTAGAGGTCTTGTTGCACTTGAGTCAAATTTTAACAATGTTGATTGCATCATAAATAGAAACATGTCTACCTAAAGGGATGTGGAAGAGCATAACTTGGGCACTAATGGTAAACCAAGAAAGATTTTGTTGTGCAGTAATTTAAGAAAGGTGGAAAAAACAGTCCTATGCCCAACTCTTGAAAAAGTATCAAGACTGCCTTGCTTGGTCTTATTTTGAGCTAAAAGCATATAGAGAAGACTTGTTTCAAAATGAGATCCCTCTTGAGGCCAAGAATAAGCCATTCAAACAAAGGAAAAGGCTAATTAATTCACTTCTCTCCATGAAAATGCAAGAGGAGTTAAAGAAGTTGAGAGATGGAGGTATTATTCACCGACTAGATTTTCATCTTGGGTCAAACCTTGTGCCAGTCAGTAAAGAAGAATAGAAACCTAAAACTTTGTGTGGATTTTAGAAATCTAAACAAAGCATCTAGGAAGAACAACTATCCCTTGCCAAATATGGAAAATATGTTGCAGCTTTGTGATGTTGTCCGAGTTGCTTTACATTGGATGGTTTCTCTGGATACAATCAAGTGGTTGTCAAAGAATTAGAAAGACTTAAGATAACATTCACTACTCCTTGGGGAACATATGTTTTTGTTAGGATTCCCTTTGGTTTGATGAATACTGGTTCCACTTTTTAAAGAGCAATGGATGTTGCTTTTGCTGGTTACATCAATGAGTTCATTGCAGTTTACCAAGATGATGTGACTATGTTTTCAAGGCAGAGAGGTGATCATTTGCAGAACTTGGAGAAGATGCTGATTAGATGTAGGGAGTATGGAATTTATCTTAATCCAAAGAAGTGTCATTTTGGCATGAAAAAGGTCAAGCTGCTATGACATATTGTGTCTAAAGATGGTGTTATGATAGACCCTGAGAGAGTGGAAGCAATCAGCAAAGTACCTATCCCAAGAACCAAGAAAGGCATCCAATATTTCTTTGGTCAAATTAATTTTATTAGAAGGTTTGTTTCCAACTTTGCTGAGTTAACTCTTCCAATTACATGCATGCTCTGAGAAGGACCAAGTTATCAAATGGGAGGAGGCTGCCATTCAAGCTTTTGAAGGAATTAAGGATGCACTTAAACATGCACCTGTTTTAGCAGCCCCAAACTATAAGAGGCCTTTCCAAATATTTTCCTTTGCCTCTGAGTATACCATTGCTTCTGTTTTGCTGCAAAAGGATGAGAATGGGGCTAACATGCCTATTGCCTTCTTTAGTAAGGCTTTACAAGCAGCTGAGATGAAGTATACAATCACGGAGAAAAAGCATTTGCCTTGGTGAAAGCAACAAAATTTTCAGGCCTTATATATTGAGTTCAAAAGTTGTTGCTTATTTTCCCCACACCATGATGAAAGACATCTTATCAGAGATGGAGATCTCAAGAAAAATATGTAGGTGGGTGAAAAAGCTATAAGAGTATGATATGGACATCCAAACCACAAAGTTGGTATGTGGTTTGGGCCTTGTTAAGCTCATGGCTAAGAGCAACTTGTAGAATGTGGAAGTGAATCAGCTAGAGGAAGAAAGGGTAGATGTGCTTGCAAAGTTGGTAAGTTTTGAGTGGTACAAGGATGTGATCTTCTACCTAAGACACTTGTGCTACCCTAGTCACTTAAAGAAAAATCAGAAAAGAGCCCTCAACTGGCTTCTCAAAAATATATCATCACAGACCTTGGGCTAGCTTGGAAGAACCCTAAAGGTGTCCTCTTGAAATGCATAATTGAAGATGAAGCTCCCAAGATAGTTGTTGATTTCCATGGGGAGTTTGTGGAGGACACTTTGTCATAAGATTTTGAGAGTTGGTTATTGGTGGCCTACTCTCTTCAAAGATGCAACCCACCGCTTAGAAAATTTGATAGTTTCAACGTTTATCCGGAAGACCGAAATATCCAAGCTCCCTTCCTTCGCAACCTGTATCAATTGAAGATCCTTTCAAGAAATGGGGATGGACTTAATTGGTGAGATTTCAGATCCTTCTAGTGCTGGCCATAAGTGGATCCTTGTAGCCACCGATTATTTTACAAAGTGGGTAGAGGTAATCCCCACCAAGAAAGAAGCACACCAAATAGTTATGGACTTCTTGTTGAATCAAATCATATGTAGATTTGGAGTCCCATCAAGATTGTAGTTGATAATGCCATGTGCTTTAGATCCAAACCTTTAATGGAAATGTGCAATGAATATGGAATCAATCGACTTATTCTTCAAACTATAAACCCCAATGGAATGGATAAGCTAAGTCGAGCAATAAGAATTTGTTGAAGATCATTAGAAGAGCCTTGGATAAAAACAAGAAGAAATGAGGTGAACAATTGAAATTTGCAATTTGGACCTGATAGATAACTCCTAAAAGAGCTCTTGGTAAAAGCCCATTTGAATTGGTGTATGGAACTCGTGGTTTGCTACCCTTACACCTGTAATTTTTTCATTTCAGTTTTCCCAATAGTTGGAAGATCAAGAGCTTGGCCCATATGAATCAAGGATCAATTAGATTATTGAGCTTGATGAGGAGAGAATAGCATCCCATCAAAGGAATGTCGATTTAGGGAAAAATTGAAGAGATTGTTTGACAAGGTCACTCCTAGAGCCTTCAATGTTGGAAATCTGGTTTTGTTGTGGGATAGTAGATACATGAAGACAAGGGCAAGCATGGAAAATTTGATGCATTATGGATGGGCCCTTATGCCATTGATATCGAATTGGTGAACATACCTTCTTTCTCAAGGACTTAGATGGGGAGTTCTTTGGAGCTACTGTTAATAATGGTATACATTTAAAGAATTTCTTGGATTAATCCCCAAATCTAAGGTATGCACCATATTGTATAGTATTTGTTTTTGCTTTGTTTTTGTTGTTTTGTTGATGTGTGGTTTGCCCTTGTTCTTGGTAGCCATTTTGGCGCGGTTTCTCAACTCGCTTTTAAGGATGTTTCGGTTTTTTGACTACCTTGAGTATAGAATCCTTTGCGTAATGGTTATTTTGGCACTTGGTCTACATTTTTTCCTTGTGGCACTCAGTGGGAGTGCCCATCCCCAAGCAAGAGCCGATGTTGGTGCCATTTTTGAGCTTGCACCATGTTGCCCTAAATTTTAAAATCTATATCTACTCAAAAAATGTTTTATCCTTTGATTTGATGGTATGTAATTCTTCCCCTCTAGTTGAAATGCTTTAAAAATGCTCACAAACTTGTTGTTTTTCCCTAATTTGAAAGAATAATCCATGTTTTCCTTTTTATGTGCCCTAGTTTTTCCAATTTTGTGGGCTATGTTGTTTTTCACTTTACGATCATGGAAAAATCGAAATTGATAAAATCATACTTGTTTGTAATTAAAAATCCTATCCCAAGGTTGAAAATGTTTGGAAATCATGCTTCAATTGATTCATAATCAAAAAATTTGCCATCCTTGGTGAAAAAATTGAATTCTAGGGCATCCCTAGAATTTTTATGTTTCGACAAATCAAACGGGTGTCATTTTCCCATCAAATTCATCCTCGAAGGTATTGGCAACATGGCATGCTTTCATTTGTTGAGGAAAAGTGGGGAAGTGTTGTAAATTTTCATTTTTCACCTTTTTTGCCAATGGGGTATTTTCGGGCCCAGGGACCCATTTTTTCCAAATTTGCCTACGTGGCATGTTCGATTTGGCAAGGGGTGGTGGGTGGTCGATTCCTTAAGGTTTTTAGACCTTATTTTGCAAAAATGTCTAAGTCAAAATTTTTCTCAAACCCCGCAACCAACCAGAGGAGGATGCGTGAAAGTATTTATGGTTAGAGGGGATGCGGGTGGCAGAAGATTTTGTGGTTTTTTGTGATTTTGGCTCAAAGTGTTGAAGTAAATTTTTGGCCCGAAAGCCCTTGGCCAATCATAGGTGGATGTGTGTCCAGGAAAAGTCAAATATAAAGGAGCGGAGTTTTTGGTGACTTTGAAGTTCTTAACTTCAAATGGATAAAAGTCAAATTTTAGATCAATCTCCCCAACAAGTTAGGAAAGGAAACGTGTCCTAAAAGACCAAAAAGGGAGGGGCAGGCTGATGGGGGACTTAAGAGTTTTTTAGCTCTATTTTTCTAAAGTTTCAAAATTAATTTTTCCCCCGCTCCAATCAGAGGACACGTGGCATCAATTTTGAGCACGTCAGCAGAGGAAAAAGGGACTTTTTTTCCTTTTACAAAAAGAAGGCTTAAAATTAAAAGTTTGGAGCGTAGCCCCATGGCCAATCATAGGTGGACATGTGTCCATAGGGTCAGAGGGAAGTGTGGGCTGCGGAGGGAAATGGGGATTTTTTCCTTTTTGGCAAAAGGAGTTAAGGCAAAAATTTAAGTGCGGCCCACAAGTGAATCATCGAGCGACACGTGGCAAAGAACAAAGCAAAGTTAGCGGGCCGGGCGGAGGTAGGAGGGAATTTTTACCTTTTGCAAAAAAAGACTAAGAATCAAAATTGAGGAGCGCCGACCGCGATGAATCACAAGGAGACATGTGGCAAGGAGAAATTGAGATGCGGGCCCGTGGGGCACAAATTGAAAATTTTCCAATTTTCCAAAAAGGTCAAAATGCATAGAATTGAAGCATGATCCCAATGGGACCCACCATGTGCCACGTGTCACCTGCAAAATTCAAAGTTCAAGGGGCAGGGAAAAAGTCAAATTTTTCAATTTTTTCTAAAAGGTTGAAATATCAAAAATGAGCTTGAATTTGTTTCCAATCATTTTTTGCCACATGTTTGGCCTTATCCAAAAAATTTAAAAGGTAACTCAAGCTTATTTCTAAGTTCGTATCTTCCACGTGGAGGGCCAAGATTAAAAGATGGATAAGATCGATGGTTGCTATGCATCCATTTGTTTTGACCACCATGGGAGCTCCAGGAAGATTGGAATCACGATTTTTACATCAAAATTCATCAAATTTATAGTGATTTTGTGTCATCTTGGCCTTCCAAGATCATTGGCATCACTTTCATGGCTTAATTCTTTGATTTGAGATGTTTTTGAAGTATTTTTTTACCCCAACCTGAGCAAACACGTGGAATGTCAAATTGAAAGTTACAAAGGTATTTTTAAAAGGTAAAAAGGTGAAAATTATGAGTAAAAGGTGTTTGCATGCCTCAATGATGAAAAACGTGCCTCTAGGATGGATAATGATCCAGATATTTGTAATGATTTAATCTTTTTGGGCACACCTAACAACCTGCAAATGTTTTTCTGTTTGATGTCATTTTCATTGAATCATGAGGATTATTTTGTAACAAACTTGATCCCATGGCATATTCTTTTCTTGGGAAAGAAGGCTCCAATGTGGCATGAGGTATATAATGCATTTTGGAGAAATTGTAAAGAGGTCAGGAAAAAATTGAAAATCACGAGCAAATTCTGAGAAAAAGCTCATCTTCTGAGAAACCCACCAAAGAACCAGGATAATTTCTTCTGTGTTGGATCTTCATGTATGTGAGTTGGTTACAAGTGTATAGCCATCACACAGCTCTGAGATTGTTCATGAAACTCTCCCCGCTTTGATGAATCTAACAAGCTTTTGAGTTAATCCATGTTTTTCTCGCGCAATATGGTGTCTGTTATCTTTTTTTAAATGCCTGCAAATAGTTTTCATTGTTCTTTTTGCAATATTTCATTGAAAGTCTTTAGAAATCACACAGATCTCTCCATTTTCGGTTGATAGTTTAGTGGCATTTTCAATCTCATATTCAAGATCCTTCATGTGATAAGGAGATAAACAAATTTAAAATCACTTTACTTTCCTGAATATAGAGATTGCTTGTAAGCCTTTGGGGCACCTTAGGTGCGGTTTGATAAAGGATTTTTGTGTTTAATTGAGTTCTTTACTTCAAGATTTTGTGGTGAGTTCTCAAAGCTTGTGTGAAGAGTGTTGCCTAGGCTTCCATTTATGCCTCTTCTAGTTGAAAGAATGTCCCGATTATTTGAAGAATTTTATCCGGTAGTTATTTCAAGTGTTGTAGAGGTTGTCAAAGATCCGATATATCCTAGTTTGTCTCATCAATACCCCACCAAAAATCATTCTAAACAACCCATCCTACCCCATACCACCCTTGCATCTGCATTTTTGTAAACAAAAGAATACAATCCATTTACAAAAAGCATAAAGCAAATCAGGATTATACAATGTCTTCAGTAACCCTTGCCTTGCATTGAAAATATCTCCATGATCTGGAAGTGACAACTTATGAAAGTCAGATTTGGAGTGTTGATCATATTTTCCCAAGGCCTTTTCATACTATTTGCTTAAACTGAGGGATATCTTCATCTCCTTCACCATTTGGGGGTTACAATATAGGTTCTCTTACCTTGGTCAAGAGGCACAATCTAAAATAGTGAGGGTCGATCAAATCCTTTCAAAGTGCTATCCATCTCTCCACAACTCGAGTGCTAGTTAGATCACCTCCCCACCTACAAAATGACACACATCATGATCTATCTAACTTCAATATTCATGCCATATCTCGATGTTGCTCGACTGAAAATGAGAACAAATTTGGGTACCAACACACTACAAGGAGCACCAACCCTTAGTTTAGTGAAGCACAAACTCCACAAGGAATATATAACCCCCTAAGATGATAACACACCCACTCAACCATATTTGAAGAAGATATTTTATGTCTTTATTATGCCACAATTGATTAAGATCACTCATTTAGCTAACACACCTTTAAACCCTTGTTCAAACCTTAACTTCTCCAATTCTCTATTTTCGTCACTTTATCAACTTGTATTTGCTTCAAACTCTTGCAAAAACTCTTCCAAACATCCTTAAACCTTTCATACTCTCTCAAAGATTTCAATAAATACATTGGTACCTTCAAAATACTCTCACATAGGTCAAAATTTTTCTCTCTTGGATGCAAGCATCACATAACCTCCTTGTTTTGGATTAAGAACATGTTTTCATATTCTTATACCCTATGTTGACCTTATTCATATTGGAGAGCATTGTAGTAGACCTTAGATGTGAAGCATACACCTTATGGTCATACCACCAATGAGGAATTCAAGGAAAAATATCGAATTATCATATATCTTATCCTTTCTTGACTTGTCAAGACTCAAACTATACTAGTTACTACCATATGTTGCTCTTCATATCACTTTGAGGATTGAGTTCCCTAATACCAAATTTTAGTGCATTCTAGACCATCTTGGACAAGCTCTAGAATCACAGAATGCAATGACATACCACCTCAACACTCTCCCTGGGATTGGACCATCAAACTCTAGTAAAGATAGACAAAATTTGGTTATCGACCTTGATATCATGCCATGAGATTGACTCACCACTTTGAAATTGTACTAAAGCACTTTTTCAATTCTTGTAATCATATTTATATTAGAATATACTTATCTGAATCCTAAATTTATTTACCTTAGAGTAGGAAATCACATCATACCTTACATACCTTTTAGCCATCTAGAGCACCTTCTATAAGTGAAAATAATGTTACCTTTGTCATGAGGATCTCCATACACATGTAGCACTCTATTTTTACTCCTAAATTATGTTATCTTAGTCTTCTTTGACAACTTAACCAAATTCCAAAAAACATTATACATGTAACCATGAATTTCCTTACAATACATTACCTTCCAAACACTTTGAACACCTAAGAAATGGATAAAACTTGCTCCCCTATTTGATAAGCCTATTACATATGTGAAGCTCCATATTTGATCTTCTTTACAATATTGTAGCATCACTTTTGGCCATACAAACCATAAAACCTACATTTTATCCTTTCATTAAGTTCTTTCAAGCAATGAAATTTTTTCATACCTTACACTCTTGATAATCATTTAGAACTTTCTCCATTATTTATATGAATACTTTCCATATCTGTAGAAACTTCATGCTCTACCTCTTAGACACACTATATACCCGTATCATGTTATCTTGACTCATGGTGTATAAGGTAGGTCAAACTAGAATTGCCACATAATATTTTCATCTTTCTTGCACATCTTAAAGCCCATAAAATAATTCAAAAATGCATATTCATGCTCTTAGAAGGTCATACCCATCAAAAGGAAACCTACAATCCCATGAAAATCATTCAAACTTATATATTGTACCTTGCCATTGTATGTATTAATCACTTCTTGACCATGTATTGGTTTCTATAACTATTTCTTGCACTTTTGAAAATCTAGAGACATCTGAAAATATTCCAATATCAAATCAAGATTCTTTCTAAAAGTCTTTATGCCAACAAATCTATCAGAGAATTAGATAACCTACCTAAACCACCTTTAGCTACACATTTTTCTCTTGATTTCTCTTGTAGTTGTCTCAATAGGTATTACATATCTATACAAGCTTAAGGAACCCTTTAACATCACTTTATTTGTCCTTTTCACCTTACTAACACTATATCTCAGACTCTTAAGATGATCTAATCACAAAATGTGAGCACTTATTTCTCTTTTTCACTTTTATCATATTCACACAGATACTATCCCTAAATGAGAAGAAATAACTTATAAATTATGATATAGACACCTACAAAGAAGAGACTCTCCTGATTTGAGAACCTATTTTCCCATATTATCACCTCCATTAACCTTGTAGCTTGACATAGAAAGATATTAGCCCAATTTGTAACATTACCTCTTGCAATTAGGTCCTTTTACACACTACCCTGTCAAGTGTGGATGTTGTCATGGATTCCAAGGAGCACTTATTTTTCAAGTTAAAAACCTATTTAATCTCAAAGTACTCACTATTATGATGATTTTATCCAATTTGGGTCACCCATATCCATCATTTAAACATTTAATCAAACCCTCAATGGACTCTAGTAGGTTTTTTCTTAGAGCTTGAGAAACAAAAACAAGTTATAACCTTCTTAAAACATGGTTTCAAGGCATCAACCTTTACCTACATACCTTTTAAATTCATTTTCAAATGATCTCCTTACCAGTGAGAGTTCATCCTTCCTGAACCTCTTGAATTTAGTCTCCTTTTCTCCTTCCTAGCTTTGTTCTTTGTCTTTTCTTTAAGAGATATTTACCTCGGGGACTTTTGACTCTTATCGTACACATTCTATCACCACTAACAATATTATCACATTGTTATCATGACATGAAACACTTCACAGATAATGAAGACACATTAAGACAATCACTGGAGCTTGAAACAAATGTTTATGATAGACTTTTATCATACCTAAGCACTTACACAGATAACACGTGAGATTGATAACATTTCACACTTTCACCAAAAATCCCAAAGATTCAAGACTTTGAATAAGTACACCATCCAAAAACACTACACATATTTTGACAAAGAAACCATGAATCATCACTTCCACCTTCAACAAAACTTATGACCAACATGAAAACAAGTTGGACTTGGTTTAAACAAATCAACCACATAGACCGAAAAGAATGATACATACCTTCACATGATGAACAATCCTAATATTGACACACATTTTTCAAGATTCCTTAGAGTTGATGGATTTATATTCTTTCTCCCTTTCACAATTTACTCATCCATTCAAGGTCCTGTTTAGTGATGAGATCGCACCCAATGTTTCTCTTAGATAATCAAAGTTAGGTTTTGGTAGAGGATTTGTCAAGATGTCATCTACTTCCTCCTTAGTAGATACATGCTCCAAATTGATACATTTTTTACTCACTTGATATATCAATAAATGATACTTAATAGGAATGTTCTTAGTTTTAGAATGCAAAACTAGATTCTTGGACAAACTGATTGCACTAGTAATATCACAAAGAATAGGTGTAGGTCCATCACACTTTACCTTGTAGTCTTCCAAAGTTTGCCTCATCCACATGACTTGAGAACAACATTATGCAGCAACAACATACTCAACTTCACATGTTGAAAGATCCACAAGAGATTGTTTCTTTCTTGACCAAGAAACAAGACATCCTCCAACAAATAATGCACCACCACTAGTAATTTTTCTATCATCCATACTACCTACCAAATTAGTATCAGAAAAGGATCTTAATTCAAAATTTTCACTTCTTGGATACCACAAACCAAATTCAATAGTCCCTTTAAGATATATAAAGATCCTTTTTACTACTTGAAGATGTGACTCTCTAGAATATTCTTAAAACATTCCAAATAGAACAACATCTCGTATAGTATCTTGTCTCAAAAACAGTTGCATAAATAAGGATGCCAATCATGGATCTATAATCAGATTGATTCACTTTAATGGAATCATATTCCCTTGCTGAGTTTACATCCTTGTTTGACAAGATTTCCACACTTCTTGTTTTAGATTAGTGAAAAAACCAAATGATAAATAAATAAACCTCAAAGTATGGGAGGGTTTAGGGAACCTTCTAATGCATATGGTGATGATATGGTGTGGGCACACAAGAAATGATCCTCCTCGCTGAAATTATTGAACCTGCACATAAATGAAGACTAAACATGAAAAAATATTAGTGATATATATGGTGAGATACTAGAAAAATTCAGCCTTGAGAAGTGAAAGATCCCTAGAGAGGATGTCATCCCACGTGATGATAACAAATAATGATAACCTAATAATGGAATAGGAATGTGGATAAAAAAATCTGAATAAGTATTTGATAAGCTAATAAAAAGTGATATAATAACTAATAATAGAAATGCTATAAAACCGAACAAACCAGAGTGGGTCGACGGAGACCGAGAATATAAGGTATAGTTGACAATGACCCGAGCAAGATTGGGAAAACGTATGTGAAACAAAGACAAATTTGGGTTCTAGGATAATGGAACAAATCATAGAATACTTACAAGATAGATAGGATGCCCACGGGGAGGGAAGATGAAAATGTGTATGATAGGATACAATGCAAGGTGAATAGCATGTGAAGTAGATATGATTTGAAAAATGTAGGCTATGGGTCGATGGAGATGAGGACTAGCTAACGATGGTGATCGAGAGATAGGATAATAATGAGAAGTATGTGGTAAAATATTGGATCAAAAGATAATTGAAGCCGATGGAGGTTAAAGAAGAGCTTGGTGAATACTTGCAAGAACCTACAAGAAAAAACAACGACATACAAGAATGAAATCTCCACAAAACTCTCTAAACTCCAAGCTCCAATAATGCAAAGGATGGATAAGGTGGCTCAAATGATAATAAGAACTTCAAGAAAAATGTAGGAAGTAATAATCATAAAACACACAAGAGATTCAATATTTTCTAGCCATTTGAGAAGAGGGGTAGGGGTGATTAAATAAGCTAGGACATGGTCGACGATGACCTAGGTCAGTCACCAACGACTTGGATGAGCAGTCTGCCATTGAACGTTAGAATGATAATTAGAGGGCGAGAATAGGTTTTGAAATGACTAGTGGGATAAATTTAGGATTGTGCGTGTGTAAGAGGTTTTAAATGAGTAGGAGGTGTAAGGAATCTTATGGAGGGGTACAATGAGTGGGGGGAATCCTATGGAATAATTAATGAGGTGTAATGATGAAGAAAGGGTGGTAGTCCCATTGGGATGATTAAATGTGGGGGTTAGGGTAGGCTTAGGATAATTAAATGATTAAGGATAGATTTTAGGATTAAGTAGATGATTAAGGGAAATTTTACAATAAATGGAATTAATGGGGATTTTAAAAATGAGAGTATGGAAATTATGGAGAATATGTGAGATATTGGTAAATAAAAATGGGGCATGAGTAAAATGGGATAATTTAACAAAGAAAGAAGGTAATTTGAAAATAACAGGGAAATGGACACGCTAGGCAAGGATGGGAGGTGAACACGGGATGAAGGAATAGGGGATGTCAAAAATAAGTGTCTACATTCGACCCTTTTGTTGAGGGGTTTGTGATAGCAACTGTAAGACAAAAATGATAAATGATTGATAGGATAGGTGATGAGGGGGATTGGTAAGGTGTTACCCCTCAAACTAGGGATCAATGAGAAGAGAGAGTAGAATCAATCAAAAGTTTGAAAGGGATGGATGATAAGGGTAGGTGGGGAAGGATGGGAAAAAGAGAATCCAAGGCATGATTCCCCTATAATAAGGGTTCACGTAATATAAAGGATTGAAGTATGGTGGTGATTTTAAGGGTCACATTGGTAAGGAACAAAGGTATGGTCTATAGGGAGATGACGAAAATGTCCTATCATCTTTGTTAGTTTATGAAAAATCATGTGAAAGGGAGGGAATCCCATGGGAATCCACTCAAATGGATGTGAGAGCTGTGGGGAACAACATGTCATAGGCTCACATCAAAATCATGTACAACCAAATGCAAAAATAGTGCAATATTCCTTATACATGAGGAATCAAGAGAAAGGTATACGTCTAATATGCGGATAATGTTGAAAAAAATGGTGCCCTAGGAAAGTGAATGAAAAATGGTCGTAAAGGAGAAATAATAAATTATGATAAAAAGGTTAGGAAAAATAGGGAGTGTGTTATGGGTGACACAAAAAAAATAAATTAGAGGATAGGATGTTAAACATGGTATGTATGTGTAACATTAAGGGTGAAAAAGAGGGTTCGATGACGACCAAGTGGGTTGGCAATGACCAAGGGTGGCGGATATAAAATCCTTTGAGTCGACTAAATGAGGTCATTTTTCACACCCCAAAGTGACAATGAAAGCTCTAGTTTATAAAAGGAGATTGAGATTTGGAATAAAATGGAGGTTGGGGGAGTGGTGAGGAAGAGACAGAGGACACGCAAGATGGTGAGTAGTGAAACATTGAATTTATTTTTAATGTTTTTATTTATTTACATTTTGTAAATTTTTGGACGGGTGTCGGGGGAGGTCAATGGTGATCGGACATGATCGCCATCGACTTAACCTAAAAATGCATTGATCCCGACCTAGACGCATGGTCAACCCAACCTAGGTCGACATTGACTAGGCATGATAAAATAGGTTTATGATTGGTTTTAATTTTTGATGAGGGTTGGATGAAATTGATTATGAAGTAACTAATATTTGATTCATGTATTGGTGGTTATAGGCTTGAGAGACCCTTTATTTGAGAGATAGAGTCCCAAACCTTATATGATCAGATCATGGGGGATATAGTAGACGTTGAGTGGGATCACTTAGCAGTGATTGGATTAGGAGGATTCAAATATTATCAGAGGATCCCATGAGATGTGGCTTTGATGATTGCATTAGTGGAGATGTGGGATGTGCGCACATGCACATTCTAGTTTAGGATGGGTGAGATGACCATCACCCTAGAGGATGTGTATCATATTCTCAAATTATTGATATAGGGGGAAAAAATAATTCCCATTATAGTGGATAATAGGTTTAAGGTCTTAACACGTCTATTTAGAGCCTATGCCCCACATATTACCTTTTCTTCAAGGGAATTTTCATATGAGATGAGATATGATTGTGGGGTACCTTAGAGTCGATTGATTTATCTATTGATGATGGTGATATCATGTTATACACTACATGAATTAGGTGGAGATAGATTTCCATGGACAATAGTAGGGTTTTGGCGAGATATAGCGGATTACTAGAATGTGTTTTCATTTGGGACAATGTTGATAGCACATGTGTATCATGAGTTGGTGATGTATAGATTGGGGAGGAGGATGGGAGTGGATGTTGGATTTCTACTTCATTATTGGTCCTATGAGCATATAACAATCATTAGGCCACAAAAGCTTCGTGGGTCACATGGGATCACATTGAGCTTGTTGTGGGGTTTTGAGATGGTGAGATGTTAGGCTCATGGGGATAGAGAAGGAATGTATGCAAATTGGTATGTTGATATGGTCATATAGCTATATGTGGATCATATTAGATATTGGCCATATTAGGACTTACCTATATGGCATGTAGCGAGATGTTGAACTAGTGGGGATGAGGACCAGGTGGGTACAAGGACACAAGACAAAGATGATCGAGGTCGTGTATTTTGACAAAGTCCGATGATAGTTTGGTGTCATCCATATGGTACCTAGGTAGTCTATTTTCTATAGGTAAGAGGAGGGAGACATGAATTTATCAAGTTCTATCATGATGGATCCGTTAGAAGAGGCACTAGAACCAATGGATGATGATGATGACGTGAGAGTTAGTGTTTGGTTCAAGGATTAGATGTCCACTATATGGGTGGATTATATGGTAGGAGTGGGAGGAGAGTGAGGAGATGATGAGGTTGTGTTGTTGTGCAAATGTGCAACAGAAAATTGACAATTTTTAGCACGATAACTATACCCATATATCAAAATTTTCATGTTTTATCATTTCAGCACCCAAAGTCAAATATGTCACCACTTTGCGCCCCCATTTGATGTCAAAATTTTCCTCTAGGTGATTTAGGAAATTCTATTAATTCCCCTAGGTGATTCTAGGGAGTTCGAAAAGGGATATCTTCTATCGGTTGTGGGAAGGGCTATCACTTTGGCCTTCCCATGATAGGATCAATCCCCTAAAGAAAAACATAAATCCAAATTCAACGTGGAGGTGAATTGAAGACCTTAGAACATCATGGAAATGATTTTGGAAGGTTTGGGGAAGTTTTGAAATACTTGGGGCAGCCTGAGTGAAAATAGGGTGCACAAGCCTAGGCAATTCATAGGCCTAAAATAGTTCTTGGGCTTGAAGAATACTCCAGGATATCCAGATAGAGTTAGAAGTAAAACAAAACATCGATGGAAAGATAATTCCAATACCTACGTGATGGTGAAATCATTTTTCACAACACCTTGGTGCATAAGATTTGTAGGTAGTGTTTACCAAGAACAAGTGGAGTCTCAAATCACAAATCTGATTTTATATGGATCAAATGGATGAATTAAGAAATGATAACCCTGAAATCGGATTATAAATTAAATTTCTATTCAGTATCATATAAAATTTCACCAATAAATTCCACCGGGAGCTCAAGTTATCATCGTTCCAAGTTACCCTCTCAAATGCAGTTCAGGACTTGGTCATTTTTCGAGAGGACACGTGTCAAGCACTAGGATCCCTTGCAGAATTTCATCTCCCGAAGTCCCCGAGGTCAGGTACACCAACCATTTAAAAATTTTCCATCCCCATGTGACCTCTTGGACCCTCATGTGACCTCCAGACTTGACAGTTCAGCCCCTGGGTGCATTTTTGGAGCATCCATTCCCTACCGTCGGATCAAGCGCCATGTGTTAGCTCTAAGACCACTGTGGAAACTGATGTCCCTTATGTCCCTAAGGTGAGGGACATAATACCTTGAAAAATTTTCCCAACCCCTATGGGGAGCCTTTTGGACATCCATGTGACCGACTTTCAGCCCCCATGTGCATTTTTGGAGCATTCATTCCCTGTCGTTGGATCAAGCGCCACGTGTCAGCCCCAAGACCACCATGGAAATTTATGTCCCTTATGTCCCTAAGGTGAGGGACATCAGACATTGAAAAATTCACCCATCCCCTATGGGGAGTCTTTTGGACACCCATGTGACCAACTTTCATCCCCAGTGCATTTTTCAAGCAAATCCCCTGCCGTCGGATTGAGGACACATGGCATCACCTTGACCACCATGGAAATTGATGTCCCTCATGTCCCTAAGGTCGGGACATCAGGGAAAAAAATTCTCCAATCCCTCCATGTGTATTTCTTTGAAAATTTAAATCTGGCACTTAGTCATTTCTTCCCCCTCATTTCTCCTTCATAACTTCATACC
Organism: Taxus wallichiana var. yunnanensis; assembly: GCA_018340775.1. Lineage (NCBI taxonomy): Eukaryota > Viridiplantae > Streptophyta > Pinopsida > Cupressales > Taxaceae > Taxus > Taxus wallichiana. The sequence continues at coordinate 942,553,082 of CM031237.1, forward strand.
TTGCCATGGCTCTGTGAATGATTGTCCAGACACCCAGTCCACCATTGTTGCTCCAAACCAGCTCCACCATGGCCACATAAACTCTCCACACCATGAATTCATAGTAATATGCAGGCATCATAGAGAAAAATGGAGTGAAATGATGAAGAACAAAGAGAAAATGGAGATTTTTGCCAAATAACTACGAAGCCACCCAATCAAAAACTCATCATATCTTGCAAAGTACAAAGTTGGATTGAGATTTCATATTTTTCAGAATTTCAAATTTTGCAAGACAATCAAGATGCAACAAAAAAGAGGTCAAATGGTGCCTAGAATCATTTTCTCCAACAAAATCCTCACTTTGTGCACCGACTCACATTCGTCGGATTTCCCATCACTCCGGCAATGGAAACGAACTAAAAACTTACACATGGGATCTAAATAAAAAACCTATCACAATGGAGTTGTTTTCATCTCAAACAGAGACAAAAACTAGACCTATAAATTTCAAGCTCCATTAATGGCCGCCATGGTAGCTTCGTGCCCAAAGCCACTGCTAGGTCAAAATTTCAAAAATTATTTCCAATCATTCTAGTTGGAAAAACTATGTGAAATTCGGAGGGTGTGATTATAACGACAAGACAAGTCCAAAAATTATGTTCCATTGCAAATCAAGCATTGGAAACACACTTTCTAAAAATAGTAAGTTTTCCTATATAGACTTGTTATGTTTGGAAAGTCATCATCAAAAGAAGTTGAGACAAAGGCAATAGGCATTGAAGATCACGAGGAATCCAGAATGAGTGTTTAGAGTAGAAAATAGTGAAAATGACCACTTACTAAAAATAGTAAGTCCCTTATGTGGGTGCTTACAAAAAATAGTAAGTCACCCAAAGAAGTGGTTGAGGCAAGGGTAGGGTGCACAGTATCGAACGAGGGAGTTCATCACATCACGATGTTTGAGAAGAGGAAAAAATAATCTCTCACTAAAAATAGTATATCATACACGAGGCTAGGAGTTGCGGTCATTAGCGGAATAGTTCACTCAACTTGGAAAGCATTCACGAGCTGATTTGAAGGAGATTCATAGTGTGTAAGGGATTCAAAGATTCAGAGTTTCACTACATTTGGAGCTTTCCATCAACGAGGATCAATAGAATTCATCAAAAATGACATCTCCTCTTCTTCTCTCTCTCTCTCTTTCTCTCTCCTCTTCCCCCCAACTTTCTCTCACTTTCTAATATTCTAATTTTGTGTTGGGATTGCAGTTTTTCATATGTCCTAATGTTCCTAATGTAATAAGTCACCTTTATGTTATAAAAAAGGACTTAAAAGTTTCCTAGGAAGTTGAAAAGTTTTAAGTTGTGCGAGGACATATGAAAAGGCATTGGGGGGTAGATGAAGAGTCATATTCTACTCTATAAATTGTAACACCATTCCCATTTCAAAGGGTTGGTCATTAATCTTGTAAGCTCAAGAGTGTATTCTACCTTGAGAGAACAAAGGAGATATCCAAATTCTTCTTTCCCCCTTCTCAATTTCCTCCATTTCTCCACTATGTACAACTTTTGTTTGAGAAATTAATACAAGAAGAAGGAGTTTCTAGCTTTCTTTGACTAAGATATTTCTTGATACTTTGTGTTCATAAAATTTCATTTGGTCTTAATGATGCTTACAAATTTATTTCTTCTCATAAATGCATGTGATGATACTTCTGACTAGTGTGTGTAGGAATCTGATTTCCTACTGCAGCATTAGTTCTCCTATGTCTTTTCTCACTCCCCTTTCCCGCTCTTTAGACAAAGTTCTCTCTTACAGGTATCTACAAGCTTTTTCAGGAGAGGGTCGGTGGAGTGTCCCCTGTTGGATCCCGGTTGAAATTCCACCATCTAAATCCACCTTTTCATGTGCATGCATATATGGACAGTTATCTTGGTTAAGTAGACGGACTTAGATTCCCAAAGCATTGGAAAGAAATCCACAAGTTTTTCCACCTAAAATTTTTCTCACCAACATATTTTGGCACCCACCGTGGGGCAGATTAAGCAGCATCTGCACCCAAAATATGACCGTATGCGTCCAAAATTCAAAAACAAAATATTGAAAAAAAATAAGTAGTTCATGAAAATCCATTGCTGAAGGCTACACTATCAATTTCTTGCAAGTGACCCTTCACATTCCATAGTTTACTTTTGTGTTCCCACTGAAAATGTTTCCAAAGGTTGGCAGAAGGAAGATACACCAGGTTGAGCGGAGTTGAGAGATGTTGTTGATTCCAATTTCAAGGCTTTGCAAAATCAGCAAGAACGAATTAGAGATAATCTATACTTCTTCTCTCAATCCTCCTCTCCATCCAACTCTTCAAACAGTTCACCTTGAAATCTTGTTGATACTCCTCCTTTAAATTCTCTATTTTTTCAACCATCACTTGAGCATTGAGCATTGAGTTCCCAAAAGAAGAAGAAATTCAAAAATAATTCGTAGAAGAAGAAAAGATTTCAGAAACGAAGAAGAAGAAACAACAATGGAAGAAGAAGTAGAAAGATCCCAACCCATTGTTCCATGGGGAAGAAATAAAAGTTCAATTTCTCTTGAACCTCCTCTTCATGATATACCAACAAGTTTCGCAAGAACTTGCCAAAGTTCAAAGGTGACAAAACAAAACATCCTAAAGAACACATCACTGCCTTCACAACATCATGTGGAATTCTTGGTGTCCAACATGAGGATGTTTCTATAAGATTATTGTGGAGTCCCTCCAAGAAAAAGCAATAGAATGGTTCTACCTCCTGCCTGCCCAATCCATCACTGGTTGGGATGACATCAAGGTTGCCTTCGAGGAAAGATTTAAATCAATTGAAGAATGTCAAGACCTCTTGGTGTAGTTGGCTCAAATGAGGAAAGGAGAAAGAGAAACCATGAGAGACTTCATGGCTCGTTTTGAATGGTTGCTTCACAGGATACCTGAAGAGGATTCTCCATCTCAAAACAATGTCAAGAGATTCTTCATCAATTCTCAATCATCAAAAGTAGGATTTTTTCTATGAAGATCCCAACCAAGGAACATTGTATAAGCACAAAGGATCCCATTAAACTTGATGATATCATCCTCTTTGGAAAGATCAAGAATCCATCAAAGGTAAAAACCCAACATCTTGGAGACAAGAGAACCAATCCATCGCTGAAAAATTTGGCAAATGAGATGGCATCTTTGAAGAGGGAATTATTTAAACAAGTATATTATCAAAGAAGCAATATAAATTAGATTGCAAGAGCACCCCAAAGGCTCTCCTTGGAGGCCCCACCCGTGAATGTAAATTGCAGATTTTAAAAAAGTGAAGAAGAGATTGAAAAAAAAAGTGAAGGTGGTAATTTCCTATAAAGTGTTGAGTTTGAAAATGATACACAAATCAGATTCTATGAGTATTCTGGATGTGATGAAGAAGACGAAGAAGATGCACCCAGTTTCTCATGTGCGGTATTCACTCATTCTTAGTATGAGAAAGGAAATATCCTTCCATTCTGTGTAAAGAAAAAGAAGACTGAAGACCCTCTTGTGGTGACTCCACAAAATAAAATAATCAGTCAAGGATCCCCACTTCCATCTTCCATGAAGTTTGAATTGTTGGAGCTGGACCCTGTAGCAAGTAAGAAGACTCCCACAATCCCAAGTAAGCTTTCTAATTCCTCTCCCACTTCTAAATCTAAATTTTCTCCTGCAAAATCTAATACCTTAAAAGCTCCTAGTGTTCCGTTTAAAAATCTGTTCATCCCTCAAATGTCAAATATTTCTCCCAACCCTATCTAGACTCCGAAATTAGTCCCTTCACCCCCTTGTCCACATCTACTCCCTTTGAATTTATAGAATATAAAAACAAGGAAAAAGTGTAGATTACTGAAATTGAATAGTTACGGACTCATCCGAACAATATGAGAGGTTCGTCCGATATATCAGAGTGGTAGTATAACAACCAATGATGTAGCTCATCATCTTAAAGGAATACTACCAAACCCACCTAAAAATCCCTCGTAGAACATGCTTTCTTTGAGTGCATCAAACACTAATAAAGTTGAACCTTTCTATTTATCCCTTCTTGTTGGAGAATATGTACTGAATAATTGCATAATATATTCTAGTGCCTTAGACAACATGATGCCTTTGAAAGTCACCAAGGCTCTCAAACTTTCCATGACTCCACCTAGTAGCTCCTTTTACTCTTTGGAGTTAAGAAAGGTCCCACTTGTAGGGAAGGTCAAAGATACAGGTGTCTCTCGCCAAATTTCTACACAAGAAGATTTCAGTGATGATTTTGATAGCCGATGTCCAACCTCATTCAAAATGTTGCTAAGTATGAGTTTCTACCGAGACTTGATAGGTAAAATTCATATGAATTGGTCATCTGCAACCATACTAGTGAAGGGAGACATGGAGAAATTACTTCTAGAAAATAAGATGAGGTACACGGTATGAAAGTCCTGGAAGCCTGGAAGCTAACATCTTATATCAAGATAGCATGAAGATGAATCACTTAGTGGAAACTAAGGAGGAAGAGGATATTCCCATCTTGATAGGTCCAGACTTGCCTTCTTAGAGAGATTTGGACTTTGAAGAAGCATTGAGGAGATTCGAGTTATAAGAGGGCAGCCCGAATTGCTAGATGATGTAGACCATGAGGAAGAGGAAATGGCGCTTGATGATTTTCAAGGAGAAAAATCAGCTTATATGCTTTTCCAAGATGAGGAGTTATTCTCATTCCCATTTGGGGATGAAGATGATCTCATTCAGGCCATCTATGGAGAGAAAAAATCATCTTGCAATGAGCCTTTGAAAGGCTTGAAATAAATCTCCATACAAGGACTGCTAAGAGCTGCGGAAGAAACAAAAGACCCTGAGATAAGTCTCGAACTCTTGATGTAAGCCATGAATATGCAAGACAAACATGAAGCTGACTTGGAAGCCTCAACCAGTGTGAAGGTTGGCTATGTTGAAACAAAGCAAGATGTGAAATATGATGTCCTTCTTGAACCAATGGTTGATGGATACAACAACAAAATGGAGATATTTTATTTCCCATTTGCAGAAGAAGATTATTTCCATGATGAAGAAATGGAAGCAAGAATTTTGAGGCCTTTGAAGATGAATCTCTTTTTGATGAAGGATCGATAGAGTGTAAAGATTCCCAAAATGATGAGGTAATCCCTCTAGATAGTTTCCTTGAGCTGCAAGATAAAGATTCTTCAAAGGTGTACAAAGAGGAGCTGCAGGAAACAATGAATCATAACTCCATGTAGGAAATCTTGGATGTATTAAAGTTGTAAAAGATCTCAAGATGATTCTTGATATCTTCACTAGTGCCATAGACATACAAGACAAGTATGAGTTTGCATCCAATCCTTCCATCAGTACTCAAACACCTCACAGTGGAGTAGAGATAAAGGATGAATCAAATGTTTCTCATGGAGAAGATTTCAATGAGCATAGACCTAAGAAAGAAAGTAACTCAAAATATCCAAGGAATTGGAATGAAAACAAGATCTAGAGTAGTGATAGCATGCTTGATGGAGAATCAACTATATGGATAAACATGGAAGGAAATTGACACTATGAAACTAATTTCAAAGAACATGAAGGTAGTGGAATTTCCAAGCAAGGACATGAGCATCAAGAAGCTCACATGGACTCACTCCTACCAAGTACATAGACAATTATGAAAGCACATGGATTTCATAAGCAGCTGAGGAGGGGAGGCTACTTTTTGGAACCTGTCAACGGCTTCACAGAACATCATCATTTAGTGTTGCCTCTTCAAGGGTAACTTTTGAGAAATGAAAAGTGCTTTAGTGAAAGTGGGTTGTCCCTCATCTTGTACCATAGGTGATTGTTAGGTGTGTTTCCCTTTATATTGTGTGTGTTTCCCTTCTGTTGTGTGTCATGTGTTTCCTTTCCATCCTTTTGTGTGTGTGTGTGTGTGTGTTTCCTTCTTCTTTCTCTCTTGTTATAGGTTGTACATGACTCCGCAGGGCCCAATGGATAAGGCATTGGTCAATATGTTGTGAGTTGAGATTTTGTATTCCCATGTCATGTCTTCACTACACTCAGTCCATGTCATGTCTCCAAGCTATAGCTAGTTGTTGCCATGCAAATGTGCAACAGGAAATTGACAATTTCTAAGCATGACAACTATACCCCTGTGTCAAAATTTTCATTTTTTATCATTCACAAGCACCCCAAGTCAAATCTATCAGTCTATTTGATCACCCCTACTTGATGTCAATTTTTTTCCCTAGGTGATTTAGGGAGTTCGAAAAGATGCTCTCTATAGGCATTTGTGGGAATGGCTATCACTAGTCTTCCTAGGACAGGATCAACCCCCCTGGAGTAGAATGGAAGGAAAAATTCATCATGGAGATGAATTGAATACCTTATAACATCATGGAAATTATTTTGGAAAGTTTGGGAAAATTTTGAAAGACTTGGGGCGATCTAAATGAAAATAGGGTGCATAAGCGTAGGTAGTTCACATGCCTAAAATAGTTGTTGGGCTTTAGAAGAAGATTTTGGGATCTCTACGAATGGAGTTATAAGTTAATAAAACATTAAAGGAAAGATAATTCCAAGACCTACATTATGGTGAAATAATTTTTCACAAAACCGATGAGAATAGGATTTGAAGGTAGTTTTTATCGAGTGCACAAGCCGAGTCTCAAATCACAAATCAATTTTTTTAGGGATCAGATGGATGAGTCAAGACATAATAACCCCACCATTGTATTAAAAATAAATTTCAGTCAAGATCATATACAATTTTACCAAAACATTCCATCGAGAGCTCAAGTTATCATCATTCCAGTTACCCTCTCAAAGGCGATTCAGACTTAGTCATTTTTTCGGGAGGACACGTGTAAGCACCAGGAGCCTGGTGGGATTTCATGTCCCTGAAGTCCCTGAGGTCAAGTACACCAAACATTGAAAATTTTCCCAACCCTCATGTGACCTCCAGACTTGACAGTTTAGCCCCGAGTGCATTTTTGGAGCATCCATTCCCTGTCATCGGATCAAGCACCACGTGTCAGCTCCAGGACCACTTTGGAAACTGATGTCCCTTATGTCCCTAAGGTGAGGTAAATTAGACCTTGAAAAATGTTCCCAAACCCCTATGGGGAGTCTTTTAGACATCCATGTGACCAACTTTCAACCCTTGGGTGCATTTTTTGGAGCATTCATTTCCTTGCCGTTGGATCAAGCACCACATGTTAGCCCCAAGACCACCATGGAAACTGATGTCCCTTATGTACCTAAGGTGAGGGACATCATACATGGAAAATTCACCCAACCCCCTATGGGGAGTCTTTTGGACACCCACGTGACTGACTTTTAGCCCCCAGGTGCATTTTTCAAGCAAATCCCTAACGTCGGATCAAGGACACATAGCATCACCTTGACCACTGTGGAAATTTATGTCCCTCATATCTCTAAGGTCGGGAAAATTAGAGACACAAAAATTTTCCCATCCCCTCCAAGTGCATTTCTTTGAAAATTTAAATCGAACACTTAGCCGTTTCTTCCCCCTCATTTCTCCTTCACAACTTCATACCTTGTCATGGCTCTATGAATGATTGTCAGACACCCATTCCACCATTGTTTCTCCAAACCAGCTTTGCCATGGCCACATAAAATCTCCACACCATGAATGCATAGTAATATGCAGGTCTCAAATAAAAATGGAGTGAAATGACAAAGAACGAAGAGAAAACTAAGATTTTTTGCCATATAACTACGAAGCCACCCGATCAAAAACTCATAATATATTGCAAAGTATAAGTCGGATCGAGATGTCATCTTTTGAAGAATTTCACATTTTGTAAGACAATCAAGATGCAATAAACAAGAGGTCAAATGGTGCATAAAATCATTTTCTCCAACAAAATCCTCACTTTATGCACCAACTCACATTTGTCATATTTCCCATCACTCCGGAAATGGAAATGAACTAAAAACTTACACATGGGCTCCAAATTAAAAACCTATTACAATGGAGTTGTTTTCATCTCAAATGGAGACAAAAACCAGACCTGTAAATTTCAAGCTCCATTAATGGCTGCCATGGTAGCTCCATGCCCAAAGCTACTGCAGGTCAAAATTTTAAAATTTATTTCCAATCATTCTAGTCAACAAAACTATGTGAAATTCAGAGGGTGTGATTGTAATGAAAAGATGAGTCCAAAAAAGTATGTTTCATTGCAAATCGAGCACTGGAAACACACTTTCTAAAAATAGTAAGTTTTCCTATATAAACTTGCTATGTTTGGAAATTCATCATCAAAAGAAGTTGAGACAAAGGCAATGGGCATTGAAGATCATGAGGAAGCCAAAATGAGTGTTTAGAGTAGAAAATAGTGAAAATGACCACTTACTAAAAATAGTAAGTCCCTTATATGGGTGCTTACTAAAAATAGTAAGTCACCCTAAAGAAGCAACTAAGGCAAGGGTAGGGTGTGTAGTATCGAATGAGGGAGTTCATCACATCACAATGGTCAAGAAGAGGAAAAAATCACCTCTCACTAAAAATAGTATATCATACGTAGGCTGGGAGTTGCGGTCATCAATGGAACAATTCACTCAACTTGGCAAGCATTCACAAGCTGATTTGAAGGAGATTCACAAGTGTGTAAGGGATTCAAAGATTTAGAGTTTCACTGCATTTGGAGCTTTCCATCAATGAGGATCAACGAACTTCATCAGAAATGACATCTCCTCCTCTTCCTCTTCTCTCTCTCTCTCTCTCTCTCTTCTTCCCCAACTTTCTCTCACTTTCCAATATTCTAATTTCATGTTGGGATTGCACTTTTTCATATGTCTTAATGTTCCTAATGTAATAAGTCACCTTTATGTTATAAAAAGGGACTTAAAAGTTTCCTAGGAAGTTGAAAAGTTTTGAGTTGTGCAAGGACATATGAAAAGGCATTGGGATGTAGATGAAGAGTCATAGTCAACTCTATAAACTATAACGCCATTCCCATTTCAAAGGGTTGGTCATTAATCTTGTAAGATCAAGAGTGTATTCTATCTTGGGAGAATAAAGGAGATAGCCAAATTCTTCCTCTCCCCCTTCTCAATTTCCTCCATTTCTCCACTATGTACAACTTTTGTTTGAGAAATTAATACAAGAAGAAGGAGTTTCTAGATTTCTTTGACTAAGAGATTTCTTGATACTTTGTGTTCATCAAATTTCATTTGGTCTTAATGATGCTTACAAAGTTGTTTCTTCTCATAAATGCATGTGATGATACTTTTGACTAGTGTGTGTGCAGGAATCTGATTTCCTACCTGTAACATTAGTTCTCCTACCTCTTTTCTCACTCCCCTTTCCCTCTCTTCAGACAAAGTTATCTCTTTTAGGTATTTGCAAGCTTTGTCGTAGGGTCAATGGAGTGTCCCTATTAGATCCCCGATTGAAAGGCCACCATATAAATCCACCTTTTCATGTGCATGCATATACGAAAGCTGCACCGGTTAAGTAGAGGGACTTAGATTCCCAAAGCATTGGCAAGAAATCCACAAGTTTTTCCACCCAAAAAATTTTCTCGCTAACAGTGGAAATGGAGGTAGAGGAGGAGGTAAATCCTAGAAGTGGTGGGAACAAAGTGATTAGGTCAAGTTGTAGGGATGGCATAGTTTGTGAGCAAAGCTAGATATCATTTTGTTGAAGAGATATATGGCTAGATAGGAGATGGAGACAGTACATTGGGAGAGGGATACCAAGACTTGGAGGTAGAGGGAGGAATACATAACCAGATTTGGGGAACATGCCTCTATCCTAGCATCAATGTCAGTGAGTGATGGACTAGTGACATCATAGGGAGAATGACAGATGGTGCCTCTTAACATGATATTGATGAATCAATATTGGGTCTTGGTTACAAATGCCATATATCATGAGTAGATAGTGGTAAAGAAATTACCATGGACATTGAGATATTGGGAGTACCTATAGTGATGAGCAACATTAGAAGAAGAGTCATCTGGGAGTCCGGTGATTGTGGTGCAGCCACATCAAGGTGAGGTCCAAGGTGGAGGAGATGAGTCCCAGAGGTGGACAAGGAATTTTCCTAGGAGGGAAAGATATAAGGCTATTAGATGTGCATTTTACTAATTTTTATTGACATATCAACTTTGAGAGAGGGCCCTTAGAGGCCGATGATGTCTTGAGACACACACACACATGATTTTGTCAAGCACGTGTTATTTGCATTATTTTGGATGATTCTATTTGATGATTATGATGATGGATTGATGAATGATGAGTATATGTGTTTTCTTTATATTTAATGATGATAGTTAATATAGATGTGTGATTTAGACATTAGATAGATGATATGTGACGATGGAGATATATATATGAAATAAAAAAATGATAGGTATATGTGGTTTGATAGATGATAGAAATGAATGATGATATGTAGGAAATATGATGAAATGTTTAGATGGATGAGGTATGGTATAGATGATCTAGACATGATTAATGTTATGGTGGTAAAGAAAAGAGGTAAATAGGTGATGATGATAGATAGGTGGGATTATAATAAGCAAGAATGTGACTTAAAGATAGGCGATCTGTGGGTACCAACGATGCTACCTTATATCAAGGAATGTACGCGAAATAATTCCTCACACTATATTGGAGGTAAAGGAGAAATGAATCCAAGTAAAGAAATGCACTTGCAACCAAACATGTGTTAACACATAACCAATGATAGTTAGTCATGCCAAATATCGAGAGGAAAATATGGATGAATGAGCTTAAAAACCTAGTTTCAACACAACAAAGGGGTGTAGATGTAAATTATATGTGGGAAGAGGGTTCTCCATAGGTGGTTGTTGTTGTCAATTTTTTCCCCTGGGCAAAAATGGACAATAGGATAATACCCTGAGACCAAAAATTCTTCCATAAGGATTTTAGGGTTATCAGTATAATTTCAAGATTTGAAAGTCTTGTATGTCGGTTTCAGATCTTCCTAGATTGCTCTTTCTTTTCCATGTCTTGGAGGTTTGAATTGATCTCTGAATGGGAAAATCAACTCTAGTGGGCCCACATGCTAAAATGATTATTATGCCTTTTTGTATCTTTTCTACCCTCCGGTTTGAGGAGAAGCCCCAGACTATTAAAATCAGGGTTTAAAAATAAATAGAATCAAGGCAAATTAACACTATGTAAAAATATCTTGTCGATTTTTTTGTTGAGAGGATCTCACTTGGATTTGACTCATCTCATATTTGGGCTCGACAAAGGCCCAAAGTTTAGTCAATAGTTAATTTGAAGATCGGTGGGAAGCTCACTTTGCGAGCTTGACAATTTGGTTTAGAGGATTGAGCTTGGTGGGTTGATGGGACACAACTTGTGCATGGTGAAGGATGAGGTGAGATCAAATTACAGAGGGCTCGTATCAACAAAAAACAAGATCACATGTGGAGTTCTGAGAAGTAGTAAATACCAGACCCTAGAGATCTTGTCTAGTCGAGCAAACATTTAATTCGGCATAATAGGAAGAATCTTGGTTCTGAGCACATATGAAGCCATGATTGATGCTCAACATGTTGAAGATCAGTGTATATACACTGGGTAAGGAATGGAGATCCTCAGCATCTTGAATGAAAAATGTAGGAGGAAGAAACGAGCCAATTGAAACGTCTAGTTTGAATCCATTATAAGACTCTACACACACAGTTGAGTCATTTGTGCATACACGAATGAGATCCCGAGCTCAGCAGCTGGGCCATGGAACTGATCATCGATGTAAATGGGATCACAAGAGGAATGTATAAGTAGATGGCTCAGTGTAGAGTTTGGTGAAATGAGCCATAAAAGAGGGGGTCAGGCTCATATTAGCGAAACAAAGATCAAAATGGAAAGCCTGATAGAATTATGGAGTGACACATGAACTCAAGGAAGTGCTCCTTCAATCTCAACATAATGTTGCAGGTTTGATTAAGAGGAATAGATCAATCAAGAAAAAAATTGGTGGATTTGACAGAGTTCGTTGGGAGCTCACTCAATGTGTTTAGGGGACATCACTCAATGGTGAGTGTGGGAAGACAAGGAAAGGCTTGAGTCAATCACAGAGCTCGACAAGAATGAGTGGAGCTCAATGCCGAAGAGTGGCTCAGGTGTAGGCCCAAGTAAGTTGGTCGAGATTCTGAGTTGATCAGAGAGAAAATTGGCTCGGTTGGGAGAGCTCGTTTTGGGAGCCAGGCATGGAGACAAGCATTGACCGAGAGTGCTGTAAGGAGATCGTGAGTCATGTTATGGCTTGTCTCATCATTGTGGATGTGGCTCAGGAGGAGTTGGTCACATAGAGTGGAGCTTATAGACAGTTGAAGGAAGATGATAGTCGAGCTTAGATAGAGAACCAAGGAGTCACTTTTTGGAGTTTCCTTTTCAGACAATTCCCTTTCAGAATTTCAGAGTTTTTGGGCCTAAAGACGTCATGAGCATTGGATATTTTGAAACACGAAAGCCCAAAACTCCAAATTTTAGAGTTTCGGGTTTTAGGATTCAAAAGTGTATGGTTTCGAGTTCGGAGATAATGTGTTTAGGGATCGGGAGCCACGAGGTGATCATCGTGTCATGGGAGGTCCGAGTTTGTCACCGAGACAGGAGCTAGCCCGAGTCACTCGGCACAAATAGGGGCTCATAGTTCAAATGTAATATGTGACGAAGCCAAATAGTAGAGTGGGAAGATCACCATTTTCAATGAGCTCAATGCAATCTAAATGAGTAGAGTCTAAGTTGGATGTTAATTCACCGGGAGATTCATCAAGGATGTTAAAGCACATGTGGAAGATTATTGGTGACACCGAGAAGACCAAAGAGCAGTAGTCGGGTTGAACCATAGTTGCATTAGGTTGAAACTCGGATGCTTGCCTTTGAGTAAGAATAGGGAAGAATGAGGAATGCATTGGTGTCAAGTACAAAAATCAACTCATGAGGTAGAGCTCAATGCAAAGGAATCCAAAGCTTGTTTGATACGATAAAAGGGAAGAAACTTGATATGAGCCAAGCTATGGCCGATGCAAGGCTTGTGGAGGTCGGCTTGGTGCGAGCCACAGAAGGTTGAATTCGACGAGTTAAGATCGGTAGGTTTGCAAAGTTTGGGGAGTTTGGTACGAAGCTCACTCTCTGCACCGAGCTCATCGGGATCGCAGCTCAATAAGTGTGAAAAGAGCCAAGTTCATGAACGCAGCTCACCAAGAAAATGGAACTTGGCTCTGAGTTCAGTTTGGATATCAATGGAAAGCTCACTCTTCAATCTCAAAAATAGGGGCTCATTTCAAAGAAATCTCAGCTCAATGCGTTGGTGATGCACTCTACACTTGACCAAATGTGCAAAGATCACTCGATCACGTGGATGAATTAGCTTGAGCTCAAGTTTGCGATGTCAAATCAAGCCACATGAAGAAAAATAAGTGTTAGCATCGGCCATGACCGGGTTGAGCCGAGTAAGTGATTAACTTGGGATAGCTAATTGGAAGTAAACCAAGCCGAAACCAAGTAACTCGGTCAATGCGAAAGGAGGAGCTCGAACCTAACTCGATGGGTTGGCTTAGCAAGCTTGACCATAGAGTTAGGCTTTTGGGTCATTTCGTAATTTCCTCTTGAGGAAAACCAATCCAAAAAGGGCCCACCATTAATTTTTTTAAATTAATATTTTTATTTAAATATTTTAAATAATAATATTTATTATTATTATTTAAATATTATTTTAATTAATTAAGAAGACTTGGTCAATAGGCATTAATGATGCATGATGGAGCCTTTTCAGGTGGTTCAACCGAATGTGATAAATAATACATCATGTGCCTTCCATTTAGGAAGGGAATTTATGACTCTTTCTCTCCTCTCTCTCAATTTCTTCTATAAATGTAAGTTGGAAGCTCATTCCAAAGGGTTCCAACAAGTGGATTCTAACAGGTCACACAAGTTAGTGGATTAGACACTTCCAAGCTTCCCCTTCTCTTCACAATTTGTGAATCTACGAGGCTCTCAAGCCTTTCTTTTCAAAATGTAATGGAAGCTTATGCCCTTTTCACCTGATGTAATGATGCACTGTGCAAGTGCTTGAAGTAATGAGAATTATGCTTTGTGATCATATGAATGTCCTTCCATGATTTTTCTACTTCTATTTTCCTCTCTCATGTTTTCAAGTGCATAGTGCAAGTTGGTTTCCATTGCAGGTTCGTGGAGTTTTGTGCTTATCAGGTGGTGAAATATGGCATGCAGTTGATTTGTGGTGCTTGTTCACCCTTCTTGAGTTTATCCTTTTTTGGGAGATTGATAGTTTGTTGTCTCGATCAAGTTTAACGAGAGGAACGTCTTCCCCTAGTTTTTGGTATTTTTACCCTTTCTAGTTACGATAGGTGAAGGTGGTCAGTGATGCAAACATCCCTCCCACATTAACCCTTCTAGATGTTAAACATTCCTTAATTTGGTGCATCACCACTTCTAGTATAGGTTTTATTTCTTTGCAAATCACTTTCCCTAATCCCATGAATTGTTAGTATAGGAATAAGTAGCCATTTTTCTTGCATTATAAGTAGTGTTGTATTTAGTTTAGGAAGAGGAAGTAGACCTTCTCCAGAGATTCACCTCAAGCCCAAGTCCCACAGCTTGAGAGGTGATCCCATGTTTCCCAATCACACCAAATTTCATGATTAATTCCCAAGCCATTTGGGGGGTGCAGTGATTTGGAGACAACAGTTGTTCCTAAGACTATGCCCTAGCTTTGGGAAAAGAATGCAAAGTGATCAATGTGGGAAGTTTTTCAATATATGAGAAAGCTAATTGATGTGGGAATTTTTATTAGGATGTTTATTTTTTTATTTTTTACATGATTTTAATTTTGGATATATAGAAGGTTGATCAATGTGGGAAGCCTTCACTGCCATGATATAATAGAGTAGCCATCCTTCAAGGGAGTGGTCTAATTTTCATTTTCTTTATGGTAGGATCAGATATGCATGATAGCTATCCTTTGAGATATCAGTTTATTTTTTATTATTTTGGTTTATATGAATAGTTTTCCTTCAAGGAAACAATTTGTTTTTGGATAATATAGCATGAGATATGAGCATCTAATAATTTTAAATTTTTCAAGTGGAAGAGATGGGTATAGCTAAGTAGACCACTTAGGAGGGGATGAGAATATGTATAAGAGACACCTATGGACCCTTTCGTGGTTCTAATAGATAGATAAGAGGGTGATGGATATAATGATCTATAACAACCTCTTTTATCGTTTCGATCTAGGAAATTTTTATTTTTATTTAACTTTATGCTTCATTGATTTGAATACCCATATATTTAAATCTAACATAATCTTAATTTTCTATCTCATGTTTCCTTATTTTTAATTCTAATGATTTAGAACTAACATCATCTTTGTCAATGCATCCTATTATATTCATAAACCATGTGCAGTTGCATGAGAGTATATAGATCCTAATCGATCCCCCTCAACACTCTTTATGAGTGCTTACACCAAGTGTATCATTTGGTTTTGTGTATACATAGTATACTAATGGTTTCTTCATCTATCAAATATAGTAAAATATTACATTCTAAGTGCCTACATAGGTATCCGTCATTGAATCCCATCGACATCCTACACTTAGATCCTTGGTGACTTTAGGATAGTGTAATCAGCAGCTTACACTACTTTGCACAAAGTTTTAAAGACATGTTTGTCATGCTCGGTTCTGTGATGACACACTCATCGTTAGGAACTTTTCCATCACCTTATTAATTTCTGTTATTTGGAATTGGAATAAATAGTTACAAGTTGCATACAAGGTACAAATCTGGATTAACCTACATGAAGACATACCACTATGTCATCTTAGGATGCCTAAGGGAAATTAAGTGTCTCTGTAATGATTTGTATCATTACAAGACCAATTCCTTTCCCATAGCCATCATAAGTTGGCATCAAGATAAGTATTTGTGGGGTTCCATCCACCCTTGTAACTTTAATGAAGCTTGTTCTTAAATGAATTATGACTGTCACAATTTTAGGGACTTGACGAGACAACTCAATGTAGCTGCTAAGCAACAATATCCAAGTAATAACCACCATCATTATATACATACAACTACACATCAACCATAGTGAGTTAGCCCACCTAGTGCTTTGAATTGAAACATCATAACATAATTATTTCAAAGTAATTATTTAATGCAAGACATGTTACCATAGATCTCACGATACTATCACCATGAATGAATCATACCTAAGGTCCTATCTCAAGATAACCCATTACTTCAAATGTAATTCATTGTTTTACTTCACATTACTTTTTACATCCTAGATGTAGATGTACATTTACTTACTACAATAACTCTGCCAACCTAGCTTTTCCTATTTATTCATGCATAGTAAGATTCCCAAGAAAACATCTTATTCAATCCACAAAACTATACGAGTAAAATAAAAACATTAATTTTATTCTCTTTTCATAGTTAGTATTTTCCACACCTTATTTCAAACACAAATGAAGGTGTTATAATGTTTTAGTTTCATCCACACCATGGTCAACATAGGTCACATGGTAATACTGTATAAAACAATGCAATATAACTAAGTAAAGATCAATATAGTACTTACATTTATTTTTATTAAGCCCTTGTTTGCTTTTATTACCAATTGTATTAAATCTCTCAATATTCCAGTACCAAATATTCATATTCTACCCATCTATTATGTTATATTCATTCACTCACCAATACAACATCTTACTCAAGTATATGATCTAGACATCTAATTCAATAAATAGAGTACCCTTGTTCTTCCTAATTTAACCCATTAGGTTTGTATACTCTTGATACCCTTAATTTAGGCTTTGCTCTAGATTATATAGGGTATAACTTTCTAATCCTTTTAACACAATATAGATATATAAGCTGTTATCACGCTACCATACAATGGTCTACTTAATTAGTTTATCCATATTTTCATATCTTAATATTGCAAAGGATGAAACTTGGTACCATATAAAATTTTCTTTCTCATAGATCACTAAACTATTATATGGTATTCTATGCTTTGTTACATAATTATACGCACCCAAAATTGTATGTGCCACATTATTGAAAAAGGGTTACAAAATTCCCTAATGATGATTCATGTCCTTTCGAGAAGGTGTTCAAGTTCTTAAACCCATTCATAGTGTATATTTGTAGCCTAGATATCCTTAATGTTTCCACACTTTCTTCCATCTTTCCACTTCATTTTGTGCATGTTTTGTCATTTTGTGTCGGGACCGATGCCCCAGCGGGGTGGTGGTCCTACGCGATTTTTCCATAATTCTTCATGCATGATCTTCATACGTGTGATTTCAATTAACTTGACTTCTAGGGTGCATTTTTGAACCAAATTTCCTAAAAGTAGTCTTGATTGCATGGTATTCCCTCCCTCTTCTATTTTAAAATATATTTAATCGAGTTTGAACTTCCTCTTCACCTAATGATTTGGCACTCGAAAGGTTTCCTTGTGCATTAAGCCACTTCCCACCAATTCCTATATATTCCATGCTTGTATTCAAGAAAAATGCCTAAGAATTTTGTGTATCTTACATAGTATTGCTGCCACAATCCTACTAGAAATTACATAGCTAAGCTTTGTTCAATTTTGTTATCTCTCTTCCACCTACATTGCAACTAGACTACCTTCAAGATGCCATTTCTCAAGTGTCTTCTCTTGTTGTTGCATTTACATTCCCAATTCCTTGGTTTCATATGGAATCACAAAGAAATAAATGATAAATAGAGGGAAAAGTCATCACACAAGTTGGATTTACCTCTATTGTGTGAATTCAGTTGGAGTTGTTTGATTTCCTTCATGATGTGATTTATCATTTTTACATCATATCAAATAGAGTAGAAAACCAATATTCTTTCATTTGTAAGTAATTAGTTAATTTCCAAGAGGTTTTAAATCATTAATGGAAGCTCCCGGTGACGGATCCTCTTCTTCCCATCCCTATGGATCTGAAGGAGAGAATATATGTAGGAGGTAGTCTACATATCATAGATCATTTAGGAAAGTTCTTATTTAAATATTAGTTTAGTTTCAATACACTCATCATAGGTGAGTAACCACCTTTGGGTTATTTTACAAGTTTAGTTTTAGTGTAGAAGTAGATTTGATTATTTAGAATAAAAGAAAATTGTTGTTTGTGATTGTAATATTTCAATTTTGTGATTTATTTAGATTAGTTTCCTTTCAGCAGTAGCATAGATTTTTAGTTTCATCTTAGTTAATTTGAACACTTCAAACTAGATCAACACTTAGATCCAAGTTAGGAAAACAAACCATAGGGAATTTACGCTACCCATTCATAGCCTCTAAATCTCCCCTTTTCCAATTTAGTTACCAGGAGATCACACTACCAGATCTTAGTCATTGATCCTCCTATAGTTAACTATCCACACATTTAAAATTGGGTGCCTTTGGAGCGACCTCGATGGGTCGAGTGCGTTTGAAGGTTGTATGTCAATTTTCATCATGCATAAATTGGTGAACAGCGTGAAGGATTAATTCCTTCTTGTTTCCTTTTCTTTCATTGGTATTACCTCAACTTTCCATCTCTTCCCCTATTTTGGTAGGTATTTTATACTTTCTAAAATATGTTTGGAATATATTTTAGTGGGCCATTTGGATCGATAGATATTACACCAATGTTCAACCACAACATTCCCCTTCTCTTTTGAGATGGGGTGACAATTACACAAACAATGTCCAAACCTCCCCTAGTTACACTTCAAACCCCATCAATTATGTAAGGATAGAGGAGGTTGATCAAATGTCAAAAATGCAATACGATCAATCCAATGAAAACCATGTTCTTATCACAAATGGAACAAGTTATTACCATAGAGTCTTGTCAAAACCTCACATTGCCATGAAATTAATAGAAGATGATACATTCGCATGAATAAAAAATCATCTTCATAAGATAGATGAGTCTTTGGATAGAATGAAGGTAACAAACTCGAGATTTTGAATGCTTATCCTAAGATTCTTACTTTTGAGGAAGACAAAAATTATAACATTGAACAATTCATGAAAGGGTATCATGAGCTTGCTCAATCAAACCCTACGCCAAAGGCACCAAACAAGGGACTCAATCATCTTCCAATGATCTCATTTCTACTTTAGTAGGGAGGATTAGAGAACTAGAAAGCTCCTAGAATTCACAACCAATGCAATATCCTATATGACAAGGTTATCCAGTTCATTAAAATCAGGTGATCTTCTCACGGGGTTAAACACACTACGGATGGGTCCTCGTCCTTCTCAAGCTTATCCTATGCGAGGGTTATCGAAAGTGTGTTATGGAATTCCACCACAAGGCAATGTGATGTTCCCTAGTATTATGCCTGCTAGTCCACATCCTAGTACTATCCCACAAAAACCCCTAGATGGACCCATATGTCATTCATGCTCCCTACATGACATATCAAGGGACCCCATGCATTCTAGTCAATGATTATAATGTAACTTATCCAAATCGTCCTCCTTCGCCTCCTCATCAAGGATCTTCAATGGTGGAATATTATGAATGTGTACATATGCTGAGTACTTAAAGGAGCCTCTTGACTTCACTATACATGGTGTCATGCTTCCATGCCCATTTCCAGATCTTCCAAAATTTAAGGGAGAAGGAGATCTAAACGCTCATAACAAGTCCTACGCTACTGCTATAAAGGAATTACTTCCTTTGGATGCTATAGTGGCTAAGATATTTCGAATACTCTCAAAGGAATCACCTTTGGATTGATCTTACCATATTTCAGAAGCTTCTATACATTCCTTTAAACATCTTTTTTCTGAGTTCATCAAAGCATTTGACATGAAAAAGTTGTTGCGTACGGGGATTAGGGAGTTCCTACATATTAGACAGGAGAAAAATGATTTTGCCACCCATTTCATCCAAAGATGGTGCTAACTTTTCTATTCCTCTGCCAAAGTGTGTCCAACATGGACTAGATGGAACTTTGTGATCTTTTCCTTCACTCGCTCAATCGAGAGACTAGGGAGGAAGTCAGAAGTTTCCTTTCTATAGTTACAAGGAAGTATTGGAAGGTGCGCTTTGGATTGACCAAGACACTATAGACAATGGGCATAAGATCTATGGTCCCAATGGAAAATTGGTATCCCTAAATCAAAATAATGCAAATTATCAAAACAATGGTGCCAACAACCAATGACCTAAGGGTGTGAATCACAATCATGGTGCTACCACGAATAATGCTACTAATCAAGCCAAAAATGTTGGTTTTCCAAAAAATGGTAGCAAAAAAATAATAACAACATGGGTAATCAAAGAGCCCCTAACATTGTCTCCTCTGTCAACACAGTTGATGTAAACTATCCCTCTCAAAATAAAAATCAAAACCAAGGCCCAAACCAGTATCAAAACTCTAGCCAAGGGTAGTGAATCATAGTTATAATGACCAATTTCAAGGCTCGCAATCGAGTTATAATCAACAACAGAAAGATGATTATCAAAGGCCAAGAGATTACAATCCTAACCTACACCGTGGTTTCCATAAGGTTTGAGGCCATGACAATAGGAATTTACGTGATTGCATGCCTAGTCATACCGGACCTATCACACCTCAAAATGCAAACCCTAAATGACCTAGGGATTCCCAAGTGAATCCGCAAAATATAAACAAGGGTATCCCTATAGTAAATAATGACCATGAATCCTCAACTTCTAATAACTCTCAGATTTCTCCTAACCTTGGTTCAAATGATAATACAATAATATTGGAGTTAGTTGAGCTAGAGGTTTTAAATTAACACAATAACTTGGATGAAAGAGTACGTTTCACAACCCCTACCTACTCTTTCCTTTCCATAGGATGACATTCCTACAATATAAAAACTAGTAGGGGCCTATGATTTAATATCTTATTTGAGCAAGACCTTTTCTCATATTTCATTCCTATATTTCTTTGAAGAATTCACCTATGCATCGTTTCGTGTTTCTCAATGCACTAGGTATTGGTCATCTAATCCATGTTATGCCACCTTCTAGAGCTCAAATAAATCATAATGAATTTGGAATACATCCTCTAAGACAAAATTATAGGGATATTGGGTTTGTTTTCGATATAGACAAGATGCCATCTAACATTTGAAATTACCGAAGAGGTGATTCCGCCTTATTTTTACAAGTTTGGGTTTATAAAAATTGCATTAAGGGAGACATGATGGGTGATAGGGATGTTGTAAATGTGGTTCCCTTCTCTTTCTTGTAAAATTTGGGATATGGAGAGACAAATTGTTCCTCTACAAGAAACATGTTACGGGGAAGTATGACAGGTCTCAAAGCAACCTTGATTGGAACCATAGTTCTTCTAGTCATGCTTGGTCCAAAACCATATTGATAGATTTTTACATTATCGACGGGGGAAAAAAATTATAACATTATCCTTGGGAGACCTTGGATTCATCGAATGAAGGCTATCCCTTCTACATTATTCTAGGAGATTAGATTCCTCCATTTGGGAAGGTATTCATCATCGAAGGGGATCCTAAGCCCTTCGATATACACTTAGGAAACCTCAAGAAGAAGAAAGGAGTCCATATGAAGTATGAACTTCATGTGAATCAATTGAACAAAGCACATCTATAAAAAGAGTTATCCCCAATCACCTTGGGTGACCTAAAGGCTGAAGTTGTTGACCCAAAAATATTTTTGTGGTAAAAAAAATAAGGGTAAATGCATATATGTGGAAATAGTGTCCACTAAAACCACAACAAAAATTATGAAACTTTTTAGAGAGTGACGATCTGATCTTCCTCCTGTTTGAACTACGAGGGATGGGTAGTTTTCTCGGTTTAGCATCTCTTCCCTATGACAACCTAGGTTTAGTTGTAAACATGATAGAATTAACAATCGAGGAAGGAAAAATTGAGATTGAAATGATGCCCATTAAAACCATCTACGAGGGTTTTCTATTCTAAACCCGGTTTCAACCCATGTGCGTCTCGAAACTAAGCTTGCCATATCCATGTGGCAAGGCCGAGAAACATAGTCATGCCCACCCACACATCATGTCTCAATAACGTGAAAAGAGGTGCACAAACACCTCTTTTAGACAAATGATTTTAATGATTGGACATATACACTTACGGGAAAGGGGTTTAAGTGTAAACCCGGAATTATAGGCCCTTGCTAAGAGAAAGGAGATTTTGAGGATCTTGGTTCTCCATTGTGTACTTTTAGGGGTGAATAATTGATATTCATCAAATTTCTTCACCTTAGCCATCATGACATGTAGTTTCACCTACATTTCCATATGTACATTACTACATCCACATTGCATTTTCATCTTCCAAATCATTTCATAAAATTTGTAATCCAAGGACTTATTCTTATAGAAATTCCTACAAAATTATGAAAACATTAGAAAAATGCAAATCATATCTCTTCGACTCTTCATAGTATCATCAATAGTTTCCAAATCATTTCATTACTCCAAGAAAGATCGGAGACAAGGCTTTGTGATAATCATACCAAGGCCTACATACTTGGTTCTACTTATAGTTTCTTCTAGATTAGGTGCCTTTGCCTATAGTCTATTTTAGAAGCTTCATAGTGTCACATCTATCCTAGATAAATCTCTTTAGAAATGAAAACATTCTAGATATTTTACCTAGATAAAAAGTCAAATGCAAATCCACAAAAATTTTTTATTTTACACATTTCTTTTCCTTAACAACCTTCGGTGTTGAGCTTGCGTCTCTTAATAGTGATGTAGGGTTAAGAAAGGAGATAAATTCCATTACTCACCTATTCCTTGTCCATGGTGATGAGCCCATACTTCCTACTAGTAGCATGGGGCAAGGTGTAGGGGGTCTCTTTGACAAATTTTAAAGTTAGAAATAGTTCATTCAAATGTTGTGAAATCATAAATCAAAACAAAGTGATTTAGATTGCCAAAATTCCAAAAGAGTATAAAATCTCAAAACCAGATTTTTTCAACCAAGTGGCCATCTATGATCTAAGTCTAGATAAAATAGAAAGCAATTCACATTTTAAACTATGAATAAAACTTAAATAGAATGAGGTTGCGCAGTGTCTCAATTTTGTTTTTCCGAATCCTTGTCTTTCTCTAGTCATTACCATTCAAAAAAATTCTATAAATTTTTCCCCTTAAGCTCTTAGTGTTGAGCCCTCACATATTATTGGTTGCGTGGAGTTAGGAGCAGGGAAAGTTCATTCACTTATCATATCACTCTTTCACCACGATTTTGAAAGACAATAAGAAGTACCAAAAGTTGCTTAGAGAAACTAAAATTCAACATTACAATGTGATTGCATTATCATATATCAGCATTACAAAACAAAAAAAAGAGATCATTCTGTTAGCATTCATATCCACTACATACATTCTGAAAATCATATAAAAATGAAATTTCTAAACATCTAGAGTACACATGTGAAGTGAGCCAAGAGGAATTCAACTCAAATACAATGAATTACCAAACCAAAAATAAAATTTTCTATACATCATAATAAATCAAGTTTGTCTACAATGTAATCACGCGATAGGCATCGTCAAAATGATTGCAATGAGCATGAAATACCAAAACATCATATATGCCTCACAAAATGGAGAATAATAAATAAAGGCACTCTACCTATCTACCTCTTTGAGGCCCCTTATGACCACTCTAGTTGCAAATTTCTTAGGAGTTATTTTTGAAAGCATTCAAATAGCAAAGGGCTACACTTGATGCAAAATACCATTCCTAAATCCATTCCAATTCAACCATACTCACCTCGGGCCTAGAGCTCAAAAATCACCAAGTTAATACACGTAAATGAATTGGAAAATGATTTTGTTTTAATATATATGATGTTATAACTTTGTTTTGAGTGCATATGTTTGTAGGGTTAGAGTGTTGACACAAGTATATTTCTATATCCCCGCTCAAATGGTATGTCCTCTTGTCATTTTAATTTAGTATTTATTTTTTGATATTTTATCTATCTACAATTGAGTCTTCTCTTCGTTTTCGGGTAGTGGGAGTTTGGAATGCAACATTACAACACACGGGCGTGTCAGGTATAGCTTCTAACTCCCTATTTCAAGAACTCCATACTTAGACTCTATGTTTTACACCTTTTCATGGCTAAGACGCTTCTCCAAGGGGGAAATATGTACGCACCCAAAATTACATGTGCTACATTGTCGAGAAAATGGTTACAAAAGTCCCCAATGATGATTCATGTCCTTTTATAAGGTGTTCAAGTTCCTAAGCCCATTTGCAATTTATATTTGTAGCCTAGACATCCTTACTTAACTTTTCCATGCTTTCTTCTAGCTTCCCACTTCATTTTGTGCATGTTTTGACCTTTAGTGCTAGGAATGCTTTGCCCTGCATAGGGCAACGGTCATGTGCACATTTTCCAGAATTCTCCATGCGTGATTTCACTTAACTTGACTTATAAGGCACGTTTGTGAACCAAATTGCCTAAAAATAGTCTTGATTACATGGTATTCCCCCTTCTATTTTTAAATAGATTTAATCGATGAACTAACTCTTCACCTAATTATTTGGCACTACAAGGTTTCCTTGTGCATGAAGACACATCCCAACCAATTCTTATATATTTTATGCTTGTATTCAAACAAAATTCCTAAGAATTTTGTGTATATTGCATAGTATTGTTGTCACAATCCTACTATAAATTGCATAACCAAGCTCTATTCACATGTGTTATCTCTCTTCTTCCCTGCATTGTAACCAAACCACCTTCAAGATGCCATTTCTCAAACACATTCTCCTACTAGTGCCTTTGCAATCCCAATTCCTTGGTTTCATATGGATGCATAGAGAAAGAAAGGATAAACTAAGGGGACAAGTCACTACACAGTTGGATTTACCTTTGTTCTGTGAATTCCATGTTGGAGTTATTGTTTTATTTCCTTCATTTCTGCAATTTATCATTGTTACATCATATCAAATAGATTAGAAATCAATTTCCTTTCATTTACAAGTAATTAGTTAATTTCCAAGAGGGTTTAAATCATTAATAGTAGCTCTCGGTGACAAATCCTCTTCTTCCCATCCCTGTGGATCGAAGGAGAGAATATATGTAGGGGGTTATCTACATATAATAGATTATTTGGGAAATTTCTCATTTTAATTTTAGTTTAGTTTCAATACACTCAGCCTGGGTGAGTAACCACACCAAAGTTATTTTGCTTGTTTATTTTTAGTGTAGAAGTAGATTTGATTATTTAGAATAAAAGAAAATTGTTGTTTGTAATTGTGATATTTCAGTTTTGTGATTTGTTTAGATTAGTTTCCTTTTATCAGTAGCAGTATATATTTTTAGTTTCATCTTAATTAATTTGGACACTTAAAACTAGATCAACACTTAGATCCAAGTTAGGAAAACAAACCATAGGTTATTTACGTTACCCATTCATAGCCTCTAAATATCCCCTTTGTCAATTCAAATACCAGGAGATCACTCTACTAGATATTATTCATTGATCCTCCTATAGTTAGCTATCCACACATTCAACATTGGTTGCTATGGCAGGACCTTAGGGGGTTGAGTGCGGTTGAAGGTTGCATGTCAATTTTCATCCGAACGGTAACCAACACTTCTTGAGTCACTCTTTATAACACTTGATAACTAACAACATATCCAAATGTTTCCCATGCTCAAACTAAAATACATTTTTGTTATTTTGAGAATCTTATATTTTGATACTTATTCATAGCCAAAAGGAAAACTATGAAAGAGACTAAGTTACTAGTCTCGTAGGATCCTCTTCCCTACGGAGGATACCTTCTATCATTCTCGTACCTATCCATTAATTATAATATTATTGTCAACAATAGTGTATTTTTTTCAGTTATAAATTTTTAACTTCCATAACATCTAAGGAGATCAATTACAAACTAATTTCACACTCATATCCAATAAATTCCTCATTCTCAATTAATAATAAAGTCTTATGAAGTTCAGTTTACATTAAGATTATTGAGGTTAATCAACAATACAAGTAAACACAACAACAAGTATAAATTCAATAATTATAACTTTATTGATCTTTTCCTCAAATGACATCTCAATTTTTAGATCAAGGAAGATAATCCTTTTTGTATTATGTCCCTATTTTTGACAAGCAAGAGCTCGTATGCTTTCATTTATGCCATCAAATTACATTACAACATCCATGATACATTAAATCACATACCAATAATTATTACTTTATTCCTTTCATTTTTGAAATTTATGAAAAGTAATCAATGATTCAAGTCATTCTTTTTCCTTGATGTCTTCTCGAAGTCCACTTGATCTGCATGACTAAAAATGTTATTGCACAAAATGTGCATGGTCAATCTAACATGACTGACATGATCATATCTATACCTCATGTAATAACCTACACCATATAGTATTTTCATAAAGGAAATACTACATTAAGTTAGAATCCAACAATGACCTACAAGGACATAATTCATATTTGCAACATTTCTAAAAGGAATTATGCATTCATATAGATTCTCACTTCGTTTAATTCTAATTTAACAGGATAGAATTACAAGTATTGAATTTCATAACAAATTAATGACAATCAATCAATTACAACTTACCTTAATGAGGGTAATAGCTATATCCATTTTCTTTAACTTATCAAGTATCAAAATATTGTCATACTTTACAAATACATGAATCATATGTAAGATTCAAACAATTTTTATACACACCAACCTATACGAGTATTTGATGATGCTAAATCATTCCATGATACACAAGCATCATTATTATTTTTATTGTCATTCCCAGGTATCCAAGTAATAATCTTACTTCACAACCATTTGTAAACTTTTCCAACAAATTCCATCCATAACCTACTATAGTGAGGACAATAGTTAATTCTTTAAACTACAAGAGATGTCATTATTGTCTTTCAAACATAAAAACAATAGTTAAGTTATTACTTTATATTCAAAATTATTTTATACAAGAACCCGATAGTAATTACTCTCACAATCAAGTACACGTATATAATGATATTTAATCCCTCAATAGAATATCAACATCAACGATTTTTATCACTCCACGGCTATGTGAGTATCATGATACCTTAGGACCAAATCAAATACCACCGTTTAAATTAGGAGTGACTATACTAATTTAGAAAGTAAATATAACTTATATATTTCTACTAAGCTTCTGCTATGTCGCCATCTATTCCCAAAACGGTAATAATAGTTGGCTTATTAGGTGAAGAAAAATGATTAATCTATACTTCCTAACTCACGTCTTATTATCTATATCATAAATTCAATCAAGGATTACCCTTAACACGGTTTATTAAGAAATTATTAATCATCGTAGAATGTTATTAGAGCATTGATAGGGGAGAGGGGCTAGTAGTGGTACACCCTAAGTTAAGGGGTCCATAAAATAAATTGTTTATCATATGAGATTGTAATTTTTTTGCTAATATGTAGTTTAGATTTGTATTAGCTTATATTTTTTCTTTGGAATGTTTAATTGGAGGGAAACCCATATTTTGAATTGATTTAAAATACTAAACTTGAGTTACACTACAACCATGGTGGAAACCAATACTTGAATATGGGTGAAATTGGTTGAACATTGACTTTTTTGTACTTGTACATGGGTGAGAGGTCTTACATGTCATGATGTGATTTGCTACTCTACATAATTATTATGTCAAAAAAAAAAAAACTACTACATAGTACTATGACAACTATTGGGTATTGTGTGACCAATAGTCATATCAACTATTGGACCTTGTTCACCTATTGGCCCCTCTCCCCTAGCTCATATTCAATTCATCAAGAAGTTGATAGTTTGATAATAACAAGGTATTTTAGGTTACCCTAAATTCCATGAAAGTAACAAATAATGTAGTCACCTTCATATAAAAAGAGTCCTCGTTTCAAGTAAAATCGACTTAACGGATGGATGTCGAGCTATGTATATTAACAAAGGAAAATGATATCCTTATGAAATCGATAACAATTTCTTTCAATTATAGCATTAAGAATGGCTCAAACATTCTAACAAAAGGAGTACAATCCATATTAAAGCTTCAAGAAAATCATCCGAATACTAACACATAGATCCATAGTTTCCACTCTAGACTTGTACATGCATTTGTAGTAGGCACCTAGATTTATGGGTACTTTCCTATTGATTTACCCACCGAGCACATATATACAAAAATAATAATCCAAGCCAACACCCTACAAT
The DNA here is from genome assembly GCA_018340775.1 of Taxus wallichiana var. yunnanensis. Lineage (NCBI taxonomy): Eukaryota > Viridiplantae > Streptophyta > Pinopsida > Cupressales > Taxaceae > Taxus > Taxus wallichiana. Next base: position 942,581,388 of record CM031237.1, read on the forward strand.
TTATACATATGGAATGACTATAATAGTAATCCACCGAACCCTAAGTAAGGCAACAACGCCCAAGTCAAAGACGAAAATACGTACATAAGAATATCCGAGTTTGATTTCTAGTTTGCATATTTCAAATTTGACACCCAAGGTTATGGGGTTTCCCTTAATAAACATACATGTCGTACACATATATGCATATAAAAACATATCCACGATAAAATCTATATCATCCAATGATAACAAGATATTAAGAAAACCGTGGGCCAAATATTTCTATATATTTAAAGGGATTTCATAGCCTTATCCAACGATTCACCCGAAACCCACATTTTCATACAAGGATTTGAAATACCATAAAATAAATTCAATAAAGCAACCCTTCTCACAAATTTCATGTAGATCTCCATGAGCAACTATGCAAACAAAAAAATGAAACCAACTATTCCCTCTTTTCCCTCAAAACTGCTAGCCCATTCTCCAAGGCGGTGAAGGAGGTTTGAGGTGAGTTAATGCATGAAAGGACACTCTGTGTTCCCTCCAAAATTCACGCCACCTTTCATGTTTCCAATTTGAGTTTAGAAATTCCCTAACTCATGTTAACTATGGCTTGCAACATGCCATCTATTATTTTAGCAGGAGCATCCAACTTTGTTTAATGCCACTAAATTTATTTGGCACTAATATTTTATGAGTCTCATTAATATATCTTTTTGTACCGATGATAGCGGTGATAACTCACTATTCAAATCCTAAAAACTATTTTAGTATAGCATTTGGCCCCAAACTATAAACCAAAGTATTTCCACATTAGATTCCTCAAATATATGTGTATATGCCAAGGCTTAGATATATCGCCCTTATAAACCTTAGCTTAGACTAAGGTTAGGTTCATTATCATCTTAGGTGCATTTAATTAACCTTTGATCCTTGAGTAAATAAAGCAAAGCCTTACCACTTCAATTCCACATTATCTTGATGACTCAAGATAATAACCTAGGACATTATAAACTGAACTAGGGTATTATTCGGAGAGGCATCATAATTTCATAGTTATCATATAGGTCCTTAGTTAAATTAGACCAAGGCCATACTTATAAAGGTCATGTTTGCTAATAAATGATGTAGTAATAACAATAAAGCTTACCTCATAAATGCCGAAAAAAATTAGCTCTTGCTTCCGAGTTCACACTATCCAAGTGCTAGATTTGCTACACTTATCAAAATGATCACCAAACCAAAGGTTAAAACTAGCTGAAAATATGATCATAGTATGCAACATAACCAATCGGCACATCCCTATACTTATCATTAAGTAAAAATTATTAGCAAACAAGATATGCAAGTATAGCACATTAAAGGAATTTTGTCACAATGTTAACTACAACAACAAGAACACGCATGCCAACCAAGAAATAAAACTATCAAAATGCAAGTTTTTGAAGGAGTATGTCCAAACCAACACATTACATCTCGGCGTGAAGGTAAGACAACATGGATATTACATACCTCCCCTTAAAGGCATCATCATCCCGATGATTAAATTTTAAATCAAAACAAAATTTAAGAAAACAAGTAATAGATTACTTATTCAACCATTAATTAATAAAAAAATAGTATGAACTTGACAAAACTCGAGTTTCTAGAATTTATAACAGCGTTATATCCACTAATTAGTTTTCATTTTCCATAAAAATTTGAAATTTTCATATCTAAAACTCAAATTTATTAGTTGTAATAGCTTTTATATTCAATCAATCAAAATCATTTAGTTTGAAATATGAAAATTTCCTTTTCATTCTAGTATCAATAATCAAAATAATATCAAGTAAGTTAAATAGTCCAGTCGTAAAGCTTGAACCTCATAAAGGTTTAGTTTTCATAAATTTAGAACAACGTTATGTTGGCTATAACATCCTTTCAACAACAAAAATTGTCACGTAACCAAAATATGACATAAATTTTGTCATTACAACTTATCATATCATGCAATAATATGTAATATATGCATCAAATAGTCAAATCAAGCTATATAAAGATAACTCAATCAAGGAAAACACTTTTTTACTTTTCCATGTTCCTTTCCTAGTATACAAAGTTCGTTAGGACACTTGCTTTTTCAGCTAAACAACCCAATTTAATTACTACATCTTAGGTTCCTATCTGAACTTAAGTATGTCATCAAATTTTCATAATGAGGTTAAGAAATGTTAATTTCATAGCTCAAATAAACCTCTTATCATATGCTAAAGAAAATCATAATTCTCTTTCAGAAATTACAGCTTATTTTATCATTATGTTTCTTCCTGGCAGTTCTTATTTTCTTCCCTTTTCCTTTCCTTGTGTAAATTTTTATTTACTTGAGTTTCTTCCAGCAATTTCCCATTCTATAACTGGTTTTTACCAAGAAATGAATGGTTATGTTCTCATCTTTAGAAGGTACAAAATATTTAATACAACTGCCAATAAAATACCAAGGTCATACAAATGTCCTCAAATAACAAAAGAAGCCCCTAATCATACTCCTAAGTACAAGGATTTCCAAATTTACCTCAGCACATACTTTCATCATCTAAATTGTTTTCATTTTAGTCGGAGACATGACAAATTTGTGTTTTTCATAACAACCAGATCCTATCATGCAATATTATTTAATATATAATACAGATAGTAAAAACAAGTTATATAAGTGTTATCCAATTTTACGCACATGGAAAAATTGGAAAACGGGCCTTATTACTATCAAATCACGGCGTTGGTCCAGGACTCACTTGGTCATCGGTGAGATCGCTCAATTTTTTTGGTATGTGAGCCATCAAGGAGTTCGATAAGCTTATCTCGCTCGGTCGAGCTAAAAGCTTGATGTCAAATCGGGAATAAAGAGACGATTCATCAAAGGAGTTCGTGCCTTGTCCTAACTCGGTCATAACTCGAGATCACAAGCCTTAGGCGAGTTCATGAGTAGGAAATGTAAGTTCGGTTGTCCAACTTTGGATTGTCATAAAAGAGTCTCGATAGGAGCGGAGGATGTTTGATGGTTGGCTCATTGAGGCGAGAGAAATGGCGAGCTCGACTCGGTTTAATTCAACATGGAGAGATTGATGCTTCCTTGTTAGAATATGAATTCAGTTTTAATGACTCGACGGAGACAATAGCTTCCTCAAGATTTGGTCGAGCTTCTTCCATGGAAGAGAATTTCCAAAATGAAAAGGCGACACAACTCAACTAAAACTTTATCTCGTTCTTCTACTACAGCGGCAAGATTTTACAACAACTGATCACGACTGTGGTCGCATGTAACCAGAACATCAGGATCAACACCAACGGTTCCTTGGGATCACCCTGCGGTAGTTGTCACAATCGACTCTCTCTGGAGGCCACTCATTTTCTGAGATAAGTTTACTTCTCTACCCTGTAGCTGCTGCGTATAGCCAATTACTTCCTCATGGCACTTTCCTAGGAGAACTTCAGTTCTACGCTCAAAGCGACCGAGCATTCGATGCATAGGTGTGTTGTAGTATAGAAGAGTTCTTTTGAACGCTTCTAACAAGTAGGTTGTCCAACTATGTTTTTATCTATTCAGCATCGTATGCATCCTCAAATTTGGGATTTTCCTTCAAGATATTTTTATGAAAATCGATTAAGTGACAGTGAGAGTGTTACCAGCAGACCTGAGGAAATTTATTACAAAGACTCTCTATCGAGATCTTACTTGTTTTACGATGTAACTCATGGAAGCGAATCTCATAGAGGTGGGACTGTTTCATATCAGAATATTCATGAGGCACAATTTGCTTTGCAATTATATGAGCATCTTCAACGAGTCACTAGATTGGTGAGCATAAAGGATTCTGTCGGAATTATCACACCTTACAAGCTACAGCTGAAATGTTTGCACCGAGAAAATGATGTCTCCTCACGCTGAGCGGAAAGGTGGAAGTCGGTGGCCATCTGTCCAAAATGAGATATGGCCAAATGATAATGAAACCCCGCACTCCAATCCCGGATGTGGGAAATAAGGCGAGCAATGCCAAGTGGGTTTTCGTGGATGGCAAGCCAAGGAAGAAATTCCACGCGAGGAGATTTAGAGCAGCACCGCCAAGTAGAAATTTTGGGATGGAAAACCATGTTGTTTACTCTGCGTAGGGGAGAAATTGGATCAGATTGCCAAGTGGAAAAATTATAAAGGTTATCCGTCATGAAAACCCCGCTCAGCTTGGAGTGGTCCGAGTCTTTTTGCGAGTTACCAGGAGAATTAAAGTGGCAGTTGCAAATTGGGCGTTGAGTAATCTTCCGATCGATAAGGGAGGATGATGGTGAGATGGTTGAAGATGGGTCGACGTTGGAAACAGTATCCAGTTTCAGGCTCACAAAAAAGAAAATGCCTTCTCATGGAATACCGTAATTGCAGCTTACAGAAGACACAAGTTTCCTTACAGCAACAGACAGATGCCCGACCTGATCAGTTCACCTTTGCCAGCATACTTCTCCTCATCCTCTGTATAACTCGACAGGCATTCGGTGGTCGCGAGACAAGCTCCCCATGTACAGTTTGTAGGAAACAAATATTCACTGCTGTATACGATGGATTGGAGTCACGTCATTCAAGGCTTCATAAAATTTTCCCGAGTCAGGAGATGGAAGTTTATTACGTGTAGAATGAAACGATTCATATTGCTCAGCTTTTCTTCTCCTAGAAATGAATTGAATGTGAAGGTCAACTCTAAAATACCTGGTCGGACGTTTTGCATGCTACATCCTTGTCACTTGTAAATGGTCTCTTTGAGAAACTCGTGGGCGATGGCGGTATTTATACCCTTCCATTATGTACATCCAATCGACAATGATCCAAAAAGACGTGTTGAGGTTTGGAGCTTGACATGATATAAAGGGATTAAGCATGTATTCGAAGAGAAGCCCTTGAAATACCACATGAATTTCTCAGGGTGATCGCAGGAATCAACATCGAGGAAGAGGCATGAAAATGTGAACATGATCGAACAAGTCTTAATATTTCCATGCAGATACAAAGCATAGAATAGCTCGAGAGATCGACCGAATCAAAGAAGAGCTCAATGCATGAGCTAGTGCTTGAGTTTATAACCAATGAGCATAGACCCATTGTTGTTGAGGGAGTAAGGAAATCAGATGTGCAAGATGGTAAATATGAGCTCGGTACATAGACATGTGAGAGTCGAGTTGAGCCAACCGGGTGCTCGGGTTGATATGCAAAACAAAGCCAGGTCGAATCAGTTGAAGAGCTCATGGTGTTGTTTCATGGAGTTTGAACGTGGAATGCATGTGAATATGTGGTCCAAAACAAGAAGAAATAACTCTATCTGTCAAGCTAGAGCTATCACAGAGAAATCAATCGATTGAGTGTTGACAGGGCCACGTGACGTGATCCCTAACAATTTTCATAGCTCGAAAATCATTTCTAAATAGCGCAACATGCAGGAGTGAAATAATTTAAATTCATTGAATTGTTTAACCTCTGTGGGTATAACCAATGTATTATGGATCAAATCCACTAAGTATGATTTAGAGTTAAACTTTTCATATTGTGGAAACGTTGGTACCAAGTCAAGATAAAGAATAAGCTCATGGGTGTCAAATTTTAATGTATTTGTAGAGGCTTTCAATTTTGAGCTTAAAGCTTCATGTTCACGATGCATGTAGGTGGCTTGGTAATTCAGAATGGCTCGATTTGGAGTTTGAAGCAAGACCGTAGCAGTGGCATTCGTGAGGCGAGTCTTAATTTGCGTCAGGCCAGGTTCACAGGATCTACATGCATTTTAGGAAAATGATAAGAATCGAGTTTGATAGCTCACCATTCGAAGGACTCAATGCAAAAGAGCCCGATTACCAAGGCAAGGAAAGAGTTAGTGCGGGGTCAAAAATCGAGTGCAACACCAAGTTAGAGGATTGAAGCTCATCGAGTTTGGCTATGTGCTGAGACTCTATCCACATGGACCCCCTCCTCTTCAAGTCAAACGGGTCAATGGGGGGGTCTTGACATTATGTTAATTAAATTAATATTTTTATTTAAATATTTTATTTAAATGTTCTTTTAATTAATTGAGAAGACTAGGTCATCGGAAATTAATGAGCCATGATGGAACCTTCTCGAGGTGGTTCAACTAATCGTAATAAATACATCATGGGCCTTCATTTTAGGAATGTAATTATGACCATTTCCTCTTCTTTCTCACATATTATTCTATAAATGTAAGTTAGAAGCTCATTTCAAAGGGTTTCCAATAGTTTAGAAAAGTTGGACAGAGTTAGATATCTCAAAGCGAGTGTATACTTTTCAAGAATCCTCTCTCTTCGCAAGTTGTTCTTGCGTGTTGAGAGAACTTTCAAGCCTCCTCTTCAAGACCGTAATGGTGACTATTGCCTCTTACGAATGTATGATGCATTGTGCATGATATTGAAGCAATAAAAGTGTGTGTTTTGTGACTAATCTCGGTCCTTTCATCCTTTTATGCTTCTTTGTGCCTTTCTCGTACTTGCAGGTACACTGTGCAAGTTTAAGTTTCTATTGCAGGTTCTTGGAGTTCTATGCTTATCAAGTGGTGGAGTATTGCATGCAGTTGAGTTGTGGTGTCTGTTCACCCTTCTTGAGTTCATCCTTCTTTACTGGGAAACTGGTATATTTCTTGGTCTGATAAAGTTTAACAAAGGGAATGTGTGTCTCTTAGTTTGTGGTATCTGTACTCTCTCTAAGTTCACGAGTAGGTGAAGTTGACCTGTGGTGCACACACCCTCTTCAAATTAACCCTTCCTGAATCTGAAGACACCCTTTATTTGGTGCATCACCATCCCTAGTATAGTTTCATTTATGTAAATCTCTTTCCCTAAAACCCCATGAAAATGTTAGCGTAGGATTAGATAATCATTTTTGTTACACTAGGAGTAGTACAACACTTAGTTTAGGAAGAGGAAGTTGGCCTTCTCCGGAGGTTCACCTCGAGCCCAAGTCCCACAGCTTGAGAGGTGATCCCATGTGTCCCAATCACACCGAACATCCTATTCACATCCTGGCCATTCGGAGGGTGCAGTGATTTGGCGACAACAGTTTTTGGCACGCCCGGTGGGACATCACAGAAGTTAGAGTTCCATCTTTCAGAGGTGTCTCATTATCAAACAGGAAATCTTAAGCCACCGTGCGACCACACACAACAGTTTTTGGCACGCCTAGTGGGACAGAGTTGGTACTTCTCTTCTCACTTACACAAGTCAAAGTACCTGGTGACTCTATATCTCTGGATTCCAAATCTCAGTGCAGTAACTTATGCGAAGAATTCAGACAAGAGCTTCTTCAAAGAAAGGAAAGTATCAGCATATCAAACTTTCCTTGTCTCCTCCAAAGAGAAGAAGAAGAGGCATTTCCACATCCCCAGTTGCAGATTTACCTAGTAGGGGTCATTCAACTCCTCCTTACGGAAGATTTCCTCCACCCAAGAACAATCAACCTTTCGTTGCTATGGCGAGGAACCAAGTTTTTCCCCCTTTCAATGCAAGCAGTCCTCTCATGTTGGCTCAACGTGACCCGATACCTGTTGCGGCACTCAAAATTTTTCCCTTCTACACGGGGGAAACTCACGTTACTCTAGTGGAGCATATCTTTGATGTAGCTAGCATCTGTGTAGTACATAATATCACCGAAGACAACATTGCAGTTAGACTTCTTGCTACCTCTTTCAAGGGAAAAGCGCTTCAATGGTTTCGTGGGTTAGGTGTTGGCACTATAACCACTTGGGACGAGTTGGGAGAAAAGCTATGTAAACAATTTGAAGACAAAAGTGATCACCTATCACTTTTGGAACAACTTACTACCATAAAGAGAGCTTCCCAAGAATACATGAGTGATTTCAACTTCCGATTCCATAGAACTTGGAATAGGATTCCGGCGCTCGTAAAGCCTTCTGCGCATAATGCATTCTTGTACTATTTATGAGCCTTGAATAGCGATGTAGTAGTTATGATCCAGTCCATGGGAGGGACTACACTTCCTGATGCTTACGAAGTTGCCATAAGTGCAGAGAATTCTTTGATTCAGGCTGGAAAGATAGCTCCACGACCACCAATGCCCTTTTCTCCAGATCTTACGAATCATCAGCCTATCATTGCTCCTATTCCAGTAGACTCCAAGCAACCATCTCAATCTTCCCCTGCCTCTTCAAATGACCTATTTGAAGTCAAGTCACTACTGCAAAATTTTGGAAATGAGCTCGTTGCACTCAAAAGGCAACAATTTCAATACAATCATCCGTATCAGCCACAAAATCAGCAGTATCAAGCTAACCATTCTCCTTTTCAAGGAACAATCAGCCTCGAAATCAAACTACAAGTCAAGTTGCAAATGTCAGGCCCTTGAACTTTCAGAACCCTCTTGTAGCTAGCTCATCTAGAGCTATAGTACCTGTTCAAAATAATCTAGTTCAAGACTACGAATGGTGTTATCCTTGCTCTCAACCTCACAATCAAAATTCTTTGTCCCAATGGGGTTCTTAGCCAGCCCTTATGGTTCAAAGTGTATCTCGCCCCTTCGAGTTAACAAACAATTCATCTACGTAAGAAGCAGTAGATCAACCGCAGGCACCTGAAGAATCCGCTTTGCTAAACTGGCAAGTAGAAGATTTTTGTGGATTGAATATAGATTCTTCATTAGTGGCAGCAAACACTTGTTCCAAGAAAAGAGCAATGGAGCCTCAACCTCTCGAAGCTGATCTAGCATCCACTTCTCAACCTGGGTTTCAAATGGAAGTTGATAAAAATGTAGGAAAGAAATCACTAGAAACACCGGCTAGCCACGCCGCAGGGAAAGATGGTTCTCCAGGCATCACGGTACCCAACAAACATTTTCCAAAGGAGGACCCCAATGCCCAAAAAAGTGTCATCAAAGTTGGAGCAATTCCCTTCAGCATAGTAGAACAAATGAAGAAAACCAATTTGAGCGTTACCATGTGGGACGCACTCTCGATCCCTTCCCAAAGAAACTTGTTGCGAGAAGCTCTGAATAGTTTTAGTACAACCAGCGGATCACCAAGCCATGGAGTGACAAATGCTACAAATTTGTGTCAACCGAGAAGGGAAAATCATTCCTACGGAAAACAAACCACCGCCATTCTACATTTCCCTGATCATTGGCGACCACCTGGTACATAATTACATGATCGATTCTGGTGCCAGTAGCTCTGTCATGCCGAAACAAATTGCAAATGTACTAGGCATACAATATGCACCGGTTGTAAGAGGGGTTGTTCAACTAGATGGCACAACCGATAAGAAGGCTAATTGGGGTTATCAAAGGACTTCAACTTACCATTCATGCATGCCCAAGTTTGTCATTCACCCAAGACATATCGTTCATCGATCTCCCTCCCCTCTTTGCCATCTACCTATCACGGGATTTCACTACCAAGATGGGTGGTTAACTATCAGCCGATTAGTCGTATATGATTCTCAGGACTCGATACAGAACCAAAGTAACTATAAGGGCAGAACTAATCTGCCATAATCATGTAGAACCCTACACTGCTAGTCCCATAAATGGGAATTACACCATCGGCGATCCCGAAGAGGAAGATGCCGATCATGAACCAACCACCCTTGTTGAGGAAGTCCCTGATACTTTGCTAGATGAAGTATGTAGAGATCATCGATCACGATCCCTACACTGATGTATTGGTAGAAGAAGAAGCTGGTTTTTTGGTCTTGGAAAAACAGATTAGGTACTTATGTATCCATGAAGAAGATACGATCATACCACAACTTGTCAAAACACCAAGTCATTCTAAAGGACTTTGGCAATTGTTCTTCGATGGCTTAAGAAGTAAGAATGGATCCAGTGCTGGTGTTATGTTAATTTCTCCAGAGGGAGATAAGTACTTCTCATCTTTCCGGTTGCAGTTCAGTTGCACTAACAATGTTGCTGAATACGAGGCTCTTGTGCAAGGAATTCAGCTAGCCCAAAGGAAGGGAATCAAGGCCCTGATTGTTTTTGGAGATAGTGAGTTAGTTGTTCATCAAGTTTCGGCACGTAGTGCATCCAAAAATGATCTTTTAAGATCATATAAGAATCGAGTCTGGGACCTGATTGAAGATTTTGAAGCTTTTGGAATCCATGCAATCCCTAGAAATCAAAATCAAGATGCAGATAGGCTTGCTACAATTGGTTCACAATACAACATACCAGTTGATATCATGAAAGAAGGGCAGCAATTTGTTAAAATGTTGGTTTGACCAGCAGTCCCTGATAATGTGAGTAGTTGGCAAGTGTTTGATAGTGACAAACAAATTGTCCTCTTCCTACAAGAAGAGGCGGATTTTGCTACAAAGAATCAAGATAAGTTGCAGGAGTCATATGGTGAGCAAATTATCCAATTGAAAAGCAACAAGTTACTAAAAGGTTTAGTCACTTTGGAATCCATTTTCAATTCAGATGACCAAGCCACAAGACAAATCCCTAACATGGTGGTCAGAGAAGAATATTTTGAGGAAGTTGAAGTATCAAATGAAAAATTTCTTAAGATCGGAAAAGTGTGTACTTCTGAAGAGAAAGAAGCTTTCATCAAACTTTGTCAAGAGTATCATGACATCTTTGCATGGAGCTATAAAGATCTGCGTGGTTTTGATCCAAGTCTAGCACAACATACCATCGAACTAGATCCTAATGCTAAGCCAGTTCATCAGAAACAGAGACCAATTAATCCCAAAATTGAGCCACTAATGAGAAAGGAGCTAACCAAGCTCATCGAGGCCTGTATAATTTTTCCCATCAAGCATTCCTCATGGGTAGCCAATTTGGTGCCCGTGAGGAAGAAGAACGGAGAGATCTGGTTATGCGTAGATTTCAGGGATTTGAATCGTGCGTCATTAAAAGACCATTATCCTCTTCCATCGATGGAGCAAATCCTTCAAATGGTGGTAGGAGCTCAAAGATTTTCTTTGCTCGATGGATATTCAGTTACAATCAAATCCTAGTCAAGAAGTCCGACCAATTCAAAACGGCTTTCACTACCAAGTGGGGCACGTATGCCTACAATAAAATGCCATTCGGATTGTCCAATTCGGGGCTACTTTCCAAAGAGCCATGGACATGGCATTTAAGGGACTAATCAATGATATTATTTTAGTTTACCTTGATGATATAACTGTATACTCTAAGCATGCAGAAGATCACATCACGCATCTAAGGAAAGTTTTCCAAAGGTGTAGGGAATTTGGGGTTTCACTTAACCCCAAGAAATGTATTTTGTAGTGCACGAGGGAAAATTGTTAGGGCATGTTGTTTCAGCAGAAGGATTATCAATCAATCCAGCCAGATTCATTCAATTATGTCCTTATCTCTCCCAAGTCACAAGAAGGGCCTCCAGAGTTTTTTGGGAACCATAAATTTCGTGCGGAGATTCATCCCTCAATTCGTGACATTGGCTAAACCACTGACAGCCATGCTAAAGAAAAACATGCCATTCTCATGGACAAAGGAAGGACGAGAAAGCTTTGAAGCTATCAAAACAGCCATTTCTCAAGCTCCCATGCTTGTGAACCCCAGGTTTGACAAAGATTTTATCCTTTATGCTTTTGCAGGTCAAGAGAGCATTTCAGGGATCCTCACCCAACAAAACAACAACCTGATGGAGCAACCAATCGCTTTCTTCAGTCAATCCCTCAAAGACTACGAGTTCAAATACTCATTCATTGAAAAGCAAGTCTTTGCGGTTATTCGAGCTTTGAAGAAATTCAAGCACATGTTGTCCAACAACAAGATTCATCTGATGGTGTCTCATCCAGGTGTCAAGGAGTTTTTGCTGAACAAAGAAATGAACGAAAAGCATGCTGGATGGATCACGAAGGTAATGGAGTATGACGTGCACATCAAAGTCACTAAACTTGTCAGAGGTAAGGGTTTATGTCAGCAACTTGCAACAAACATGGAATCAAAAAGTAATGAGGACGTGACACTCCTAAATACTGATGAGGATGTTGATCAAGCTGACTGGTTATCCAAAATGAAGAATTTCATCTTCTCGGGAGCATACCCACAAACATGGATAAAAACCAAAGGTGAACTTTCCATCTTCAATCTATCCCATATGTTTTGGTAGATAGCGTTCTCTTTCGAAAAGATTTGAACGGCGTCCTCCTTTGGTGCATAGGACCGAGAATAGAGTCAAGAAGATACTAGAATAATTTCATAATGGCCTATCTCGGAGGACATTATTCCGCCTTTAACAATAAACTACCAAGATCATGCGAGCTGGCTACTATTGGCGGATTTATTCAAGGATGCCCATCTCTGGGTAAGGAAATGTAAGGAATGTGCCTTTTTCACGGGTGGTAAGCGAAGCGGCAGCTCTTCCATTGCATCCAATTCAAGTGGATCAACCCTTTGTTCAATGGGGGTTGGACTTCATCGGAATGATTAATCCTCCATCCATAGCGGACATAAGTAGGTCCTTACCGCAAGCAGACTATTTTACTCGATGGACAGAGAGGTAGTAGCATTAAAAGAGAGCAATGAAAAGGCAGTTCTAGATTTTTTGAGGGTATAATGACGAGATTCGGTGTTTCGTTTACAGTCATTTCAGACAATGTGCTGGCTTTTCTTGGTATGAAATTGAGTGAATGGGCTGTTAAAAATGGGGTATACCTCAAAAATTCATCCAATTACTATCCTCAAGGAAACGGATTGGCTGAGTCTAGCAACAAAAACCTCATAAGGATTATTAAGCACACAATGGAGACTAACAAGAGGACTTGGCATACACAACTTAAGATTGCCTTATGGGCAGATCGGATCACACCTAAAAGGGCCATCGGAAATTCTCCTTTCATTCTTGTATATGGAAGAGAGGCAAAACTCCCACTCTCATTAGAGTTACCTTCTTTGGAGTTAGCTCATCAACTTGAAGTTATAGAGAGTGATCCTCTGACAGTAAGGTTTGCTGAACTCATGGAGTTAGAGGAAGTACTGAGACAAGGCTATGAAAACTTTGGAGCAGCATCAGGCTCAAGTTAAGAAATCTTTTGACAAGAAGGCATCCAACAGGAATTTTCAAGAGGGAGATTTAGTTCTCAAATGGGATGAAGATAGGGCCAAACCAGGAAAGCATGCCAAGTTTGACGCTCTCTGGAGTGGGCCATACATCATCACAAGTTGTAAAGAGGAAAATTCATTTCATCTATCTAGGCTCAATGGAGAAGAACTACCCATTCATGTGAATGGGATACATCTCAAAGCTTGTTTTTGAGAAGCATTCCACCCCGTATAGTTAAATTAGGTGTTTTCCTCCAAGTGCTTATGCACATTGTTGTGTGTTGTTGTTTTTCTTTCCTTGTTGTTGTGTTTTGTGGTGTTCTGCACTTTGTTTCATCATTGGAAGGTGTCAAGGAGAGGAAAGGTTCAAGGTTTCCATAAGAGTTCAAAATTTGCTTCATTCAAATTTTTGCAGTGTTCCATGGATGTCAAGCATTCAACAGATTCAGTATACTTCATTCTTAGCATTCCAGGGAGGTCTAGGATATCGGCAATGTTCAAGGAGATTCAGGGATGTGTCAAAGAAAATCATACTACTTTCAAGATTCCACGGACTCCATGCCCAATGGATGACTTAAGGCTACTGGAATCATGCTTAGCAGGCAATCATCCCGAGAGGTCACCAAAAATGTTATCCAATTTTACGCACATGGAAAAATTGGAAAACAGGGCCTTATTACTATCAAATCATGACGTTGGTCCCAGGGACCCACTTCTGGTCATCAGGTGAGATCGCTCAATTTTTTTTGGTATGCGAGCCATCGAGGAGTTCGATAAGCTTATCTCACTCGGTCGAGCTAAAACAGTGTCAAATCGGGAATAAAGAGACGAGTCATCAAAGGAGTTCGTGCCTTGTCCTAACTCGGTCATAACTCAGATCACAAGCCTTAGACGAGTTCATGAGTAGGAAATGTAAGTTCGGTTGTCCAACTTTGGCTTGTCATAAAAGAGTCTCGATAGGAGCGGAGGATGTTTCGATGGTTGGCTCATTGAGGTAGAGAAATGACGAGCTCGACTCGGTTTAATTCAACATGGAGAGATTGATGCTTCCTTGTTGGAATATGAATTCAGTTTTAATGACTCGACAGAGACAATAGCTGCCTCAAGATTTGGTCGAGCTTCTTCCATGGAAGAGAGTTTCCAAAATGAAAAGGCGAGACAACTCAACTAAAACTTTATCTCGTTCTTCTACTACAGCGGCAAGATTTTACAACAACTGATCACGACTGTGGTCGCATGCAACCAGAACATCAGGATCAACACCAACGGTTCCTTGGGATCACCCTGCGGTAGCTGTCGCAATCGACTCTCTCTGGAGGCCACTCATTTTCTGAGATAAGTTTACTTCTCTACCCTGTAGCTGCTGCGTATAGCCAATTACTTCCTCACGGCACTTTCCTAGGAGAACTTCAGTTCTACGCTCAAAGCGGCCGAGCATTCGATGCACAGGCGTGTTGCAGTATAGAAGAGTTCTTTTGAACGCTTCCAACAAGTAGGTTGTCCAACTATGTTTTTATCTGTTCAGCATCGTATGCATCCTCAAATTTGGGATTTTCCTTCAAGATATTTTTATGAAAATCGATTAAGTGACAGTGAGAGTGTTACCAGGAGACCTGAGGAAATTTATTACAAAGACTCTCTATCGAGATCTTACTTGTTTTACGATGTAACTCATGGAAGCAAATCTCATAGAGGTGGGACTGTTTCATATCAGAATATTCATGAGGCACAATTTGCTTTGCAATTATATGAGCATCTTCAATGAGTCACTAGATTGGCGAGCATAAAGGATTCTTTCAGAATTATCACACCTTACAAGCTACAGCTGAAATGTTTGCACCGATAAAATGATGTCTCCTCACACTGAGCAGAAAGGTGGAAGTTAGTGGCCATCTGTCCAAAATGAGATATGGCCAAATGATAATGAAACCCCGCACTCCAATCCCGGACGTGGGAAATAAGGCGAGCAATGCCAAGTGGGTTTTCGTGGATGGCAAGCCAAGGAAGAAATTCCACGCGGGGGAGATTCGGAGCAGCACCGCCAAGTGGAAATTTTGGGATGGAAAACCATGTTGTTTACTCCACGTAGGGGAGAAATTGGATCAGATTGCCAAGTGGAAAAATTATGATGGCTATCCGTCATGAAAACCCCGCGCAGCTTGGAGTGGTCCGAGTCTTTTTGCGAGTTACCAGGAGAATTAAAGTGGCAGTTGCAAATTGGGCGTTGAGTAATCTTCCGATCGATAAGGGAGGATGATGGCGAGATGGTTGAAGATGGGTCGACGTTGGAAACAGTATCCAGTTTCAGGCTCACAAAAAGAAAATGCCTTCTCATGGAATACCGTAATTGCAGCTTACAGAAGACACAAGTTTCCTATAGATGCATGACCGGATGCACGGATGCCACCTCGATCGGTTCACCTTTGCCAAGCATACTTCTCCTCGTCCCTCCTCTATATAGCTGAGCATTCGGTGGTCACGTGAGACAAGCTCCCATGCACATGCAGCTTGCAGGAAACAAATATTCACTGCTATATACGATGGATTGAGTCACCTCATTCAAGGCTTCATAAAATTTACCCGAGTCGGAGATGAAGTTTATTACGTGCGAGAATGAAATGATTCATATTGCTCAGCATTTCTTCTCCTAGAAATGAATTGAATGTGAAGGTCAACTCTAAAATACCTGGTCATCCGTTTTGCATGCTACATCCTTGTCACTTGTAAATGGTCTCTTTGAGAAACTCTGTGGGCAGTAGGCAGTATTTATACCCTTCCATTATGTACGTCCAATCAGACAATGATCCAAAAGGACGTGTTGAGGTTTGGAGTTCGACATGATATAAAGGGATTAAGCATGTATTCAAAGAGAAGCCCTTGAAATACCACATGAATTTCTCAGGGTGATCGCAGGAATCAACATCGAGGAAGAGGCGTGAAAATGTGAACATGATCGAACAAGTCTTAATATTTCCCGAATACAAAGCATAGAATAGCTCGAGAGATTGACTGAATCAAAGAAGAGCTCAATGCATGAGCTAGTGCTTGAGTTTATAACCAATGAGCATAGACCCATTGTTGTTCAGGGAGTAAGGAAGTCAGATGTGCGGGATGGTAAATATGAGCTCGGCACATAGACATATGAGAGTCCGAGTTGAGCCAACCGGGTGCTTGGGTTGATATGCAAAAGAAACAAAGCCGAGTCGAATCGTTAAAGAGCTCATAGTGTTGTTTCATGGAGTTTGAAAGTGGAATGCATGTGAATATGTGGTCCAAAATAAGAAGAAATAACTCTATCTATCGTCAAGCTAGAGCTATCACAGAGAAATCAATTGATTGAGTGTTGACAAGGCCACGTAACGTGATCCCTAACAATTTTCATAGCTCGAAAATCATTTCTAAATGGCGCAACATGCGCAGAGTGAAATAATTTAAATTCATTAAATTGTTTAACCTCTATGGGTACAACCAATGTATTATGGATCAAATCCACTAAGTATGATTTAGAGTTAAACTTTTCATATTGTGGAAACTTTGGTACCAAGTCGAGATAAAGAATTCTAAGCTTCGGGTGTCGAAGTTTAATGTATTTGTAAAGGCTTTCAATTTCGAGCTTAAAGCTTCATGTTCACGATGCATATAGGTGGCTTGGTAATTGAGAATGGCTCGATTTGGAGTTTGAAGAAAGACCGTAGTGATGGCATTCGTGAGGCGAGTCTTAATTTACGCGTCGTCAAGCCGGGTTCACGGGATCTACATGCATTTTAGGAAAATGATAAGAATCGAGTTTGATAGCTCACCATTCGAAGGACTCAATGCAAAAGAGCCCGATTACCAAGGCAAGGAAAGAGTTAGTGCGGGGTCAAAAATCGAGTGCAACACCAAGTTAGAGGATTCGAAGCTCATCGAGTTTGGCTATGTGCAGACTCTATCCACATGGACCCCCCTCCTCTTCAAGTCAAACGGGTCAATGGGGGGTCCGACATTATGTTAATTAAATTAATATTTTTATTTAAATATTTTATTTAAATGTTATTTAAATATTTTATTTTCTTTTAATTAATTGAGAAGACTAGGTCATCGAAATTAATGAGCCATGATGGAACCTTCTCGAAGGTGGTTCAACTAATCGTAATAAATACATCATGGGCCTTCATTTTAGGAATGTAATTATGACCATTTCCTCTTCTTTCTCACATATTCTTCTATAAATGTAAGTTAGAAGCTCATTTCAAAGGGTTCCAATAGTTCGAGAAAAGTTGGACAGTTAGATATCTCGGGCGAGTGTATACTTTTCAAGAATCCTCTCTCTTCGCAAGTTGTTCTTGTGTGTTGAGAGAACTTTCAAGCCTCCTCTTCAAGACCTGTAATGGCGACTATTGCCTCTTCGAATGTATGATGCATTGTGCATGATATTGAAGCAATAAAAGTGTGTGTTTTGTGACTAATCTCGGTCCTTTCATCCTTTTATGCTTCTTTGTGCCTTTCGTACATGCTAGGTAGGTACTACACTGTGCAAGTTTAAGTTTCTATGTGTAGGTTCTTGGAGTTCTATGCTTATCAAGTGGTGGAGTATTGCATGCGGTTGAGTTGTGGTGTCTGTTCACCCTTCTTGAGTTCATCCTTCTTCTTCACTGGAAAACCGGTATATTTCTCGGTCTCGATAAAGTTTAACAAAGGGAACGCGTGTCTCTTAGTTTGTGGTATCACCTGTACCCTCTCTAAGTTGCAGTAGGTGAAGTTGACTGTGGTGCACACCCTCTTCAAATTAACCCTTCCGAATCTAAAGACACCCTTTATTTGGTGCATCACCATCCCTAGTATAGTTTCATTTATGTAAATCTCTTTCCCTAAAACCCCATAAAAATGTTAGCGTAGGATTAGATAATCATTTTTGTTACACTAGAGTAGTACAACACTTAGTTTAGGAAGAGGAAGTCGGCCTTCCGGAGGTTCACCTCGAGCCCAAGTCCCACGGCTTGAGAGGTGATCCTATGTGTCCCAATCACACCGAATGGCCTATTCACATCCGGCCATTCGGAGGGTGATGATTTGGCGCACAATAATATGAGCTATAAATAAGGTAAACACTTTGTTTCAGTTTCCCACGAGTCTTCCTAAGCTTTTTGTTTTATTAGTCATTTTCCAGACCTTTACCATATGTGATTCTCAATTTTCCTTGCAATTGGCACAACAATTTTTCCTTTTACGGTTTTTTTTACAATACTTAGATGCTTTTCAGCTTTCAAATATCTTCATCCAACTTTCATAGTCAATGATTACTCAAATCATCCTAGTTGTTCCTCTCTTTGCCTTTTAGGATTTTTTTTTTTACATACTTCTAGAACTGGTTATCTTCTATATCAGCAAAACATTGATTTATGTCAAAATCATCATAGTTAATCACTATCTTCAAATCTGTAAGAACTTTTCGTTAAAACCAAATTATGTCGTGTTAATCACTATCTTGAGGCTCGTTAAAACCAAAACATCAATGCTAGTGTTGCATTGATTATCATAGGTTTACAATTTTCCTTCATATCCATAGAATAATTCAGATTTCTAATTCTATTTAAGCTAATCAATAGATACCAAGAACTCAATTGTACTAGTGTCAAATAAAATCAGCAACAAAAAGTTCTACATAATCTACCCGATGTCATTATGAAAAATGTTCCTTCATCTTAGCTTATTAGTCACATGATGTTGTTTTGTTGCTTGTTGGAAATCACAGCAAATATTTCTTATTGAACTCATTCAGCAATCTATATTTTTTGCCACATTGTTTCCACCATTAAAACTAAAGTTGCAGGTGGAGAAGAGCTAACAATCTTGTAATCTTTTACTCTTTTCAAGTTAGAATTTCTTTACCACAACTTTTATTCTTAGCCTTTTGAAAATTTTATGTGTTTCTTTTACAATGATAGACAGTCTACGACTATCTAATTCATCTACCCTATGTGGGTTTATATGTCATATTGGATTTAAATTCCAAATACATTATTAATACAATTCAACAATCAAACAACTCCCTTGTTGATTGTTAGCATTGATTAAAGTTATTTTATAAATAAGCTCGATCATTTTCACACTCGACCAACTACTCCCAACATCCATCTAGTTTAGAAGTATCTTACAAAGGATTTTTAGATTGTGTTATCTAACGTATTTACCACCAAACCTACAACATAGTTTGGTCTAGTTTGTTATCCATAATTCATCCTTCTCAATTTCATTTTATCTTGTTGATAAAATCATAATTCATTAAGTGTAATGACCCAATAAGTCCAAGAGTAGAAACCTTCAATTATGATACCAAAATGTAACAACCTCTTTTGTCACTTCAGTTCTAGGAAGTTTTTATTCAACTTTATGCTTCATTGATTTAAATACCCATATATTTAAATCCAACATAATATTAATTTCCTATTGCATTCTTCCTTGTTCTAAATTCTCATGATTGATGATCCATAGGGATCTAGAAAAACACACCACTTCATCAGTTCCATCAACACTAAGAAGGAAAAGTGAAGAAAAATGAGGAAAAGGAGGTTTTGTCAGCATTTTAACGGAACCACCACTTGACACAAAATGGAGGTTACAAAACTACCACCCAGACGATGCAGAAGTCCTAAAACCATCGGTCTACACAAGGTGACGGTCCTTACACTTCTGAACAGAAAATAGAAATGGAGCATGAATAGACATGAATTTGAAGTGTCTAAATGTGTCTCTTCCCTCCATGACCTTTCCCATTCTCCAATGCATGAGAGGACATGGGAGAAGGCTATAAATATAAGGAGGAAGAGAATTTATCATTCGAAGATCCAAAGAGATCAAAGAGAAAAGGTTTAAGTTTAATGAGAGAAAGTGAGCAAGATATTCAGTGTTGGAGTGGAATTGTAGGAGAAAGGTGTAGAAACAAAGCAAGCAAGCATAGGAAGGGAGAGGTTTACATTATTTTCTCCATTTTCTACTTCTTGTAATTTTTAATTGTCTATAATTGACCAATAAAAGTGGGAAGAAAGATTTTTTCCCTTCTCATTGGTTTTCCTCCATTGGGGGTTTCCAGGATAAAATTGTTGGTGTTTGGAGTTTGAATTCTTTCCTATTCTCTACAATTTCCTTTCTATAGCACTAGATAATCAATCACTAAAGCTCTAATCTTCAAGAAAATATGTCATTTTCCAAAGTTGAAAGTAGAACAACATTTTGGTGTGATTTCGTAGATTTCCAAAGTAGAGGTTTACTGAGATCATTTTGGGTATCAAATCTTTCTCAATTTCCCTCATTAAAATTAAACCTTTTCTTTTTTATCATTTTGGTATTAGACCTGATTATATATCTAATATCTTATTGAAGGGCATCAACAATATCTTGTTGTCATATGATAGCAAAGAAGAGTCTTGTTGACGTGCGCTAACAAATTCTTGTTATCACGCAATAAGGAAAAACTCTTGACGGGCATCAACATACCCTTGTTGTCATACGACAACAACATCTCATTGTTGTGTGATAGAAAAAATCCTTTGATGGTCGTTACTTGGACCCTTGTTGTCACGAGACAACAAATCCTTGTTGTCATGTGACAACAATAAGAAACCCTAATTTTCCTATAAAAACCAACACAACCCCTCATTTTCACATTCTCATTTTCTAGCTACAAGATTTTTCCTTCTCCGAATACTTTTTATTATAGGTACCGTACATCGACACCATGGCTTCTTCTTCCCAAGCAGAACATCAAGATCTAACACTCGGAGCCTCCAAGGCCAAGATTCAATACATAAGTGTTATGTGCCCCCACATAAATGTAGCCATGGAAATTAATGTAGAATACATGGATTCAATAGTTGCATCTGAATTCCAAGGCCTTGTTAGCATGCCCCAGTTTGAGGTTGACCATTAGATTCTTAACTACCTCCTTTCGTCCTACAATACAGAAACAATACTTTTACTGTTACATTGGAAGATCAGCATACATTCTCCTTTGGTGTCGAACTTGTTGATATCCATCGATTGATAGGCCTCCCTTTTAAAAATGTGCCAATAGTAACAACCAAGGCAACACTCACTGAAAATGATAAGATTTTCCTCGAATCTAGTTATGGTTTCAATGTTGATTGTAATTTTAATTTTCTCTTGTTTGAAATTTGAATGTGTTTTTATACTAATTCAAATTGATATTAATTTCGAGACTTTTTCAACTCATGTTAGCAAATCCATATGAGGAGTGGACACACAAGATGTTGCACACCACTTTCTTGCTGCTTTGATTTCTTTTTTAAAGCCGAATTATTGTTTCGAGTCGACAAACTAACATTCCAAATTGGGTTATTGCATACATTCTTGCAACAATCAGAAATCAAAAATTTGACTAGTGCACTTTTCTATCAAACAAGATAAAGGATGACATTACCAATGTATCAATTTCAAAAAAACCAGTTATTCATTCAACAAACTATATCCTAGCTCTTTATTATGAGGCTTATTATAATTTAAAATATGAACCAACTCCAACTTGCACAAACGAGACAATGAAAAATTTGTCAATTCCACTTGAAGAAAAGTAGGTAAAATTTTTTTTTTTTTATTTTTTCTCATTACGATCGAATCTTTGTGTACTAATATAATGTAATTTCGATTGAATATTTTCTGTATGCAGAAAAAGATTTCTAGAGTCTCTTCCATGAAAAAAAGATGCATTGAGAGGAAGAGGCCAACAACATGCTGAGGCCTCAAGAGAATCACAATCTAGATTCGAAATTCGTTCATCAGTTGATCCCCAAGTATTTGAATTGATGAAATGAAGGATTCGTAATACCCTTAACATTGAAAGTAGGGTTGTTTACATTTTTATTTTACCATTTAATGATTTACCATATTGAATTGACATGTATTTCCTACACTTGCAAGGACTTTGGACTACTCATGTGCTTCAAAGAAAGCATCGCCAACTCACTCAGTACAATCTTGTGCAATTTTTGAATCTCAACAACAATTACCACCATCAGCTCCAACCAAAACAATTCAAAGTCTATCATGACCCCCAGTTTACACAATCAATTTGTACCACAACAAAATCCCACTCAACCAGGTATGACTTCATTTATTTTGTGATTTATTTAATAATTTTACATATTATTTAGTAATTACTAATGATTTTGTTCTTGGCATATTGTTGTTTAAAGTTAATAGAAATCCTTTATCTTCTACTCAAAATCTGTAAACCCCACCTACTCAATCAACCCCGCAATTACGATTCAAAATGTCAATCAGAGGTTCAGGACAAAATACCATTGGTAAATGCATGCCTATGATTCCGGCCCCTAGCAGGACACTAAACATTCCCTCATCATTCGCTATTCGACCCTCTCTCTCACTTTGGTTGTCCCACTGCAATAGGGAAATCAATTTTGAATCAAATAACTTTAGATGAAGATTATTTGGGCATTGATAGCAGTGACCCAACTGGTTTTTTCAACACACATGATATGATTCAGGGCCAATAGGTATATTTCCATCTCAATGTACTTTTAAATTTATTTAAATTTTCAACATTTAAATTTCAATTTTAATATGAATTTTTATTATTTCTATTAGGATTAACGCTCCCAAAAGTAAAAATATGTAGTAGACATTGCTCAAGATGAAAGATGCCATTCTTCTCCTTCAAAATCACCCTCTTCGATACTGAGATAGTGATTACTTGCCAACATTTCCTTTAGAGGGCTTGATTGGCTATGATTTTCAATCACACATGAATGAATTTATCATGCCTCAAATTAGTGAGCTCATTCAATGGGAGAGAAGGGAAAAAGTATTAATATCTGAGATAGTAAGTCGTTATGACAACCATTGGCAAAGAGAGAGCTTATTTGCAACAGTAATCAAAAATCAACCCACAAAGATGGATGCATTATTCATCAGAGCTAAAAGTGGGACTATCGCATATAACAACACCTATAACGATAATATTTTAGATAAAGTATTAAATAGATTGGAAAATATCAGTGCTGAGGCCCATGCCTATTTCAATAAATGGTCTAAGGACAAGGAAATGGTGGTGATTGCAAACGTTGAAAGAGATAGAGCTATCGTAAGTATAATCAGTTTGAAAAAATAATTTTTATTAATTTCAATAAAATTTGTTTTTTAATATGTTTAATTGACTTCACTCTTTTTGTTGCAGCTGAAATATGAAAATTTAAAGAGTCAAGCCAAGGTCTTCCAAGTTCACTTGGAAACAACAAAGAACAATTTATCCGCAACAATTAAGATGAAAGAAAATATTGTTTTGGTTAACAAACAAAACAATACACTTAAGCGAGATAATTAAAGAGAATGGCTATGACCCTGAGATTTTATTTAAAGAAAAGGTAGTGGTAGATCCTTCTTTGACATCCCATGGAGATGCTACAAAGGAAGAAGAAGCAATCGTCAAGAACCTAGACATGATTGTTGAGGATCTGATTAGTTCGGGGATAATTGAGGCAAGGAATACAATAGGGTCTGGTGAAAATGTTAATGATTGAGGCTTGAGGATTGGGGAACCTCAAAATTGAAACTTTAAATATTTTATATATAGAAGAATGAAAGTTGATACTTGAATATTTGTTTAATTTGAAGTTTGGATTTAAACTTTATGCAATATTATCTCTGCTTGCAATGATGGTGATAGTTACATTTATCATTAGATGTGGATGTCTAGATAATGAAATTAAAGTAGATGTGGTTATAGTTATTATTAATTTATTCATTTAGAATGTGGTTCTATGTGGACATTAGGTGTGGATGTTTGGATAATGAAATTAGAGTAGATATGGATGATGATGAATTGTATGTGACTATATGAATTGTATGTTGTTATTTTTTTATATAGAATTTCTATATTGTATATGGATGATGATGAATTGTACGTGACTATATGAATTGTATGTTGTTATATTTTTATATAAAACTTCTATATTGTATATGGTGTGTATGTTTGATGGATAATCACGATTCATGGATTTAAACTTTATGCAATATTATCTCTGCATGCAATGATGGTCATGATTACATTTTTCATTACATGTGGGTGATGAAATCTAATATGTTTGATGGCAGTAGAATAGAAATTCCAATGGATTATCCATTTATTCATTTAGAATGTTTTTTTATTAGATAAGGTAAAAAATAGGGATCAGCTCCTAGGGGCCAGAAACAAGAGAGGAACACAAATAGAGACAAACAAGAAAGACAAATCCAGTTAAGGGTCCTAAAAAGTGAGTTAAATAGGCTTAACTCTTACAATGCAGGATCAGGACCCCCAAAAGGACAAAAAGACAAAAAAATAGGGCATCACAGTTCACCCAAAGTCTCGCAAAAGTTCTAGATACCTACAAACCCTCCATGATAGACAAAAAATCACCAGAGGTCCCATACCAACTACAACCCAACCAGGAAACTAGAAAGAACCACCATCTATTCTTCCTCCGAGCTGCTAATACGAAGGTTGAATCTCCTCCTTTTCTTTTCTCCTTCGATCTCCTCCACTCTATCCAGTAGCACTTTGACCTAAGTCTCCAGCTCCTTCATCTCGATTTTTAGTCTGAACCTGGTCTGAAACCATCTTCTTCAAAATATTTATGATATTCAAGATGGATTCCCTTTGCCCTTCATTCATATCCTCCATAGCTTTGAGGACCCCCTCTAAGTACACCATCTTCCTGTTCCAATCTTTGAAAACAATGGGATCACCCACACACTCATTCTTCCTAGAAGCACTGGCTTCCCCAACAGCTCCCTCCTTATAGTCTCTGTCAATTCCATCCCCACTGGGGATAGTTTTTCCCTCTTTAATCTTTGTAAGACATTCTGCCAGGGTAATGTTATCATCCTCTTCATGCTCCTCCAGGGTAATGAGACCAAAGGGTGATCCAGAACCAGCTTTCCATTCTCGAACAGAAGAAGAATCAGGCCCTCATGAAGGGGCAACTCGGATTTCTTGTTCTGGAATGCCATAAGCGAGTTCGAAAGAGAGGTAGCTAGGAAAAAGGAATGTTGACCATAAACTTATGACGAAACATGTTGAGGAAGGTCATGTGATGAGTATAGATTTTTCTATACTTACCCTCCAAAGTGATATACTTCATAACTTGTAGGCAGACATCCTTCCAGATTCCAGGAATACACGAGCGTGTAATGCCATCAGTGAAGAAAAAACAAGTCTCCTTGCCAACAAAAAATGCTCAATCTCAAGGTCTCTGCGGGTTCTTTCCTTGTAGATTTTTAAACCATCCATCTTCATTTCTATCACCCTAGCAATATTGGCCTCCGAGACCTCGACCTCCACACCACGGACAGTAAAAACCCCTTCTTTCCAAGCTTGGCCAAAATCCTTGGAAAGAGCAGGGTCATGACCATGTAATTTAGCGTAGATCCGGATTCGCATACCTATAAAATTAAAAATACAAATGAAATAAATCCAATTTTAGTAAATGGTAGTATTTGAATAAATGTAAATATACATACCTGTAACATCTTGGATTATAACTACATATCAAAACTAGCCTCCTCAACTTTGTCAATATTTGCATCTGCAAAATTACAATGGTATTTATGTAAAAATATAAAAAATTAAATTAGAATATATTAATATGAAATTGAATAAATAAGAACAGTTAAAGTGTAATGTCAAGGTGATACCTATTTAAAGCTGAAATAATCCATTTTCAATAGCTTCTTCGTATTCAATGTTTGCATCCATAGAGTTTGAAGATGTAGCACTTCAAAAGATTATCATTGAGATTACTTGGACTTGTAGCAGTATTATTTACACCTCTTCTTTTGGCAAGGGAATTCCAATGCACAATAGCTCTGTCAAAAGGAAAGGTTTCCAAAGAGTAGTGAGAAACATAACACCTTATGTAACTTTCAAGATTTTTATCCAACCTATTTCTTAGTTTTGATTTAATAAAAGATAAAGCACTGAAAAATATTTCATCCTCCACAGATCCAAAATCATTGTTTGGCACAACTCATACAACCAAAAATATTCACTAATGTCTTCCTGTAACACACTACTTTGGTAGATTTTTCGCCAGAGCCTTGTAATAGCACCACTCTCTGAAGGTTCATCTAAGAGTTTATACTGTGACCTCATTGTCGTTGCAAAATTACTTGATTGAGTCTTTATTAAATCAACATTCAGTATACCTTTTATTTCAATAGACTCGACCTCCGATGTTTTGCTGAAATGATCCAATATTGTACTAGTGTATATATGAAAAAGC
This sequence comes from Taxus wallichiana var. yunnanensis, assembly GCA_018340775.1. Lineage (NCBI taxonomy): Eukaryota > Viridiplantae > Streptophyta > Pinopsida > Cupressales > Taxaceae > Taxus > Taxus wallichiana. Next base: position 942,607,701 of record CM031237.1, read on the forward strand.
TTACTTACAAAATCAGCATGACCACCTTATGTATTCCAAAAATTGGATTCATCACACCCATGGCTTCAAGAATTTTGTCTTGGCTGAAAAGTTCTCTAATTTCTAATGCTAAGGATTCTGCAATTTTTCTGAGTTTTATTCTTGTTTCAATTACTACAGAATCAAACAGATTTCATGTCACAGGAACTTCTTCTTTTTCCGTTGATGTAATGTCTTTACTTTTTTGTAGAATGTGCAGTGGTATCTCTTTCCCGCTAACATGGATATAGAGGTGATCATGGATATTAAATATCAAAAAGTTATTGGGATGGTTAAGATCCAATAAAACTTTCTAGTTATCAAATACATGTGTATCAAAACTATCTGGGGAAGTGTACAAGGCATCAAGACTCATACATACCATTTTTATCGTCCATATAAAATCAACAATATAGGTTAATCTACCCTATGAATGTTTCATCAATGTATTGATTTCTTGCAACATTGCAATAATGCCTACCAATGTAAGCAATGTGTCCAAATCAGTTAGACAGAACAAGTCCCTCGCCCTATTAATTTCATGACAATATTTGTGCATGAAACCAACCAACGAAGGATACTCCTCACGCACTCTGCATGCAGGATCATACAATGAAATCCACCTTGTTTCAACATCCTTCAAATGTTTTTGCCATTTGTAATTCCTATGGAAAATTTCTAAAACTTAATAAATTGCTTTGGGATGCTTGCCATATAGGCATGCAATTCTCTTATAAGGTCTTCTACTTTTGCAACATTTTCGTATTTGCTAACGATTTTATATGCTAAATTCATTTTGTGATCCATACAGTGAATTGATAGCATATAAGGGGCGAATGATGTTTGTAATCAAACACACAACCTATTTTTATGACCCTACATGAATGATTCCCCATCTGATCCCACGCATACCAACTTTGTAGCAATTTCATTCACAGTCATGCCAAAAATTTCTTTCAAAAGAGAAATAACTAGTTTATATAGGTTTTTTGCATTGCAATTTTCAACCATTTTCTGAACACCCAACAGTGCGGAGTCCTCATATGATTTTCTAAAGTGTAAACATGGATACATACCCATGCGGTGTTGTCAACAATGGTCACTTCATCAATTGACAAAGAGATAAAATTTAAATTTTTTACACTCTTTCAAATCTTCCTTCTCAATCATAGCAAGGCATTTAGCCATTTCCCATGCATTGTTGTTTGACCAATGAGACAAGGGAACATTCTACATTCCATTATATTGATACAAAGGTTTGAAATTGATGAAATCTGAAATTGGTCTTCCTTTCTTAAGGATGTGGAATAAAGTAGAAAATTGTATGAGTTTAGCACACAAATTTGATTGATTCATCTTACCAATTTGCAATGTGATCATTCTACCATTTTCTATGAGAAGTCTGCATCTTTTCTGATCAGCCTCATATTCTACCGCATATTTCACATACATGTATTATTTTTAGTTTTCCATCTGTGTGTTTTTATTTTCGCCATCTTCCCTAGTTACAGTGAAATATTGTTTTCCACAAGTGTTTTTCAATTGTGTCCAACTTCAGTTACATTTTTTGTTGCCTTCCCAATTTCCACGTACATATTATACATGTACATTCCGATGAAATTTCTTTAGAATTAGCTAGTTGTACAGGTTCAATAAATGGAAATTTTGTAGCCCATTCAAACTTGTATGTCCTCCCAAGTGTCCACATATTCTTGTTCGTATTCATAGTTTTACTTTTACGTGTAAATATTTTAGGAATATCACGATCATCAGGTTTCCTTTTCCATGAACTAATAGTTGCATTTTTCACTCCTGGTTACACATCAACAAGAATATCTTCAAGCTCTACCTGCACTACTAGAATATCTTCAAGCCCTAGCATGGTATCATTATAGGTTTCATTTGGCTGATATTGAGTAGAATGCATGTCCACTTCAATAACACCTTCCACACAGTTTGTGCTCTGATTGATTTCAGTGGGAGCTCTATGGGTGTTGGTGGTTGTTGTATTTGAACCAGCAGAGTTTCCAAAATACTTGAACAAAGAATTTTGAGTTTTTTTGTAACTTGTTGGGTGTTCTGAGCACTAGTAGCTTCCATTGTTCTCAGTGTGATAAATTCAAGTCAGATAAGCTCCTGGTCATCTGTCAACAAACACACCTTGTTGTGCATCAAAAAATGAAACTTTTTACGCATCAACAATAGTACCTTGTCACACACATCGAAGGTTATTCTTGTTTCCCATTAATAGAACCTTCTTGTCACCCATCAATAGATCCTTCTTGTCACCCATTAATAGATCCTGCTTGTCACCCGTCAACATATCCTACTTGTCACCCATCCACAAAACCTTCTTGTCGCCTGTCCACAGAGCCTTCTTGTTTCCCATCGAAAGAATATTCTTGTCACCTATCCTCAGAGCCTTCTTTTTTCCATTCCACTAAGCCTTCATGTCACCCGTCAATAGAGTCTTCTTTTCGCGCATTAGTCGAATGCTTTTTTGAAAAATTGTACTTTTGTGTACTAGAATTTATTGCTTCACAAGTTATGTACTTGATAATAGATATGCCCCAAGGTGGTATGAGTTAGCAAGTAGTGTTCTACCTGGTGAATAATATAGGATTATATAGGGGATATTTTAAAGAGGTAGGTGAAGCCAACCCCTAAAAAAATTAAACTTTAATTTTTAGGCAAACATGTCAATGACCCACGCCAGAAAAATCACCTTTTCAATTTTTTCTAAAATGGAATATTCACCATATTACGAATATTCACCACTAAAAAAATCTACTGGTATAATGTTATTAAGGCACAAAGGATCACCTTTACATGTCTCAAAATTGAAGGTCATGCTCTCGTTTGGTGGGAAACCCGCTTAGCCACTTGTGAAAGGAAGAAATGTTATGTTGTCAATACTTGGAAAGGTTTTAAAGATTTTCTTGGAGATAAACTCTATCTTATTGGCCATAAGACTGACATGATGATTAAGTGGTAGTACTTTAGACAAGGCAGTGATCAAAATGTGTAGGACTATACTACGGAGTTTCGAGACAAGCCATGTTACTAAATATGGACTTGGAGGATGAGGACATTGCAACTAAATATTTGGGAGTACTTCACACTCACCTTCGGAGTAAGGTTATCTCCACGAAGCCCAAGGATCTCAAAAATCTTCTATGCAAGCATATTATATTGATGATGAGAAGAAGCAAGGAGAAGTAGAGCCAAAGGGAGATCACCACGAGATCGGTAGGAAAAAAACAAAGGAAGACAAGTAGCAAAGGTAAATGGAAAGGTAAACATGCCGCGTTATTACTTTACATACTTGTAAAGATCCTAAGAATTTCTGTAAGAATTGTGATATAAATGGACATACTAACTCCATATGTAGTTACATCCTGGAATTACACCTAAATTACTAAACCAAGGATTCCAAGAAATCCATGGTTGCTGTGAAAACAAAAGGATATGTGGAGATTGGGGATGATTCGGATGTAGATGAAAGGTTGGGATGTAGGGCCACTAACATGTATGGGAGAGACGAAGAAGAAGAGATGAGTAAGATATTTCAAATAAGAATCTAGATCAAGAAGACTAAGGTAAATGCTTTAGTATATTTTAGTTCTCAAATCAAATTTGATTTTTGATGAAGTTGTAGAACAGACTTGTGTAGAGACTTACATTCATCCACATCCATACCCATTGGGATGGGTGAAAAAGGGTGTAGAAATATAGGTTACAAGAAAGTGTAATTTTCATTTTGGGATAAATATCCAATACATAGATGTAATAAAAGATGATATTATTCCACTTGATGCATTTTACGTTGTCTTTGGCAATCCTTACTTGTATGCTAGGGATGTTGTGTTCACAAGGAGGGGGAGCCAAGATACGGATGGGTCAAGGATGGAGTTAGTTTCAACATCCTGGGCACACCAAAGAAAATCAAAGAACGATATGGTAAGTGCTAACAAAGCACAAAGACTTATTCAATAAAATCATTAGTTTTCTTTACTTTCATTAGAAGAAAAGAAAAATGGACTTGAGAGCATAGATATTTTGGATAACACTTGTTAGTTTTAGCGAAGAAGCTACCACAGAACCTGCTCATTCAAGGAGTAAAACAAAATTCCACAATGTAGTCACTAGATATACCTACCGATTCATTAGATCCAAAATAAGCTCATGCTTATTTTTGGTTAACTGCACCCATTTTCCCTCCTTTAGTGCTTCAATCCAATTTTTTAGATATTCTAAGCACTTAAGGTTTCTAAAAACATTTCCATTAGATAGGAAATTTCTTCCCCTTTCCAAAAATATAAAGAAGTCCTTCTAACTCCTCATATTTTTCAAGTTATGGGTCGATGGGCCTTGGAAGGTATTTTTGCCCAAAAGTGGACCGGGGAGTTTTTAAGGATTTTTTGCCAATGTAGAGAGGTGGTGGTGAGAGATATTTAGACTTTTCACCAAGTGGAAACAAGTGATTTTGGCCCTATGGAGGGAAATTTTCCCAAGTGAATTTTTGGGTCTCAGTGGGTATCATGGGGAGTTTTGGAACTTTTGTGACTTTTTGCAAATAGGGCACAAAGTGAATTTGGGCCCGCAAGCCCATGGGGGATCTTAAAGCCAAATGAATAAAAATGCCTAAGGCCCACAAAGGGACACATGGCCATGTTGAAAATTCAAAGCGAGAAGGTGGGTCATTGGAGGTAATTTGAAATTTTTGCCCCGAGAAGGCGTAAAGTGAAAAAATGAGCCACGCCTCCACCGATGCCCAAAGAGCCACGTGTCAAGCCTCAATGCACATGGGGGCGGTAGGCCTAGGAGAGTGACTTTTCACCCAAATGGAAAAAGTAGACCGTCGAGCCCGAAATGATTTTTTGCCAAAAGTGAATTGTGGGGATGCGGGGTAATTTTTGCATTTTGTATTTTTGGTGCCAAAAGGCACAAAGTGAGTTTCGAGCCCATGGACCCATTTTGCTAACTAGTTTTCACCATTTTTGTATGGACCTCAACTCAAACATTCAAATAGACATATCTTTCGACCCAAATGCTCTAAAATTCAATAAATTTGGCACCTATTGGAAAGATCTCGACCTCTCTATGCCATGGAAGCATAAAATTTAATTTTTTAGTGAGGTTAGGTGGGTGAAAAATGGGAAAACATCTTTCAAGCCATTAATGTAGATTTGATTGTTTCAACAACCTAGATTTGATTTGATTCACCATTCTTCCTTCTCCAACATGCCAAAGTAGACATGGAGAGGTAGATTTGACAGATTATAGGTGGATTTGTAGGGCATTAATGGTGGGTGGTTGAATTCTCAAAACAAGGTCATTTTCCTCTTTCTCTCTTTTTTTCATCATTCTAAACTTCTATATATTGTAACACTTCTCATTTGAGAAGGAGAGACATTTTGGGCATAGGGAAACTCTGTCAAATTTGTTTCCAACTCCATTTGAGTTAAAAACCTTCTCCTATACTGCAGCAAGTGGATTTGTGCTCTCGAGCGAGAAAAAATGTAATGGTCTGTACACCTTATAGAGCAATAAAAATGTGTTTTTGTGGTGTTTCTTCAACCCTTTGCATTGTTTTGTTGTTTCCCCATGCCTCTCCCTTTCAAAAATTTTTTTCATGTGCATGTATTTCACATTTTTGGTGTAGGTGCAGGTGTTGTGTTTCATGGAGTTTTGATCATGGATTTGGATATGGGTTTGTGTCACTTTTTATTGACCTTCCCATCTTCCCTTTTTCCCCTGTTTCATCCTCCCTCAACAGAGTATCTCACCCCTTTCCTTCTTTGGTGTATCACCACTTTAGTGTAGGCTTTCTTTCACTCTCTCTTTCTCTTTGGTTCCTTGGAATGGTTAGATTAGGATAGTTTAGATTTTTTCGCATTAGAGTAGCTTGTGGTAGGTAGTTTAGGAACAAGAACCAACTTTCTCTAGAGGATCATCTCAGGTTTGCAAGTCCCACAGCTTGAGAGATGATCCAATGTTATGCAATCACACCGAATGCCCCATTTTCACAACAAGGCCATTTGGGGGTGCTATGATTTTGCACTAACAGTTTTGCATGCACACATAATAGTTTGGTGGGATAGGTTTGAAGCACCTTACCACTTCATTTCATCAAGTTGATGTGTTCTTGGTGAGATTCAGCCTTTGGAGGCACATGCAAAGCACATCTGGTGACTCCATCTGGTCAACAACCCAATCTCTAAAGTTGTAGACCTTTTTCCATCCATTTTCCATTTTCATTTTCTTTCCACATCTTTCATTTTCTTCCATTCCATGAGGTTGTGCAATCATGACTTCATTTCCATCTTGGAATTCACACTTGCAGCAACAAATGTTATTCAGATCCATCTCCAATGTATTTCACAAATACAACATTATGAAAGGTTTCACAATGAAAATCATGCACTATGGATATCCAATGATAATTCAAAACTAGTTTGGTCATTTTCCAAACTATATCAAGAACAAGAGCATGGATATACAATGATTTGGAGGTAGTTCCACAATGGAAGAAGTTAATCTACTGGAGAAGATTCAAAAAATGGAGGCTGGCATGGTTCAGACAAGGGCTACAATACAAATGAAGGCATTCAAGATTGGTTTCAGGGCACCTTGTCCATGGGAAGGCCCTTTTCCAAGACATTACACCCTCAGAGAAGCTTGACTTCATGGTTGAAATGCTGCCTCAACTTACACAATGGACTGAGGAGATTGAGGCTTATGAGTTGGATACAAGACAACCTTGTCAATGGGTAAGTCCACCATCTCATAGCTTTTCTTTTTCTCTTTCTCAAGCAACACCATCTCAACCCAAGCTACAATTTCAAGCTTCCCATCTGCTGCCCCAAGTGTTGATTTCCCTTCTCCATCTCCTAGTCTTCCATCTCATCTTAATTCTTCTACCCTTTTCCCTTCCAAGTAGTCATTCCCTCCAAAGAAACAAGAAGTTCCACTTCCCTCTCCACCACAAACAACAACAAAACTGGTTGAATCCAACCTACCACTCCTCTTGCATCCCCAAATCCATGTTGGGAAGATGAAAATCAAACAACCAGCCAAGGGCAACAAGAAGAGGAACCCAACAGAGAAGAAATGATAGAAAATAAGATTTGGGCTCTCAAATTTGGGATTACAAAGATCCCCTTGATGGTTAAGCCAACAGAGGAGGTCAAGGTTGAAGAGCCAGTGGTGGCTAAGGCTGAGTTTGCAGTAGAAGAAGAACAAGAACAAGAAGAAGATGATCAGCAATCATTTTCTCTTGAATGTAGTGCCCATGATGGCACTTTATTTGAAGAAAATTGATTGATCCAACCCAAGCTACACAATCATCCATCAAGGAAGAGGAACAATCAGCTCCAAGTCCTATTGAAAAGGAGCAACTGGAAGAGATCAAATCAAGAGTTAAAGCCACTTGATGAAGAAAGCATTGTTGAAGATTTTTGCTTTCATTTGAAGGGCCTGATTTGATTGATGAATCCATAATGGAGGAGAACCATACAGTTCAAGAGGCTTCAAGTACAGAGTAGGCCAGAAGAACCTTTCAGTTCTTCCTCCCACTTCATCCCCTTCAAACTCTAATGTTGAAGAAGAGTTTGAGCTTTCAAACTTCATGTTTGAAGATGAGGGGAACCATGGTGAGCAAGTTTCAAATCAGAGGACACCATGGAGGAGGTTGAGCACATGCAACAGGACAACAAGGAGGTAGATTATCTGTCTAACTTGGAGGATTTCTTTGATGGAGAAGAGCCCATGGAGATCACATCATTTTCTCCTCCATCATCCACCTTCCAAGTACATGAGCTTACTGCCATGAAGGAGAGCATTCAAGGACAACAACCTGCATTTCACAACAACCCTCTGGAACCAAGGTTGGAAGATATGAATCTTCCATGTTCTTCACAAGAGGAGGAAAGGAAAGAGCAAGAGGATGTCATCATCTCTTCCACACCATCCATCCAAGAAGATCTGCTAGAAGACTCCATTCTTGGAGTTAAATATCAGAAAGTGGGAAAATTCAAAGGATCAGACCTTTCCCAATCAGGTACTTGGCTTCATTGGAGCCAAGGGAGAAGCCAAAACTAGTCATGCTTACTTTTGAGCATGAGGATGAGTTTCAAAGTACCAAGGATCAACTGCAATGCCTCTTCAATCCAAATATAAAGAAACTAAAAGAGGTATTTTCTTGTTTCTAGTTGACACCTTGATGATTTGGGTGGAGGACCAGCTTATAGTTAGTTTTTCACTCATGCAAGCAGCCATATTCAAGTGTCAAATCATTTGCATGGCTGCCCTTTTGAGAAAAGGAAGCTACTTCTCCCCTCGCTGCCAGTTGTAAGATTTGTTTGAGCCCTCTTTTCTCTCGGTTAGTAAAATAGAGTAGGTAGGTTTGCTTTTAGTAGAAGAAGTGCTTTTGCACACTCTACATATCCCACTTGGGATGTGTATGATTTCCAATTTTGTACATAGTGTGTTGTGGTGTTTTTTTGCTCTTGCACAGTGCATTAAGAATGACATTTGGTGAGATCAGCTCCAATCCCAATTTCAAGTGGTTTCCAAGTGGCTCAGGGATCATATTTTCAAAATTTCAGATCAGATTTGTGTTTACCAGGAAGACTCCATGCCCAATGGATGCTTCAAGGCCACTGATCTTTTCATCTAGTAGGAAGATGTCCCCTATGAGTCACCAAATTGTTATCCAAAATAAGCTCATGCTTATTTTTGGTTAACTGCACCCATTTTCCCTCCTTTAGTGCTTCAATCCAATTTTTAGATATTCTAAGCACTTAAGGTTTCTGAAAACATTTCCATCAGATAGGAAATTTCTTCCCTTTCAAAAATATAAAGAAGTCCTTCTAACTCCTCATATTTTGCAAGTTACGGGCCGATGGGCCTTGGAAGGTATTTTTGCCCAAAAGTGGACCGATGGGAGTTTTTAAGGATTTTTTCCAATGCGAGAGAGGGGGGTGGTGGGAGATATTTAGAATTTTCACCCAAATGGAAAAAATGGTGAGTTGTGGGGCCAAAGAGGGAAATTTTCCCAAGTGTAAATTTTGGGCCAGTGGCAGTCTCTCGGGGGGAGTTTTGGAACTTTTTGCTTTTTTTTAAAATAGGGTGCAAAGTGAATTTTAGGCCCACAAGCCCATGGGGATCTTAAAGCCAAATGAAGAAAATGCCTAAGGCCCACAAAGGGACATGTGGCCATGTTGAAAAGTCAAAAGCGGAAGGGGTCATCGGAGGTAATTTGAAATTTTTTTCCTAGAGAAGGCATAAAGTGAAAAATGAGCCGCCCCTCCACCGATGCCCAAAGAGCCACGTGTCAAGCCTCAATACATGTGGGGCTGGGGCCTAGAGAGACTTTTCACCCAAATGGAAAATGCGGACCGTCGGGCCCAAAAATGATTTTTGCCAAAAGTGAATTACGAGGCTGCATGGGGTAATTTTTGCATTTTGTATTTTGGTGCCAAAAGGCACAAAGTGAGTTTTGGGCCCGTGAGACCCATTCTGCTAACTGGTTTTCACCATTTTTGTATGGACCCGACTCAAAACATTCAAATAGACATATCTTTTGACCTAGCCTAAATTCAACAAATTGGGCCGTTGGAAAGATCTCGACCTCCTCTACACCATGGAAAGCATAAAATTTAATTTTGACGAGGTTAGGTGGGTGAAAATGGGAAAACATATTTCAAGCCATTAATGCAATGGGATCTGATTGTTTCAACAACCCAGATTTGATTTGATTCTCCATTCTTCCTTCTCCAACATGCCAAAGTAGACATGGAGAGGAAAATTTGATAGATTATAGGTGGATTTGTAGGGCATTAATGGTGGGTGGTTGAATTCTCAAAATAGGTCCTTTTCCTCCTTTCTCTCTATTTTTTCATCATTCTAAACTTCTATATATTGTAACACTTCTCATTTGAGAAGGAGAGACATTCTGGGCATAGGGAAACTTTGTCAAAAAATTTTTTCCCAACTCCATTTGAGTTAAAAACCTTCTCCTATGCCTGGCAAGCAGATTTGTGCCTCTGAGAAAAGAATGTAATGGTCTGTGCACCTTATAGAAATAAAAATGTGTTTTTGTGGTGTTTCTTCAACCCTTTGCATTATTTTGTTGTTTCCCCGTGCCTCTCCCTTTCAAATTTGTTCCCTATGCATGTATTTCACATTTGTTGTGTTTCATGGGTTTTAATGGTGATTTGTGTTTCATGGAGTTTTGATCATGGATTTGTGATAGTGTAGGATTTGTGTCACTCTCTTTTCTCTTTGGTTCTTTGGAATGGTTAGATTAGGATAGTTTACCTTCCCATCTTCCAGGTAATTTAGGATCAAGAACCAAATATCTCGGAGGATGATCTCAAGTTTACAAGTCCCACCTCTAGAGATGATCTAATGTTCACTACCAACACAAGTAGTAGTCCTATAACTAACTTTGCAGAGCAGGAAGTGGCCTGAAACCATCGGTCTATAAATGGTGGTGGTCGACACTTCGAACAAAAAGAGAAATGGAGTGTGAATGAACGTGAATTTGAAGAAATCAAGCTGTGTCTCTTCCCTCCCCAACATTTCCCATTCTCCAGTGCATGGGAGGACATGTGAGAAGGCTATAAATACAAGGAGGAGTAAGAGAATTGATCATTTAGAGATCCAAAGAGATCAAAGAGAAAAGGTTTAAGTTTAATGAGAGAAAGTGAGCAATATCTTCAGTGTTAGAGTGGAATTGTAGGAACAAGGTGTAGAAACAAAGCAAGCAAGAACAGGAAGGGAGAGGTTTACATTGTTTTCTCCATTTTCTACTTCTTGTAATATGTAATTTTCTATAATTGACCAATGAAAGTGGGAAAAGAGTGTTTTTCCTTCCGACTAGTTTTCCTCCATTGAGAGTTTTTATGATAAAATTGTTGGTGTTTGGAGTTTCAAATATTTCATATTCTCTACAATTTCCTTGCTATAACACAAGATAATTAGTCACTAAATCTCTAATCTTCAAGAAAATCTATCATTTTCCAAAGTTGAAAGTAGAACAACATTTTGGTGTGATTTCGTAGATTTTCAAAGTAGAAGTTTATGGATCAATTGAGAACTAACATCATCTTATTCAATCCATCCTATAACATTCATAAACCATGTGCATTTGTATGAGAGTATACAGATCCTACTCAATCCCCCTCAACACTCTTTACGAGCAATTACACCAAGTGTATCATTTGGTTTTATGTATACAAATTATACTAATGGTTTTTTCATCTATCAAAGATAGTCAAATATTACATTCTAAGTGTCTACATAGGTATCCATCATTGAATCCCATCTAGCATCCTACACTTAGATCCTTGGTGACTTCGGGACAAGTGTAATCGGTAGCTTACAATACTTGTTGCAAAGTATCAAAGACATGTTTTCCATGCTTGGTTTAATGATGACACACTCATCATTAGGAACTTGTCCATCACCTTATTAATTCATGTTATCTAAAATTAGAATATATAGTTACAAGTTGCATACAAGGTATACATCCAAATTATCTTACATGAAGACGTACTACTATGTCATCTTAGGGTGCCTAAGGGAAATTAAGTGATGCAGCCTAGAATTTACTAGTAACACCCTGGATGCGTTGGCACATCACTCAACCTAGACTAAGAGCTCACCCGAAGCACAAAAAGGTACCAGGTCCCTCTTTAGGGTTGTTGTTGTAGGTTGTTAGCATGATGAAGACTTAGCACATGCAGTTCCATTACTAACACATCATTCTACAAAGCATACCAGATCTATATCTAAGGGAGAGAAAAATTTAAACAATAATCATGATGGAATCAAGTACATGCAATATCCAATTACACACAAGAATACACTCAGATTCAGCCAATATCCTCCATTATATTAAATAAGTATATAGAAGCTTCATTACAATAACAGTAGTATGCGTGTAACAAATTTAGTAACATAATCTCACTATATCTCTCTCTATATATTCATCATCATATATATCTACTACATAGTTCACTACATATATATAAGGGTGGGGACCCTTCACCACTTATCTAATCCCAAAATAGGTCACATGCTATTATTAGCCACACGTCATTACAAAAATAGACACACATGCAAGTGAGCTAACAATAGACTACTGGTAGTTAACTGATAGTGATAAATCTATCTCCATCTTGTGTCCATGCAAAGCGCTTTGTATCAAATCCTCCAAGAATATCCAATGTGTGGTGTGCATTTCTCTACCTTGTTTGTGCGCTCAGCACATAATCTCTAAAAATAGACCTTCATGAGCAAAAATTTCATAGTCATGAAAGCTAAATTTTGCTCCACACACGTGTTCTCCCTATCTGTTCATGCCTTTTAATATGACATTTTTTCCCATGTGGACTTCTTGTGCACTTTCTATCAAGTGTTCTTTGATCAAAATTACCCCACACTAATTGTATTGTCACCTCAAAAATGGTTATATCCAAAAATGAATCAAAGAATAGAAGAATATAAAGAATTTGAATGAATGAAAGAATGTTCTTATCCTGCGGTTTCTTCTTCTGTATCCTAAAAAATTAATTTAGGATATTCCTCTTTAATCTTGGCCTCCAAGGTTTTCCACTCAATGAGTGCTTCCTCTACTCTTTCTGGAATGTCCACAATAGACTCCAGTTCCTCCTTTGCAATTTCTCCTTTCTCATTCTGCAAGACTAACACAATGTTGGACATTGCAGTTATCCTTCCCTCTAGCAAATCCATCTTCTGTGCGATGAGTTTCCCAAGCTCTTCTAGCCAATTTTTGTGTGGTTCTTGGGCTACTGCCGGGCCTCATGCTTGTTTGACCAATGCTAATCTATCTACGTGGCCCAATGTGTCATATTTCATTACTTTCTAGACCCCATTGCTCTCCTCCAGGGTTTTTATGTTGATGAGTGCCTCTGGAGCTATACAGATGTTCAAGGCTTGGTTTGCCTTCTTGATACTTCTGTAATGCTTGTAATAATCCCTCATATGATGTAATCTTCCACATCACTATAGCCTTTTTTGCTTTGCATCTTGTCTTTGGATCCTTTGCACTCTGCTTGCATGCGTAGATGTTCATCTTCAAGCACTAGGTCCACTAATGTACCTACATAGTGTATTGCCGAAGGAAATGTCTTTGGTACCTTTGGCTCTAAGTGTGGCCTAGCTCTTATGACATTATCACCAATTTCCTCTGCGATGCTGATAAATACAGAGTTATTTTTCTATGCTAAGTCTATTTCCTATGTTAGGTATGCTATCTCCTTATCCTTAGTTTTGATTTCTTCCTTAGCACCCTAATTGTGGCAGCCTTGTCCATATTCTGCCTTGCCACCTCTGTTGATACTTTAACCAATGCATTGCTCACCTATTCATCTGACATAACAGTAGGCTTTATTGTTATGTGTCTATCCTGAGGTGTCTTTTTCAACCTCCTTGACACACATGACTCTTCACACACATCAAAATATGGTTCATCCATGTGTGTGTGCATCAACCATGATAATTACTTCCTAGTGCACATTGTTGCCATATCTTCATCCATTAATTCCTAGCCATATAAGTCCTTTTGTGTCAGTGTGCTCTGGAAACAGGCATGGAAAATTTTACCTGCATCCTTAGCATAACCCATGGTTGGTGGAATGTGCTCTCCACTTGTTCTTCTTGACCTAGGTGCTTAGGAAATTGAGCCTCGGATTTGGAACTTGTGTTCCCATGTCCTGAGCAGTCTCTGTAGTTATCTCATCTGTTCTCTTTTCTTCCTCTTATCCTTCCTTCATTTCTTTACCTTGCTATCCTTCAACATTCTCAGGAGGTGTAGGAGAATTAGGCACGCTTTCCTCTAACTCTTATGCTTCCTCATTCAATTTTAGTTTCCTCCTTTTCACGGTTGTCTCCTTCTATTGAGAGAGTCTAGGTGATCTCGCATAATGTTTGCAGAGTAGCACCTTAGGTCCTTGTTCTCCTAAACAATCTCTTAAATTTGTTCTCTCCTTGTCTTGCATCCAAGTCCTCTTCATCCCCCTCTTATGGCTGAGGTGGTGTAGTTGCACACTCATCTTCATCCTTATTTACGGGATGTCTTCTACCTCTATGCTCCAAACCCCCACTATCTTCGCACTCATCCTCCTCATCCTCCACTTCAATTGTCTCTATGGGATTAGGTGCTGGAATGTTCTCCATGGTATGCTTACCCTTCGGTAGCCCTAGGAGTGTGAACTCATTCTCCACGTACTTGTTATTCTCCAACTTGGGCTTCAGTTGAAGGTACACCAGTGCTACTCCAATATCTCCCACAACCAAAATTACTAGTTTAATGCTCAAGACATTTGAAATGAGCCTTTCAATATATCCACTCCATCCTAGATACACATATTTCTTCCTTAATGTGTGTAGTCACAATCTATCTTGTCCACATTCAACGTTAGTCATCACGCATCTAAGAACTTGTGTGCGATGCATGGAATTACCTTGTTGTGAAGACATATGGTAACTTACACTAAGGGATACATGCTCCATCTATCATGGAAAATTGCGCTATGAAAAAGTGTTGGCATATAGCGAACTGAATTGCCTTTCCAACCACCAAAGGAAAGTCCTTAGGGATGCGCCATTCTTCTTCAAAGGCTGTGTGGAGCCTATCATACCATTTCTTAGCCCTTTTCTTGACTAGTTCTTTCATGGATCCTTCATAGAATTATTTTACGAACCACTTCGTTGGTGACTTATGCTCCATGGGATACTCCCATATCTTATCTTTTGGTCCATTAGGTACTCCGATCTCCATGAACACTAGTGACAACAAAACAGATCCAAAGCTGATCTTTCCTCCTATGCACACTTATTCAATAATAGTTTCTGCAATGTATCCTAAAATATTGTAGACTACCCCTTCAGACATTCTCTTTGCAACATGCAACCACTAGATGTTCACTTGTGACCACCTTTCCTAGTCATTTAGCTTCATCACAAGGTGTACGGCTTCCTGCATAACTGGATACTTCTTCAGTTTATCGATGTCCATGCCACGTGAACCCTTTGTGTACCCCAGCTCCTTTCTGGTCTCCAACATTATGGCCTTGTTTGTTAAATCATTCTTCAAATATTCTCATGTGCCCTTCAATCTTGTTACCATGGAGATTAGTGTGGCTGAAATTCTGGCTCTGCATCCTGCAAAGTAGAAAAAATATTCATGCACTCTACTCATGAGCCACTGGTACAAGGGATCATATTTCCCAAAGTAAGGGAGCTCATATAGCTAGTAAACTCCAATCTTCTTCAAGAGCTTCTAACATCATTGTACACCATCATGTCTTCCGTTGTGCGTTTATTCATCTTTGTGTTCAGCAAGGCATCAAGCTCCTTATTATTCTCTATGGTACGATGGTTGTACTCACTCACCTTGCTTCTCTTTATGTGAGAATCACACTCTGGCCTATGATGACCTCTTATGGATACCGCATTTTGAGAAAAATTTATTTTGGGAGCCATCTCCTCTTCTTTTACAACCACCTTCTTTCCCTTCACTCCTACTTCAAATTCTTTCTTGGGTGGAATTTCTACCTTACAATCCTTTGTAATTACTCACCTCTTGAATTCTACAATGTGTGAATCAAACTCTATCTTGATTCGAGTGTGCCCTAGGTGAAATTATGTGCCCTTGCTCCTCTATGTCACCTTAATTTGCTCAAACCCTTCACACTTTGGGGATACAAGATCTTTTTACACACGAGATCTCTTTGTCTGGCAACTAGCTACACACCTTTCACACCTCAATTCAATCACTCGACTCTTTTCACTTAGCTCTTTTTCAAATACTCTTAATCACAATGGTAAAAATGAAATCACATCCCATCCTTATATAAATTTTAAAAATTTTGATGCATTTATTGCTCCTTCACCTACCAAATATCCTCTCATTAATTGACTAATTCCATTCTTTCCACGTGGTACATCTTTGCACCCCAGCTATAATCTTCTAGCATGCTTTCCTACCCTTTTGCCATAGACTTCTCTTGAGCGCTTCCTTGCTCTTGAGTACCTCGTCACCGTAGCTTCTTCTAGTAGTTGTTATGGCCTCTACTTACATCTTGTTATACTATCCCTTCATTCATCTCCATATTTGGTCACTTTTAGAGGAAATCCTTTGACTTGAAAAGCACTCATAGCAGCTTATTCCTTTCACCTTTCAATTCCCACAATCTTGTACCTAGATATTGACAACTACCCCACACTAAAAGTACGTGCGAGTCTTCTACGCATAAACATGCTTCATATAGTAATTAGCTTCATGCACGCAAGTGCACTTATTACACAATAACTAAATTGATAAATCATAACAAAATTGAAAACATAATCTAAATGGCAATACTACCTTATTAAAAACACCAAGACGACTTATTTATAGCATGGAGGCTTCAATCTACTCTGTTAAAGTAACCGGTAGCCATGTTCCATCTAGTGCTTCTAATTGATAGGTACCTATTTCAAGGATGTAAGTGATAACATATGGCTCAACCAATGTACCTTAAGTTTTCTGGATGGCGCAAGAACCTAGAGTCATAGAAGTACCGGTTGTCTAATCTCAAGATTTTTATCCTCGATGCGCTTGTCATGCCATGCTTTATGCATGTCCTTTTATTTATTATGACTCCAACATGCTATGGTTCATCACTCATCTATCTTAATTAGCTTTTCAATATGTTCTTATAAATATTACTCATCAGTTAGACCTCCTGTGCACACAATACACAAAGAAGGTAACATAAATTCTATAGGAAGAAGCTGCTTTTGTGCCAAACACTAAAAAAATAGTGTGGCTTTGTTTAATCTACGATATGTTGTCTCGATATGCCCAAAGTACTACAAATACTCTATCATCCCAATCCTTTCGCAAACATCACATATTTTTTGTCAATGTCGGCTCAAAATTGTGTTGAAAGCCTCAGATTTCATTTGCTTGAGGATGATAGGGTTTAGTCTTATGGTGTGCAATCAGGAACTCATCTAATAAATTTTGATTATTTCATTAAGAAAATGTGTGCCTCTATCATTGGTCAAACTCAAAGGACATCCATACCTTGTAATAATATTTTCCCATAGAAACCGAGTTGTTGTAGCCACTGTACAGTACTTTGTAGGTGTTACTTCTACCCACCTTGTCAGATAGTCTGTGCAAGTTATGATTTAGCGTGAAATAGTTCTGCATGTAGCTGGTGAAATAGGACCCACAAAATCTATAGCCCATTTCTCAAATGGTTCTACGATAGCAATAGGTCTCAGAGGCATTTCATCTTGTTGACTTGGTTTTCCAAGACGTTGACAATGATCACATGCCTTACAAAATTTCTTACAATCTTTATATAGGGTCTCCCACCATAATCCAAAGCAAGTAGAATCTTGCGTGCTATGGCATCACTGGCATAGGGGCCACCTGTAATACCACCATGAGATTCTTTCATAATATCCATGCACTCATGTTCTAATACACAATGATGCACGATACCTCATCTCGGCTCAATTTGTATAAGCCACTCGATTAACATATAAGGTGTGATGCGTATAGCAAGTTGTTTCTTCTCTAATGATTTCATTTCTTCTAGTGTCATCCCTATTCATAGAAAGAAAAAATTATCCTCTAGTTCGATGGCGTGTGTTGTAACCCTTTATAAGCTGTGCATCGACATGGTATCATCAATTTCCTATGCTTCTTCTCTTGATTGTATTCTTCATAGATGGTCTGGTCCAAAATTACTTTTTCCTAGTTTTACCACAACTATGAAATCAAATTCTTGAAATAAGAGCACCCATCAACATATGCACCCTTGTAAAATAAGTTTATTTACCAAATACTTCAATGTCATGTGATATGTATAAAAGACAAATGGTGTAGCTAGTAGTATCATCGGTGGAATTTATGTAGCACATAAATCATTGAAAAAGCTTCACACTCTGTAGTTGTGTAATTATGTTTTGTAGGAGTCAGCTTTCTACTAGTAAAACAAATAGGATGATCTACAATACCTTCTCCAGGTTGAGCCAACACCATGCCAATGGCCATGCCAGAGGCGTCAATGTGTACATGAAATGGTTTGTCCCATGAAGGAAAACACATAATAGGTACGGTAGTAAGTTTCTCGTTCAATGTATCGAATGCATGTTGCTCTTTGTTCTCCCAGTAGAATGTACCTTTCCCTTTAATTAAATCTTCTAATGGTGTAAAAACTTTGGCATATCCTTTGATAAACTTTACGTAAAATCCTATGGATCCCTTAGGCCTATAATGATCGCAACCTTTGTTGGCTCAACCAACAAACCCTCCTTCGCATATTATGTATCCTAAAATTATCCCAAATGGTGTAGAAAATATGTACTTCTTGATGCTCAAAGAGATACTCAACTATCTACACCTTTCAAACATTAATTGCAGATTATCACAATGATCCTTAACTAATCCATACACCATCCAATCATCTAAATACACACTGTAAGAAGTTGTGAATAAATTCCTTAAATGCTTGGACAACTATGCACAAAAATACGAAGGCACATTTTTCATACCAAAAGTCATGACAGTATAGGTGAAGCTACCCCATTCAGTAGTAAATGTAGTCTTTTCATGATCCTCCTAGGCAATTCAAACCTGATGATACCTAGAGAATCCATCTGTAAATGAATAGATTTCATGCACTGTAACACTTTCGAGTATTTCATTAATGAATGGCATAAGAAATGGATCAGTTACACATGTAACATTCATCTCCCTATAGTCCACACATATCCTAATCTGTCCATCCTTCTTGATATTGATCACCATTGGACTAACCCATTTTGACTCATCAAGGGGCTTGATAATCCTAGACTTCAACATGTTATCAATCTCTTGTTTGACCTTTTCATGCAAATCGGGGTTCATCTTGTAGGGTCTCTTTCTTACATTGGATGTGCACCCTCTTTAAGCTTTATTTTCATCTCTCCTAACGATTCATGCATGCCTTTAAGTTCATGGTACCCCTAGGAAATAAGTCCTAGTAATCCTTTAGTAATGCTTGTATGATTTTTTCCACTTCAGAGTTTGACCAATAGTCTCCAATTATGGATTCCTTAGGCTTAGTATCTATTCCAATATTCACCTGCTTTATCTTCATAGGTTCATGATAGGCACGTGTGGTCTTATCCACACTTTCTAATGCCTCACGCCTCCTGTTGAATGGTTTACATCTAGATTATCTAATACTTTGTCATCCATTAAGTAGACCATTTTTCCTTTCTCTTTCTCAAGGCAAGCACATTGAAAGTCTTGTTGCATGGCCTCTAGTTCTTCATCAATACATGCTCATGAGTCTTCTTTACCTAATGAATTCTAAAGGATTTCTTCATCCTTTGCACTATCTCCCATAGTTAAGTGATTTATGACTTTCAATGCTTCTTCCCTTTGAAGGATTTGTAGAGAAGAAGTCAAACATCGGGTCATTCCTACAATTAAATTCTACCAATTTCCAGTTTCTCTATGGATTTCTACGTACACATACCAAGCACGCACGTAACCTTGTAAAGTGGAATAAAAATTTTACACCCATACTTGAAGGTGGTAAGGCTTTCTAACCTTATATCCAAAGTCTCTCACACTTGAACATGGTGTTGAATAGGTTATTTCTTGTGATAAGTAGTGATTTGAGTAGGTGCATTACTCTGAAGAACCTAGTAGTAAGAGCAATCCCACTTTCATTCCATCCGACAAGATTATTCTTGTGGGTCACCCACCACTGCGTGCTACTATCCCACGTAGTGTATATTATAGCATAGTTATTATTTCCAATGGATCTATCGATTTGTTCTTCCATGACACATAGGAATACCATAGGATCCCCTTCTCCTATGTAACAAGGTACCAAGTTGTTTCCTATCCTCCGACATAATGCGGATTTGTGCTTGAGGAAATATGCTCTTTACTTCGTGCCCTACTAACTCATAAGTGTTGTGAGCCCAATTATCACAAGAAACACTTGTAGTATTTAGAAATATATTATCCATCCTCCTCTTTGAATTAGTCCTTCTTTGGTTAGTTCAATCATCTCGGGTCTCGGATGGCGCATACATAAATCCTTTTAAGATCTTCTTCACTTAAGGGCTCTACATAGGGTGTAGAGTTTTCATCTGTCAAAGGGATGATAAATATTTCCTCTTTGTTTTTAAAACTGATCTAGCCCTTGTTGAACCAAAGATTGGCATTATTTGCATAGCACCAAGGATGCCCAATAGAGCTAGGAAGCTATCTAACTCTACCAATGCTAAAACATCAAAGTCTCCGGTGAAATTGGCTCCTTGTATGGTAATGGATGCATCCTTCAAAAATCGATGGGAGTGGCCTTAGTCGATTAGCCATGAATAATACATTAGAGGATGGCTGCTTGATGGGGTATTCCCATTTGTACCCATGCATCCAAGGTAAGAACATTGATTTCACACACTGTATCAATTAGTATATTACTTAATAGCCACCCATCTAAAATAGTATTTAGAGTAATTTCCTTGTCATAATACAGGCTATGAGGGGGAAGATTCACATGCGATAACGATCGTCATGTCTCAAAAGTACTTACACGCGGAGTGTTTCCTTTTAACCAAATCCCTAACAATGGAATGATGTTTTCTTGGCGTAGTATTTTACACACCTCCCTCAAGTCATCTATATCAGTTTGGACCATCTCTAATGCTTTATTTTTCTCCTTTAAGTATTATATCTTACCCTGAAGATTCCTTATAACTTCCATGGTTTCCTAATAAACCTCCTTTTAATAGGCGAGGATCGGGTATCGTGCATTAAGAACTTCTTCTTTAGTGATGGTCAGTTTCTGCTGTAATGCTTCCGACGCGTGTCATCTCGGCGTGGGTCCCGATCTTTAGTTGTAACTTTTGAGAATCTACTACTAACTTAGGCATCCATTGATTTTCCATAGCACGTTGTATCCTAACCATCTCGGTGCCTTTGTTTTCTTGTTTATGTTGTTTACTCTAATGCTCATATAATTCCAGGCACTCCTCATAGCTATGGTTCTTTCCACAGAAATAACATGCAATATTCTGAGGGCATTCGCACCTATAGTGATAAGGAGATCTAGATGTATAACACATTCCGTGAGGGAAATCACTTCTACCACCACCACGACCTCATCCTATGATTCCACCATGATATCCTCAACCTCTTCCACAACCCCCTTTAAAATGCCCTTCATTCCTGTCATAGTGTGGTTGATTGTGATCCCAATCTTGGTGCTCATTCTTGTTTTTAGAACTATCTTACACTTATCTTCCATACCCCAATGTCTATAGCATCATGGATCTGACCAATCAATCTACAATCTTCAGTATCATGGGTTGTGGACCTGGAAAATTTTAAAATAGCAAGATACATTCTTCCTTATCATGCATTGTAGAAAAGGACAATGGATAGCATCATAATTCAAATGACAGATCTCATAGTCTAACAATGAATGTATGGACCTGAGAGGAAAACTATCCTTGGTGTGTCCCTCCACTTCACAATTTGTACACCAAATACTTGAGCACGTTTCATGGGCTGATTTCACCGATAATTTTTCTAATTGCTTTTCCATAGCTATAATCTGTGCCTCTAATAATGGGCTAACGGTGTTAATACTACTAACTACCTCAGCACATAGGGCTACCTGCCCAATGCCTCGTGTGATTAATATATGTCTTATGTGACAACGTCCTTCTAAATGTATAATCAATCCTCCAACAAACCATTGTGCATGCTAGCTTGCGTGAATATCATAGGAAAGCTTAGACATAAGTGTTTTAAAATGGGCATCATACTCGCGCACACTCTCAGTAGTGTCTTGCTTGATATCTTTGAGCGCACTTATACTCTTTTGCTCAAATTCCAAATATAGAACTCTTTCAAGAATGCATCCTTCAATTCTGCATAATCTCACGCAAGTCGATCAGGTCCAAACTTTCTATACCATTTATGGGCACGTGTCTATAATGTGGTAGCAAATTTTCTTGCCCTGCGCTTAGAAGTCGTGATCCATTTTGCATGCCATAGTATTTCACACATATACACATGTTCGGAAACATCTTCTATGCCCTATAATTTGGAAGACGAAGAGACTTTTCCATGTAAATATTTTGGGGTTGGTGTGGACCTTGCCCTTTGATCCATAACCTCCTAAGTTTCCCCTACCTCCAAAACCTCTAGATCTACACGAACTAAAGCTACCTATACCTCTTGATCCCAAACCTGTAGCTAGAATAGGTCCTATAGATGTACTCCCCTAGGCTCCAACATTAGTACTATATTGAACCCCTATGGTCTATGAAAATGTTCCACTTCTAGAGGTGAATCCAACATTCTATGCGTGCTCATGTTCTATGTGGATGATGCACCTAAAAACACACCTCTAAATAACAATGAAGTTGTCTACCCTACCATTGATGTGCTTGCTCTCTTACTTCCCAAACTTTCTTGTTGATTACTTTTCATACTAGATACTAGAAAACCAAGCGCAAGGGCTAGGTTATTAGGTAGGTTTGGATGTGCACTATGGCCTAGGTCATCTCTGCTTGACATGTTTCCTTGTGAGGTGAGGAGGGATCCTGTCATTCTTTCCTATATGGGGAGTTCTTGATGCTCTAGCTCTACATCTTCTACGTGAGTTCTAAATCCTTCACGATCCATCTCTATCCTCAAATCCATTCACTCCACAACATCACGCTACTTCTCTATATCCCTCTCGTGCCTCATTATACGAGATGCTTGTCACCACTAAGTCCGTCATCCTTCACCAATATTGTTCCCGACCCCATGCATGGTGGGGTTTAGTTAACCATCACTTTACTCTCTAAATCCAAAGTTACCATTAATATCTTGATTTTCAGTGGAATGCCTTGTAAGTTCCCCTTGGATATCGTAAAAACTAGAATTCAGCTACCTCCAGGACATGAATAAGTGGAAATTGAGTATTCCAATATATAGTTGTTCAAGACACCACAGAACCATGTATCCACCGCTCAAGTCCAAATCAGATCAGCATCATAAAGGACCTAAAATTCTTCCTGCATCTAGAAAAGTGCACGATACCTCCATTCTCGCTTAGATGCATAAGCAATCAGCCACTCATACAATTCTATTAGAAAGATAGCAAAAATTATCTCATATAAACTTTCATACAGATTCTATTCCACCCACATGCATGTGTTAAACTCAGATTCAGTGATGAATCATCATGTATATTCTTCTTCCAAATTGTGTATCCACTCCTCAACACTCGCTAGAGTTAATCGGGTACATCTTCATTGAAACCATCACGGAAACAAGTGAAAAGAGTTCTGATAACATAAGCAATGATGCAACATAGAATTTACCAAGTAACACCTGGACATCTTTGGCACATCACTCACTCAACCTAGATTGAGAGCACACCGAAGCATGTAAAGGTACCGAGGTCCTCTTTAGGGTTGTTGTTGTCAGGTTGTTAGCATGATGAAGAATTAACACATGCAATTCCATTACTAACACATCATTCTACAAAGCATACCATATCTATATCTAAGGGAGAGTAGAATTTAAACAATAATCATGATGGAATCAAGTACATGCAATATCCAATCACACACAAGAATACACTCAGATTCAGTTGATATCCTCCATTATATTAAATAAGTATATAGAAGCTTCATTACAATAATGGTAGTATGCGCGTAACAGATTTAGTATCATAATCTCACTATATCTCTCTCTATATATTCATCATCATACATATATCTACTACGTAGTTCACTACATATATATAAGGGTGAGGACTTTCCCTTCACCACTTATCTAATCCCAAAATAGGCCGGATGTTATTATTAGCCATGCGCCATTAAAAAAATAGCCACACATGTAAGTGAGCTAACAATAGACTCACGGTAGTTAACTAACGGTGATAAATCTATCTCTAACATGTGTCCATGCAAAGTGCTTCGTATCTCGATCCTCAATAAATAGCCAATGTGTGGCACCCACATCTATGCCTCGTTTGTGTGTTATGCATGCCATCTCTAAAAATAGACCTTCATGAGAGAAAACAAATAATTCCCAAAAGCTGAACTTTTTCTCCATGTGCATGTTTTCCTATCCGTTTGTGCCTTTAAATATGACATGTTTTCCCATGTGGACTTCTTGTGTTCTTTCATGTCAAGTGTTCTCTCGATCAACGGTAAGTTTCTCCGTAATTATTTACATCATTACTAGACCACTTCCCTTCCCATAGCCATCAGAAGTTGGCATCAAGGTATGTATTTGTGAGGTTCCATCCACCCTTGTAACTTTAACAAAGCTTGTTCTTAAATGCATTATGACTATCACAATTTGAGGGACTTGATGAAAAAACTCAAGCATAGCTACTAAGCTGTTCAAGCGATATCCATTTAATAACCACCATTATTATATGGATATAACTACGCAACGACCATAGTGAGTTGGCCCATCTAGTGCCTTAAATTGAAACATCATAACTTAATTATTTCAAAGTAATTATTTAATTCACGACAGGTTACCATAGATCTCACGATACTTTCTCCATGAATGAATCGTACCTAAGGTCCTATCTCAAGATAACCCAGTAATTCAAATGTAATTCATTGTTGTACTTCACATTCCTTGTTACGGCTTAACTACATATGTAAATTTACTTAATGCAATAACTCGCCAACCTAGATTTTAATATTTGCTCATGCATAGTAATATTCCCAAGAAGTTCTCTTATTTAATCCACATAATTATCTGATTAAAATAACAACATTTATTTTATACTCTTTCCATAGCTAGTATTTACCACACCTTATTTCAAAAACCAATGAAGGTGTTATAATATTTTAGTTGCATCCACACCATGGTTCAACATAGGTCACATGGTAATACTGCATAAAACAATGCAACATATCTAAAAAAAGATCAATATAGTACTTCCATTTATTTGTACTAATCACTTGTTTTATTTTATTACCAATTTTACTTGAATCTCTCAATATTCTAGTACAAATATTCATATTCTTTCCATCTATTATGTTCTATTCATTCACTCAACAATACAACATATTACTCAACATATGATCCATGCATCTAATTCAATAAATAGAGTACCCTTGTTCTTCTTAATTTAACCCATTAGGTTTGTATATTTGTGATACCCTTTACTTAGGATTTGCTCTAGATTATCTAGGGTATAAGTTTCTAATCCTTTTAATAAAATATATAGATATAATGTGCCTACTTAATTAGTTTATCCATATTTTGCATATCTTAATATTGCAAAGGATGAGACTTAAGTACCCTATAAAATTTTCTTTCTTATAGATCACTAAACTATTATATGGTATTCTTTTCTTTGTTGGGTAACCAACACATCTTGAGTCACTTGTTACAACACTTGATAACTAACAACATCTCCAAATGTTTCCCATGCTATAACTAAAATATATTTTAGTTATTTTAAGAATCTTATGATTTGATACTTATCCATAGCTGTAAGGAAAACTATGAAAGAGTCTAAGTTAATAGTATCATAGGATCCTCTTCCCTAATGAGGATACCTTTTATCATTCTCTTACCTATTCATAAATTAAAAGATTATTGTCAATGATGATAGTGTATTGTTTCAGTTAGAATTTTATAACTTCCATAACATCTAAGGAGATCAATTAAAAGCGATTTCAAACTCATATCCTATAAATTCCTCATTTTCAATTAATAATAAATTCTTATGAATCTTAGTTTACATTAATCTTATTGAGGGTAATAAAAATAAAAGTAAACACAGCAACAAGTATCAATTCAATAGTTATAACTTTATTGATCTTTTCCTCAAATGACATCTCAACTTTTAGATCAAGGAAGATAATAAATTTTTTATTATGTCCTTATTTTTGACAAGCAAGAGCACACATGCTTTCATTTATGCCATCACATTACATTACAACATCCATGATACATTCAATCACATTCCAATAAACTTCATTCTTTTCATTTCTAAATTTTATTAAAAGTAATCAATGAGTCAAGTCATTCTTTTTCCTTCCACATATTCTCAAAGTAAACTTGATCATGCAATCTGAAAATGTTTTTGAAAAAAATGTGCATGGTCACCCAACATGACTAGCATGATAAGATTTATACCTTCAGCAAAACCTATGCTATCTAGTATTTTTATAAAGGAAATACTACATTAAGTTAAAATCCAAAAATGACCTATAAGGACATAATTCATATTTCTGGAATTTCTAAAAGGCATTATGCATTCACATAGATGCTCACTTCATTTAATTCTAATTTAATAGAGATAGAATTACAAGTATTGAATTTCATAACATATTAATGACAATCAATCAATTACAACTTACCTTAATGAGGGTAATAGCTATATCCATTTTCTTTAACTTCTTAGTGTCAAATATTGTCATACTTTACAAATACACGGACATCATATGTAATATTAAAACAATGTTTATACACACCAACCGATACGAGTATTTGAATGATGCTAAATCATTTCATGATATACAAGCATCATTATTATTTTTAATATCATTCCTATGTATCCAAGTAATAATCTTACTTCACAACCATTTGTAAATTTTTCCAACAAAGTCCATCCATAACCTACTATAGTGAGGACATTATCTAATTAGTGAAACTAAAGACGTCATTATTGTCTTTCAGACATAAAAAAAATAGTTAAGTTAGCACTTTATATTCACAAATATTTTATACAAGTACCCAATAGTAATTACTCTCACAATCAAGTACAAGTATATAATGATATTTAATCCCTCAATAGAATACCAACATCAACCATTTTTATCACTCCAGTTATGCAAGTACCATGATACCTCAGGACCAAATGGAATACCATTGTTTAAATTAGTAGTGACTATATCGATTTAGCAAGTAAACATAACTTATATGTTTCTACTAAGCTTCCTTCCATGTCACCATATATCCCCAAAATTATTATAATAGTCGCCTTGATCGGGAAAAAAAAATGATTAAACTATACTTCCTAACTCACGTCTTATTATCTATATCAAAAATTCAATCAAGTTTTACCGTTAACATGATTTATTAATAAATTATCATTCATTGTAGAATGCTATCGGATTATTGATAGCTCATATTCAATTAATCAAGAAGTCAAAAGTTCATAATAACAAGGGATTATAGGCTACCTTCATATTCCACAAAAGTAACAAGTAATGTAGTCCTCATTTTAGTCATTTGAATGACTTAATAGACACGTTGAGTTGTGTATATTAATAGAGATAAAGTCTAGCCTTATGAAATCGATAACAATTTTGTTCAAGTAGTCCCTAAGAATGTCTGAACATTACAACAAAAGGATTATGATCCATAGTAAAGCTTCAAGACAATCATCCATAATACTAACACATAGACCCACATTTTCCACTCTAGACATGTACATATATTTGTAGTAGACACCCAAATTTATGGTACTTTCCTACTAATATACCCAATGAGCACAGACATACATAAAATAGGAATCCAAGCCAACACCCTAAAAATTATATGGATAGAAATACTATAATAGTGATCCACCAAACCCTTAGTAAGGCGACAATGACCAAGTCAAGAACCGAAAACACGTAAACAAGAATCTCCAGAGTTTGATTTCTGGTTTGCATATTTCATAGTCAACACCCAAGGTTATAGGTTTTCCCTTAATAAAAATACATGTCATACACATATATGCACATAACAAAAATAGCCACTGAAAAAATTTGTATCATCCATCGATAACAAGATATTAAGCAAACCCCGAGCCAAATATTTCTGTATATTAAGAGGGATTTCACAACCTTATCCAACGATTTACCTAGAAACCTACAATTTCATATAAGGATTCAACATACCGTAAAATAACTTGAATAAAGAAACCTTTCTCACAAAGTTTATACAGAGAAAAATCACTACAAAGACACTTCATTTTTACCCAAATCGTTCAAACAAAGAGAGTAAACGATATCTTTTCCATATTTTAGCAATATAAATAAAACCCAAACCACATAAAGATACAAAGCCTGATACTAAATTTCAGTCACAAAAATAAAAGATAGAGTAATATATCAAAGAAGGGATAGAGCCTAGCATGCACAGGTAGTGCCTATTTCTCCGAGAAAGCTCAATTCAATCTATCTCATCAAAAAATGAGAATTGATTCCACAGAAATCCCCACCTCCTATAACTTCCTTTATTTTTATATATAGCCCACCACTATTAAAAATCACATAATTTTCTCATGTAGTTCTTGAGTTAAACATGTAGAAGTGTGAATATAGTCCATGTATTAAAAAATAGGAGAAGTAATTAACATGCATAGCTCCATAAGCAACTATGCAAACAACAAAATGAAACCAAACTATTCCCTCTTTTCCCTCAAAGCCGCTATCCCATTCTCCAAGTTGGTGAAGGAGGTTTGAGGGAGTTCATGCATGAAAGGACACTCTGTGTTCCCTCAAAAATTCACGCCACTTTTCATGTTTTCAATTTGATTTTAAAATTCCCTAACTCATGTTAACTATGGCTTACAACATGTATTTATTAGTTTAGCAGGAGCATATAACTTTGTTTAGTGCCACTAAATTTAGTTGGCGGTAATATTTTATGAGTCTCATCAATATATCTTTTTGTACAGTGATAGTGGGTGAAAACTCACTATTTGAATCCTAAGCCACTATTTTAGTATAACATTGGCCCCAAACTATAAACCAAAGTATTTCCACATTAGATTCCTCAAATATATGTGTATATGCCAAGGCTTAGATACTATATATTTAAGCCTTCATAATATTTCCCTCATAAACCTTAGCTTAGACTAAGGTTAGGTTCATTATCATCTTAGGCCCATTTAATTAAGTAACCTTCGAGCCTTGAGAAAATAAAT
Source organism: Taxus wallichiana var. yunnanensis (assembly GCA_018340775.1). Taxonomy (NCBI): domain Eukaryota; kingdom Viridiplantae; phylum Streptophyta; class Pinopsida; order Cupressales; family Taxaceae; genus Taxus; species Taxus wallichiana. Next base: position 942,636,710 of record CM031237.1, read on the forward strand.
CAAAGCCTTATCACTTCAATTCTACATTATCACAACGACTCAAGATAATAATCTAGGCCATTATAAACTAAACCAAGGTATTATTTGAAGGCATCATCATTGAATATTTATCATATAGGTCCTTAGTTAAATTAGACCAGGCCCATACTTACTAAGGTCATGTCACGAGAAATGACGTAGTAATATCAATAAATCTTACCTCATAAATGCCAAGACTGTTCATCTCTTGCTTCCGGTTCACACTATCAAAGTGTCAAAGTTGCTACACTTATCAACATGATCACCAACCTAAAGGTTAGAACTAATAGAAAATATGATCATATTCTACAACGTAACCAATCAAAGCATAACCCCTATCCTTATCATTAAGTACATATTTTTAACAAACAAGATATGAAAGTATATAACATTAAAGGAGTTCTGTCACAATGTTGACTACATGTAACAACCACATTTGTCACTTCGTCTACCCATATATTTAAATCTACATAAACCTTAATGCCATCCATTTCGATAACTACCATGAACCATGTGCATTGTATGAGAGAATATTGAACCTACTCAGTTCTCCCTCAATGCTCTGTATGAGCCCTTACAAATGTGTCCTTTGGTTCTCCTTTGTCAAGGGATGATATATAAGTGAAGGCTCTTAAGTGTCTACCTAGGTTCCACCTATGGAATCCATAGGCATCCGACAACTTAGATTAAAGGGAAATCTCGATAGTGTAATCAGTAGCTTACACCACTTTGTGCAAAGTTTTTGAGTCATGTATACCATGCTCCATTCCATGATGGCACACTCATCATATGGAAATTTTCATTTCTCCTTAGTCACTTATTCAATTATATGGATTCACAAATGTTCATGTTGTAAACAGCTACAAGCCTTGAATGAGGTACAAACCAGTTTAACCTACACGAAGACGTACCTCTATGTCATCTGTGATGCCTATGGGAAGAAAAGTGTTCTCGTAACAATTCCTTTGTTACTCACCCACATATCTACCCGTAGCCATCATAGGTTGATATAAGGATGCGTACCTCAGGAGGTCCAACCTGTCTTGTAACTCTATCAAGGTTTGTACTTAGGACAACACCATACTACAATCCAGTCTCTTGATGAGACAACTCATTACAGATGCTAAATGGTAGTATCCTAATGGTGACAATCGTCACCATAGGGATACGACTATGTAGTATATGCAGTGAGTTCACCCACCTAGAATCCTATATTGGTGCATGGTGTTTAATGTTTTTAAGGTAATCATTATAGAACAGCCTAGGACTTACAACACCTTCTCCATGAATGGGTCATACCTAAGGTCAAGATTGAGTTGATCCCAGGATCCCCAATCTCTATAACATTTTAATTACCTTTCAATATCTCATACCTATGTTAACCATTGATGGAAACAATACTATCAATGTCAATGACTATTATTACAGTCTCAAACTGTCTCGTCTTTAACATTTAGGCTAATGCTTCTTATTTCATATTCTAGGGTATGTACTTACATGAAGCTAAGTAATTAGGTATGATTCATTCCTTGAATTAAGTGCCATAGACTATCAATGCCAATCCTCTTTTCAGTTTAAGCACATCACTTTTCTTAATTGCAGCTCAATAAAGAGCATTCATTTATTTTACTATCTCCAACAAGTAAGATATATCTGGGGTGTCCAACATGATAGGTTTAATGAACAACCAGCCCATTTACCTTTCCCTGTCATATCCTTTTTAAAATACCACTCTCTAATTCTCTTTAGAGATAATATCAGTATTGACTAGGGATGAGATTTTAATACTATGTTCTTTTTAACTTAGTACGCATGTTCCCATCTTACTTCCATTATATCGACATGCTTATGTGCTCATAATGATGCATCATGTGACAACCCCTAAATAAAAACATTTCATCTCCTTGATCAAATATTTCATAATACAATTTACCACAATTAAGAAATTCCCAAATAGTGGAACCGTACTCAATATATTTTCATATTAGACTACCATAGCCCTTCCTCTTATTGCTTCTGTGTGTCATCCTTGTATAGGACTTAATGTTGATTTCACTTAGAAAACAATATTACATTCTCATTCTTTGTTATGAGTTAGTATAACCTGAATTTACAAAACAGCCATAGCACAGATGTACCTGATTATCATAACCTTACCATGGTTCATGATAATCCGCTACTTACTTAGAAATTTGCCATTAAGATTAGATAGTCATATTTCTAGATATCTTTGACTGATTAAGTACACCCTATACAAAACCTTTGGAGAACGTAATACAACTTTACAAGTAGGTTGATTAATTGCATTTTATAATGAGGCAGTTATCCATTAGCAACCTTAACTATTTCCAAGTATGCTTAACATATGGTTCGTTAGATCATGATATTCTTAGGAAACAGTCCACTCATAGTTCCTTATATGTTCCCTAGCATTCACACATATGTTGTGTGCTAGTAATTACTATGTATTTAAGACTAACACTTAATACAATAGTGACAAAGATACTAATAACCTATCTTGATAAATTTTAGTTCTTAACTCATCATTTTCCAATCAATCACTTATAAGACAATATATTGCAACAAAAATCTTTCTTAATTTCATTCAAGAGATAAGTACAATTCATGTCTATAAGCATGATCAAAGTCTTTCATTTTAATGAATAATACAGAGACATTAAATAACAAGGCCTTTCTCGATTCTAAGGAGAAGTACTTCATATAAGAACATTCCAATCAGTCATATCTTTAACTTTCCTTGATCAGAATAATATACAAAACTAAATACTTCACTCTTTCTCCATGACATTTATCTGCAAAATTGTTAGCATGAGTCAGTTCACAAGAACTGAGCATGATAAGCCTCAACTCATCATAATAACATACTCTACTTAATTATTTCATAAAAAGAACTCATATTATTTTTATGAATCAATATTGCAAAACTTAAGAAGATAATAATTCTTTCTATAATATGTCAAGAGCAAGCACTTTCATGAGCCAAGAAAGAAATCAGTTTCAAACTTACGTTTCAATACAACTATTTCAGTCACTCAGAATAACCACCTAAATTATAAGGTACCTGATAATCATAAGTGATCAAAAGACTATTCATAAGAGTATCAAGATTCCACTCATGCAATCCCATACTTGCATGCCTGGAATCATTTTTACTCATTGATTAAGTAACCATAAATATAACAAGAATCACATTCAAGCAATCTCTCCAATATTCTTAACAAGATCCAATCAAGGATTTCACAATATCATGATAGGTCAAAATATCTAAGTAGTCAGGTTATGACTCAAGCATTTTTATTACAAGGAAGATAATCAATGTTTACCCTACATGAGGATAATGGAATCAAAGCATCATGCAAGTAATGAACCAGATAAATGCAAAGTAACAAGTCACATAGCCAATTCATACCTTGAATCTAAGATTTAATTGACCATTCCAAGCTTAGGAGAAGGGAAACATAATACCATTCTTAGTTTGGTTATTAAGCTTATCAAGACCCCATAAACAAAATAATTTTATAACAGTCCCTAAGAGAACAGTTTAGCATGTATTCATAATGAAAAGGAGTCATGATAACATGACTGAACAAATCTAACTATCCCAATGGGACATTCAATTTTCCATAGCAACATTCAAATAATAATGTGCCATTATTCCGTAATGAGGCAAGGATTCTATCCTATCAATAAATTGATCTACTAACCTATTTTACTGAAAGAGGTTAGGTCATACCAACCTAAATCCAAGACACAGTCCAACGAAGTCAGTAAGGATCATTTTAAAATGTCACGATGACACTGAACTTTCTAAGGTAAACAAAATATAGTTTTCCAAGAGAAAGAGAATCAATTCCAGGTGAACTGGAATACCACAAGATTCCATAAAAATACATCTCACCCATCTACGTGCTATCTCGATCTTAGATCTCAGCTAAATGACAATCCCATCTAACATGTCCATAGGAGGAGTATGTTGCTTGTAATATTATGACCTTAAGTGGGTTTCAACTAAAACTCAACACATCCTATTTTCCAATTAAATATCAAAGTAAGGTCATCAAAACAATCGAGCTTTTCTCTGCCGATTTCAATGAAGGAGTAATAACTCCCAATTTTTAACACTCTAGAAGTCAAGAGGATTTCTATCTTGATCAACTTTAATATCCTATCATGCATGATGACTCAAGTCCAAACATAAGAGACATAAAACCAACTTAAGGTAAAACTGAACAACTCATCAAGAAATCAGCTATACTCATGAAACTATTCCAAATCATTTCCCAACCCTTCTAGAAATTGATTAAAAGGTAGTTCAATACCATTAATAAATAATCATTATACCTTCAATACATATTTTTAAATCCAAGAAGAATATTCTTAGTCATACTTGACTTTTCTTTCAAACGGGTAGAAAAACCAAACATAGGTGATATTTTAGGGATAGCTACTAGTGAACACAACAAATTCCCAGTTATAGAAGGATTTGCAAAAGCATCTGGGTGCTAAGAGAGATAGAATTTGTCTCTGAGAGGAACCAACTCAGAACATAATAAGTCCTCAACCTGTATTGAACTCGGAAAGAGTCGAACACTACCGAGTTTAGAAGAAGAAAATGAAGATCAATACAAAAAAATAGAGCAAAGGGTAAACCGAGCACCTCAAACGATGAGTAACTAGTTGAATTGAAACCTAGATTGCAAACAAATAACTTAGTTAGTTGTTAGGAGACTTAGCATTCTATCAAGCCGCCATATGGAGCTCGAGGACTAAAACATTAACGTCATTCAAGAAAACCCATTCAAGGGTTGAAGATCAGACTTAGTATTTTACTACATGCAGCTGCCCTCATTATCTGTAGCTAGATATTATTATTAAATACAGTTGTTTGATCCTTAGTATAATTATTTACTTAAAATAAAACCAGGTCGACTAAGCATAATGATACCTCCTATAATAACAACATGAATCCGCATAGGAATTGTTTTCTTTAAAAGGAAACATACCCAATTTCATAAATCTAATGATTACCAGGGCAAGGAAAATCATCTACACCAAAAACCCAAAACACCGTTTTCAGTATTCTGCAGTGTCTTGCAAAATCTATACTACCCCATAAAGGATGGGTAGAAATTGAAACTAGTTTTCCATGGTTTAATTACCTATTAAATTCTCAATCTTGAATTAAAAATTCAAAACAATACTGGCTGTCAAGCCAAAACCCAATGATGATTACAGCTACAACTTCTCATTCATCCCATGAAATATGTTGTCTCATCACAATAATAAATCACATTGAAACTGACAAACATTACTTTGTTTCCAAACAACATTCATCACACTACAAGATCAACAAATTCTATAGAAGTAAAGATTAAATTGATTTCACATCACCAAGGATTAAGAATACAAATTTCAATCTAGGTAAAGTTCTATTTGTGAAATGACTAAATAGAGCAAGAAATTATGATGGGTTAGGGCATATCATGCCTGTTACGCCTTCCTTTACTTCCTTGCAAAGCTTTCATGATTCTTCAGAAGATCTCAAACTTGGAATGAATTCCTTCATCCAACAGATTACAATGCTTCCTCACTATTTATTGAGTCTGGTAAACTCACTGTCAACCGGTTTAACTGTTGTTTACATCATGCGACTACAAAGATCATGCAACTACAAGAAAACACATAGTTCCATTTTTGCAATGCAGAGCTTCTATGAAAAACTTGGAGTGAAGTGAATCTACACCTCAAACTGATTTTCCTTTCCCCAAACCATCCATGCTTTACCCGAGAAAGTTGAGTTTATTGCATATTAAATGCCATTAATGCAGTGGTTGAAGGAGCTTGCTTCCACCAAATTTATCTAACCAGCCATTTTGGTTTCCAACTTTTTAGCAAAATTCCCTCCTCATGCCATGCAAGTGAATTTAAATTTAGTTAACCCATAATATTTCCCCAAACTTGGTCGGTGGGATCAATAAATAAAACAATAAAGAATTCAAGTACAAAAGTATTGGTGGTGGGGTGCCAACTCATCACTTTATTCAATTTGAAAAACATTAGATTGTATAAAATACTTAAGAGGCCAAACAATACTTATGCAAATGATAATCCGATGCCCATTCTTTTTCATAACTTAAGGATACACACCATTGTATATATTTATATTATATAACCTTTCAAATAGCTAGAATAATTACCACTTCTAGCTTCTCATACAATATAATTCGTGTTAGGTTAAGGACTATACCATAAGATTAGATTGTCCTTCCTGATTACACTAGTTAATATCTCACCAAGTAGTAGTTGTTTAACTACTTCAACTTTATATATATATAATATATATATATATATATATATATATATATATATATATATATATATATATATATATATATATATAGATGTATATATAATATAAGTTATAACATCAGTGTTGATCGAGTAATTTTCTCATGTATACTTTATGGAGTTGATTCCCTAAATCTCAATAACTAATTCCTTTCCTAAATAATGAATTGTAGTCATTCCAATAAAATAATATCATGCTAGCATTAGCCATTAGATGGGGTAGACTTATCGATGGTTAGATCAAGACCAATTATTATTCAACATAAAGTCTTATTCACATTCCAATTTTGGTGGTTATTAATGAACTATCAAAATTGTCAAAGCCTTAACATAACTTAGTTATAAAAACTATAATGTTAACAATTTAATAGAGATAAGAAACAACATCACAAATCACTTTCAAGGCTTAAATTTACACCAAGGATTCTATGACATACAACATTACAAATGAAATGTCACCTTAGTGAAAATAGTTCATCACTAAGATAGATCCCAGATTAGCAGGGTTCTTATCTAAGGAGATTATCCTTAGCTTATTCACGATATTGATGATTACATGTTTATATCAAGTTTTCATTTAATTTTTGATACACAAGGGTGCCAACAACATAGGATAAAACCATTTGTCCTATCATTACTTTGGCATCAATAAAGAAAGCACATGGGGCATTACATACCTCCCCTCTTAAAAGCATCATCATCCCGATGATGTGGTCCTTGCTAAATGAAATCAAACAATTCCACATAGGATAAAGATTAATTCTTATAGAATAGTTACTATTTCCCCATAATTTTATGGTTTTTAGATTCAAAACTTTAAATTCAGTAGTTTTATCAGCTTGTCAGACTGTAAATAGTCATGCAGTCTGAATTATGTGATGATTACTTCACTAGAGTAAATCATTTTTGTACAATATACATATTTAATATACAGAGGATATAGTTAAAACAAGCTTACCTGGTACCTTTTAAGGAAGAACTATCCCTTTCTTCTAGGATTACAAGTGTGTGGATCTATGGTAGTTCATTTAGACAGATCACTTTCCTCAGCTCTGTTAAAGACTTTTGATTTGAGGTTCCAAAACTCTACAACATTAGGTCAAAAAGATAAGGTACCAACATTCATTTGTTCAACTGAACTTGAATATTTCTTATTTCAGTTATCAACTAACTCAACATGTTTTACACTTTTTATCTCCTATAACTGGTCCAAACAAAGAATGTTGTCAACGTGGTTATCCAAACTTATGGATCTACCAAATTTGTTTATTTAAGAAAATTTTTAACAAATATTAACTCATGAATGAGTATTGACAACACATTTTCTTGACCTCAAGCAAGAGGTTTACAATTTTATAGATGTTTGAGAAAACTAGCTTGCCAAAACCTCTCGAAGTATTTAAGTAACAAAGTTACCTTATTAGATATAGACTTTGACATCCCCAATTTTTTTTTTTTATTCCATTGTTAAACCTCCTCAGTGGATTCACAAGAATCGATATTGATCCTATTATTACCAAGGTCATGCAAAAATTCCACTTGGTTTGCATGAGGGTTTCAAATAAGTAGTAAATTGTTTGTAAAATATTTTACCTTAATAATTAGAAGTATGCAAATGACTTACTTATGTTATTCAATGACTTACTAAATTCTCTTGGAAGCTCAAAACAGTCCTCCGACTTACAAGTCATCGTATCTTTTCCCAACATAATATAAAGCATATGAGTTAAGTCTAAAACTCTATGGGCTCAAAGACACCATGTAGAGTTACATAGAAACTATCACAAGAGAGGGATTTCACAATACATCCCTTGATCCTAAACCACACATTTCTATAGTAGGGTTCATATTAGTGAAGTATGAATTCCCTTATCTGGGTTCAACTAAAAATACTAGAATCAACCACAAAACCCATGAAAGTTCACAATAATTCATAAACTAGAATTTCCACATAGTCACAACATGTCACGATAGGTGAACAGAAGGGAAAATCATGTCGTGATAGATAACATAAAAGAAATCTTGTCTTGTGAGATACAAGATATTACCAAAAGCTAAATATAACCTCATATGATCTATGCTTTTAGATGAATCAACCTAGAATGAGCCATCACCAAACCCTTTAAGTATTTTAAGTGATAGCTTTCGAGCTCCTAGGTTCAAACCTGAGATCCTCCTTACAACGTGATGATACTCCAAAACTTTGGGTACTTAAGTAATATAACCTAGAAGTAACATATACCAAAATAAATATACACATAACATCCACTGTTAAGAGTCAATCAGATAGAATATAATATTTTAGTTTCTTGGAATTGAAATATTAATTATCAAATATTTTGATAGAATATAGAACAATCACTCAAATCAATGCTACCTAACAGACATAAGCTAGAAATTGAGCATTTTTATTCCATATGCCAGAAAGAGTTAGGCTTCACAATTGTTGGAAAGTTTTTCATCGGATACAACCAATCCATATTTTCTTTCTTTTAGTATTGAAGAATACTAATCTCATGGATCTCTTCACAATTTTCTATGGATCCTGCTAGGGATACATATTCTTTTCCCATGTTGTCTACTCTTGCAAGCATGCTTCATCATCCGATGCTTGTTCCTCTTCTTTAAAGGACATTGGTTGGCATAATGCCCATTGCCACATGTGAAACATCCACCAAAAGTCTTGATTTACCACTTTAACTTTTCCATTTGCAACAGTATTATGCTTTTTCCTGTAGGTCATCACTGCAATTTTTTTGCAAATTTATTTTTGGCAAAGCACATTTTCTTGCTATGCTTTTTCCACCAAATTTTCTTAGCATTCCGAGATGAAGAAGAATTATCATTCTTATGACTCTTTTCATTTTTATGAGAGGGAATATCTAAGATTTGGTTTTAGCCCACTGGCCTTTCCAAATTTCATCTTGTCGGAAGAAGATCCAAGTTTATCCAATGCTTCCCCAATTCCAAGGTTCAGTTCATCTTTGGATTGGTAAGTCCAAAACTTGCCACAAATGATCAGTTCATCATTTAAACAACACTCTCTGTTGTTCATTAGTAACAGAACTTAAGTTTTCCTTTATCCAACTTATCACTTTCACCCATCACCAGCTGCTCCAAGGCATCTATCCGGTTTTGGGTATATTGAAGGATTGCCAGAATTTTGTCTAACTTTTGCACCATTGAAACCGCAGAAAAATCAGACCGGTTCTTTCTTCTTGGTGCATCCTTCCCATTTCCATTTTATTCTGAAAACAAAATAAAAGTTTTAATTAGTGTAAGGACCCAATAAGTCCAAGAGTTGCAACCTTCAGCTCTGATACCAAAATGTAACATCCACTTTTGTCACTTCGTCTCTAGAATTTTTTTTTTTTTAAATTAACTTTATGCAGCTGATTTAAATACCCATATATTTAAATCTACATAAACCTTAATGCCATCCATTTCGATAACTGTCATGAACCATGTGTAAAGTTGTATGAGAGAATGTTGAACCTACTCATTCTCCCTCAATGCTCTATATGACCCATACATAAAAATGTGTCCTTTGGTTCTCCTTTTTCAAGGGATGATATATAAGTGAAGGCTCCTAAGTGTCTACCTAGGTTCCACCTATGAAATCCACAGGCATCCAACAACTTAGATTAAATGGGAAATCTCGATAGTGTAATCAACATCTTACACCACTTTGCATGCAAAGTTTCTGAGTCATGTATACCATGCTCCATTCCATGACAACACACTCGTCATATGGAAATTTTCATTTCTCCTTATTCACTTATTCAATTATATGGATTCACAAATGTTAATGTTGTAAATAACTACAAGCCTTGAATGAGGTATAAACTAGTTTAACCTACATGAAGACATACCTCTATGTCATCTGTGATGCCTATGGGAAGAAAGTGTTCTCGTAACAATTCACCTTGTTACTCACCCACATATCTACCCGTAGCCATCATAGGTTGATATAAGGGGTGCATACCCAGAGGTCCAACATGTCTTGTAACTCTATCAAGGTTTGTACTTAGGACAACACCATACTACAATCCAATCTCTTGATGAGACAACTCATTACAGATGCTAAATGATAGTATCCTAATGGTGACAATCGATCACCATAGGGATATGACTGTGTAGTATATGCAATGAGTTCACCCACCTAGAATCCTATATTGGTGCATGGTGTTTAATGTTTTTAAGGTAATCATTATAGAATAGCCTAGGACTTACAACACCTTCTCCATGAATGGGTCGTACCTAAGGTTAGGATTGAGTTGATCCCAAGATCCCCAATCTCTATAACATTTTAATTACCTTTCAATATCTCATACCCATGTTAACCATTGATGGAAACAATACTATCAATGTCAATGACTATTATTATTACAGTTTCAAAAACTATCCATCTTTAACATTTAGGCTAATGCTTCTTATTTCATATTCTAGGGTATGTACTTACATGAAGCTAAGTAATTAGGTATGATTCATTCCTTGAATTAAGTGTCATAGACTATCAATGCCAATCCTCTTTTCAGTTTAAGCACATCACTTTTCTTAATTATAGCTCAATAAAGAGCATTCATTTATTTTACTATCTCCAACAAGTAAGATATATCTGGGGTGTCCAGCATGATAGGTTTAATGAACAACTTGCCCATTTATCTTTCCCTGTCATAGCCTTTTAAAATACCACTAAATTAATTCTCTTTAGAGATAATATCGTATTTACTAGGGATGAGATTTTAATACTATGTTCTTTTTAACTTAGTATGCATGTTCCCATCTTACTTCCATTGCATCCAACATGCTTATGTGCTCATAATGATGCATCATGTGACAACCCCTAAATAAAAACATTTCATCTCCTTGATCAAATATTTCATAACACAATTTATCACAATTATGCAATTCCCAAATAGTGGAACCATACTCAATATATTTTCATATTAGACTACCATAGCCCTTCCTCTTATTACTTTATGTGTCATCCTTGTATAGGACTTAATGTTGATTTCACTTAGAAAACAATATTACATTCTCATTTCTTTTTTATGAGTTAGTATAACCTGAATTTTTAAAAACAACCATAGCATAGATGTACTGATTATCATAACCTTACCATGGTTCATGATAATCCCGCTACTTACTTAGCAGCTGCCATTAAGATTAGATAGTCATATTTCTAGATATCTTTGACTGGTTAAGTACACCCTATACAAAACCTTTGGAGAATGTAATACAACTTTACAAGTAGGTTGATTAATTACATTTTATAATGAGGCAGTTATCCATTAGCAACCTTAACTATTTCCAAGTATGCTTAACATATGGTTTGTTAGATCATGATATTCTTAGGAAACAGTCCACTCATAGTTCCTTATATGTTCCTAGCATTCACACATATGTTGTGTGCTAGTAATTACTATGTATTTAAGACTAACGCTTAATACAATAGTGACAAAGATACTAATAACCTATCTTGATAAATTTCGGTTCTTAACTCATCATTTTCCAATCAATCACTTATAAGAAATATATTGCAACAGAAAATCTTTCTTAATTTCATTCAAGAGATAAGTACAATTCATGTCTATAAGCATGATCAAAGTCTTTCATTTTAATGAATAATACAGAGACATTAAATAACAAGGCCTTTTCCGATTCTAAGGAGAAGTACTTCATATAAGAACATTCCAGTCAGTCATATCTTTAACTTTCCTTGATCAGAATAATATACAAAACTAAATACTTCACTCTTTCTCCATGGCATTTATCTAAAATTGTTAGCATGAGTCAGTTCACAAGAACTGAGCATGATAAGCCTCAACTCATCATAACAACATACTCTACTTAATTATTTCATAAAAAGAACTCATATTATTTTTATGAATCAATATTGCAGAACTTAAGAAGATAACAATTCTTTCTATAATATGTCAAGAGCAAGCACTTTCATGAGCCAAGAAAGAAATTAGTTTCAAACTTACGTTTCAATACAACTATTTCAGTCACTCAGAACAACCATCTAAATTATAAGGTACCGATAATCATAAGTGATCAAAAGACTACTCATAAGAGTATCAAGATTCCACTCATGCAATCCCATACTTGCATGCCTGGAATCATTTTTACTCATTGATTAAGTAACCATAAATATAACAAGAATCACATTCAAGCAATCTCTCAAATATTCTTAACAGATCCAATCAAGGATTTCACAATATCACGATAGGTCAAAATATCTAAGTAGTCATGTTATGACTCAAGCATTTTAATTAGTTAAAAGGAAGATAATCAATGTTTACCCTACATGAGGGATGGAATTAAAGCATCATGCATTTAATTGAAAACAGGATAAATGCAAACAATAAGTCACATAGCCAATTCATACCTTGACTCTAAGATTTAATTAACCATTCCAAGCTTAGGAGAAGGGAAACATAATACCACAACTTAGTTTGGTTATTAAGCTTATCAAGACCCCATAAACAAAATAAGTTTATAATAGTCCCTAAGAGAATTTATCATGTATTCATAATGAAAAGGAGTCATGATAAACATGACTGAAAACAAATCTAACTATCCAATGGGACATTCAATTTTCCATACAACATTCAAATAATAATGTGCCATTATTCCTAATGAGTCAAGGATTCTATTATCAATAAATTGATCTACTAACCTATTTCCACTGAAAGAGGTTAGGTCATACCAACCTAATTCAAGACACAAACCCCAAAGAAGTCAATGAAGATCATTTTAAAATGTCACAAGAGAACACTGAACTTTCTAAGGTAAACAAAATACAGCTTTTAAGAAAGAGAATCAAGTTTTTTGGGTGAACTGGAATACCTCAAGATTCCATGAAAATACATCTCAACCATACATGCTACTTGATCTTAGATCTTAGTTAAATGACAATCCCATCTAACATGTCCATAGGAGGAGTATGATACTTAAAATATTATGACCTTAAGTGGGTTTCAACTAAAACTCATCACATCCTATTTTCCAATTAAATATCAAAGTAAGGTCATCAAAACAATCGAGCTTTGCTCTGCACCGATTTCAATGAAGGAGTAATAACTCCCAATTTTTAACACTCCAGAAGTCAAGAGGATTTCTATCTTGATCAATTTAATATCCTATCATGCATGATGACTCAAGTCCAAACATAAGAGACATAAAACCAGCTTAAGGTAAAACTGAACAACTCATCAAGAAATCAGCTATACTCATGAAACTGTTCCAAATCATTTCCCAACCCTTCTAGCAATTGATTAAAAGGTAGTTCAATACCATTAATAAATAATCATTATACCTTCAATATAGATTTTTAAATCCAAGAAGAATATTCTTAGTCATACTGACTTTTTTTTTTCAAACTAGAACATAGTTTTTAGTGTAAAATGACTTAGACCTCGGGAACAAAGTTTTTATAGGAACCCAAAAAATTCCTAGTTAGAAGGATTTGCAAAAGCACCTGGATGCTAAGAGAGATATAATTTGTCTCTGAGAGGAATCCAACTCGAACATAATAAGTCCTCAACCTTTATTGAACTCGGAAAGATTCGAACACTAACTGAGTTTAGAAGAAGAAAATGAAGGTCAATACAAATAAATAGAGAGGGAGTAAACCCGAGCACCTCAACCTGATGAGTAACAGCTGAATCTAGATTACAAAAAAATAACTTCAGTTAGTTGTTAGGAGACTTGGCATTCTGTCAAGCCACCATACATGAGCTCGAGGACTAAAACATTAACGTCATTCAAGAAAACCCATTCAAGGGTTAAAGATCAGACTTAGTATTTTACTTCAGTTTGCCCTCATTATCTGCAGCTAGATATTATTATTAAATATAGTTGTTTGATCCTTAGTACAATTATTTACTTAAAATAAAACCAGTGACTAAGCATAATGATACCTCCTATAATACCAACACGAATCCACAGGAATTTTTTTCTTTAAAAGGAAACATACCCAGTTTCATAAATCTAACGATTACCAGGGCAAGGAAAATCATCTACAACCAAAAACCCCAAAACACCGGTTTTCAGTATTTTGTAGTGTTTTAAAAATATATACTACCCCATAAAGGATGGGTAGAAATTGAAACTAGTTTTCCATGGTTTGGTTACCTATTAAATTCTCAACCTTGAATTAAAAATTCAAAACAATACTAGCCTATCAAGCCAAAACCTAGGGATGATTACAGTTGCAACTTCTCATTCATCCCATGAAATACGTTATCTCATCACAATATAAATCACATTGAAACCGAAAAACATTACTTTGTTTCCAAACAACATTTATCACACTCAAGATCAACAAATTCTACAAAAGTAAAGATTAAATCGATTTCACATCACCAAGGATTAAGAATACAAATTTCAATCCAGGTAAGTTCTATTTGTGAAATGACTAAATAGAGCAAGAAATTATGATGGTTAGGGCATATCATGCATGTTACGCCTTCCTTTCCTTCCTTGCAAAGCTTTCACGATTCTTTAGAAGATCTCAAACTTGGAAGTGAATTCCTTCATCCAACAGATTACAATGCTTCCTCACTATTTATTGAGTCTGGTAAACTCAATGTCTCGATCGGTTTAATCTGTTGTTACATCATGCAACTACAAAGATCATGCAACTACAAGAAAACACATAGTTCCATTTTTGCAATGCAGAGCTTCTGTGAAAAACTTGGACTGAAGTGAATCTACACCTTGACCGATTTTCCTTTCCCAAACCATCCATGCTTTACCCAAGAAATTTGAGTTTATTACATATTAAATGCCATTAATGCAGTGGTTGAAGGAGCTTGCCACCAAATTTATCTAACCAACCATTTTGGTTTCCAAATTTTTAGCAAAATTCCCTCCTCATGCCATGCAAGTGAATTTAAATTTAGTTAACCCATAATATTTCCCCAAACTTGGTCGTGGGATCAATAAATAAAACAATAAAGAATTCAGTACAAAAGTATTGGCGGTGGGGTGCCAACTCATCACTTTATTCAATTTGAAAAACATTAGATTGTATAAAATACTTAAGAGGCCAAACAATACTCTATGCAATGATAATCCAATGTTCTTCTTTTTCATAACTTAAGGATACACACCATTGTATATATTTATATTATATAACCTTTCAAATAGCTAGAATAATTACCACTTCTAGCTTCTCATACAATAGATTCTCGTGCTAGGTTAAGGACTATACCATAAGATTAGATTGTCCTTCCCTGATTACACTAGTTAATACCTCACCAGTAGTAGTTGTTTAACTACTTCAACTTTTTATATATATATATATATATATATATTCATGTATATAGATGTATATATACAAAGAAGTTATAACATCAGTGTTGATCGAGTAATTTTCTCATGTATACTTCGTGGGAGTTGATTCCCTAAATCTCAATAACTAATTCCTTTCCTAATGATGGAAGTCCTTCCAATAAAATAATATCATGCTAGCATTAGCCATTAGATGGGGTAGACTTATCAGATGGTTGGATCAAGACCAATTATTATTCAACATGAAGTCTTATTCGCATTCCAATTTTGGTCGTCAAGAACTATCAAAATTGTCAAAGCCTCAACATAACTTAGTTATAAAAACTATAATGTTAACAATTTAATAGAGATAAGCAACAACATCGCAAATCACTTTCAAGGCTTAAATTTACACCAAGGATTCTATGACATACAACATTACAAATGATGAAATGTCACCTTAGTGAAAATAGTTCATCACTAAGATAGATCCCAGATTAGCAGGGTTCTTATCTAAGGAGATTATCCTTAGCTTATTCACGATATTGTGATCACATGTTTATATCAAGTTTTCATTTAATTTTTTTGATACGCAAGGGTGCCAACAACATAGGATAAAACCATTTTTCCTATCATTATGAATATGTTATGAGCAGAGTTGTGGTGCCCATATTTAAATTCAAGACTAGGAAGGTGACAAAAGACCACATAATACCAAATCATTACGGTGATTGGTGGAAGAGAATAATGTTAGAGTAATGATCATGTATATAATTAAGTGTACATCAGTATGTGTGCTAATAATAGAATGCTAACAAGTGCAATACATTAAGAGGTGTTATTTCTATTTTACCATCAAGGGAGGCCAAATGATACGCTCCCGATCCATATATATGCATGATGATGTATGGTCCAATCTAGTTGGGGAAAAATTTCCATGTTAGCTCCTCTTGAGAGTAGTGACATTCTGATTTTATTTAAGGACAAGATCACCAACATTGAATTCACGAGGCTTAAGGTGTTTGTTGTAAGCGCGACTAGTTTTATCTTGGTAGACTTAATGGTGTTGAAGGGTGATAAGGTGAAATCATTTTTTCTAGATGTTCTGATAGTAGTCCTTTCAGAAATAAATTCATGAAGGGAAACATGTAAGGAAGGAATTTGAACCTTGAGAGGAAGGACATCTTCAAAATCGTAGACAAGATAAACGGGAGTAGCGCCCATGGGGGTGCAGATGCTAGTCCAAGAGGGACCAAAGAGAAAAGGGAAGCTGAAGATGCCAATTACAACCCACCTTATCGATAGTATTAGCAAGTATGTTATGCAAGATCATATTATAAGCCTCATCCTAGCAATTAGATTGAGGATAGTAAGGAGAGGAGAAGCTAAGCTTGATGTTAAAGGTGTCGTTAAACTTCTTAAGGTCTTTGTTCTTGAAGGAATTTCCATTGTCCATAACGAGTTTATGAGGTATGTTGAAATGCTAGATAATGTGTTGATAGATGAAGTTGATGATTTGGTTGGATTTGGTTGAGGTGAGAGGAATGGATTCCACCCATTTAGTGAAATACTCGGTTGTGGTGATAATTGAATGATGATGGGAAGAATGGGGGTTGATGGTCCTAATGAGATCAAGCCCCTATTGTGAGAAGGGTTAAAGGTCTTGATACAAATGTAAGGCTTGACTGGGAATGTGAATAATATTGGAATGTTGATGGCATTTAACACACTTCTTAATATACCGATGACAATCATGATTAAGAGTAGGCTAGTAATATCCTAGGTGAAGGATGCACTTAGAAATAACTAATCCCTAAAGTTTCCACCATAGATACCATTACGAACCTCTCGGATATCATGGATAGATTTAGAGGACTTGATGCAACAAAGGAGGATACCATCAAATAACATTTGTAAAGAATGTCGCCAAGGATGACATAACGGGTTACACATTGGAGGAAGGACCTCCCATGGTTCTTAGAAATATCGGAGGGGATCTTTGATTAGGATAAGTAGTCAAAGATCTATGAATACCAAAGGTAATAGGAATTGGTGTCAACATGGTTGACATGGGGAATCTCATGGGCATGAGATGGCTGATCGAGACCATGAACAACAATGGATAAGTTTGATTCTTCCATCGTTCAAGGGATAAGAGAGGAAAGGGAAGCCATAGTCTCAAAAAAATTATTAGATGATCGAGGAATATCCTAGATAGAGTTAGATTTGAAACCTTTGAGAAGGAAGATGATGACATCCCTGTATTTTTGAAGGATGTTATTTTGACATTGAAAGGTCCCTACGAATTGATTGAAAATGAGTGAGAATCACAGAATCACCTTAGATATCTAATATCTAAACACCGAGGAGGATAGTGGTTTCAATTCCTATGATAAGAGCCTCATACTATGCCATATTATTAGTACATTTGAAGTTAAGCTTGTAAGTGATAGGGATAGGTATCTCCCAAAAAGGAATGATGATGAGGTTGGTTCCTTTCCCTTGTTGAAATATGGATTTATCAAAGAAAAGAGTCATCCAAGAGGGGAAAAATTATGATCAAGGGTAAAGAAAGACTCATCAAGAATTTGTTCATGATGGAGATGAGTTTCTAGAAGAGGGGATTCTATAAGTTGATCGAAAATATCCTGATCCTTAATGGATTTCTAGAAGATAAACTCAAGGTCAAACTCAGTCATGAGCATGATCCAGTGAGTGATGCGATCTCCCATGATAAGGCTTGGAATTCATAGTTTTAAGAACATGGAAGTTGTTAACTATGAAGATTTTATGGTTAAGGAGATAACGATGAAGCTTGGAATTTGTGAAGAAGAGGGCATAACAAAAAAATTTAGATTTGGTGTAATGGGTTTCTCATAGTCAAGAAGAGTACGACTGATATAATAAACAACATGCTCCCTACCTTTCTCATCACGGTGTGCCAACATGGCACCTAGAGCATGATCAGAGGTAGAAAGGCTCCCCCTTACTTAGAGGTGTAAGAACAAGTGGAGAAAGGAGATATTTCTTGAGATTATCAAAGGCTTTATGAAATTTTGCATCCCAATTTAATTGGGTTTCTTTACGAAGAAGATGATAGAAGGGATGGAAATGATTAGAGAGTTGTGAAATGAAATGGAAGAACTATTGGAGATAACCATGTAGGGTTGCGAAGTTACTTTATATTTTAAGGGACGCGTCCTTTCAAGAATACCCTTAATATTTGTGGGGTCAACCTCAAAACCCCTAATGGAGACAATGAAGCCAATAAGTTTCCTAGTTAGTGCCCCAAATACACACTTGGTTGGGTTGAGGCGAAGAAAAAAGTGGTCAAGGTGCTCAAAAAGGATTTCGAGGACTGAAAGATGGTCACATAGATGCTTGGATTTTACCAAGAGGTCATCGACGTAATCTTCAAATAATTTATGGATAAGTTCATGGAAGATATAGGTCATCGGATGCTAGTAAGTGAACCCAACATTTTTAAGATGAAAGGCATTACATGATAATAGAAATTCCCTAAGGCGTGATGAAGGAAGTCTTATGTTGTTCTTATGGAGAGATGAGGATCTTATTGTAACTTAAAAACCATCCACAAAAGAGAGTGTCTCTTGGCCAGAAATGAGGTTGATGATTTGATCAATGTTGGGTAGGATAAATTCATCCTTAGGACAAAAGACATTTAAATCTTGAAGTTGGTACAAATATGGAGCTTTCTAGAAGATTTAGCAATGGGTACAATATTGGATACCCATTGCAGATATTCAATACATTCGATGAAGTTAGAAAACATAATTTTTGTAGCTCTTCTTTGAAAATAAGTGATATGCAAGGATATATGTGACATAAATTCTATCTAATGGGCTAAGCATTAAGGACGGTGATGATGTTATGGAAAAAAATGGAGGGGTCAAGACTTGGCGTGATCGGAGTAAGACCATGCGAATGTTTGGTTATGTTTGGATAAGAAGGAGGTAAAGGCTTAGAGATCTTGAGGATTAACATATTCTCCCACCTTAAGGATACATGGCTCTTGGGTAGTCCCTATGTTGATTTTGATGGTGTATTCATTTAGGAGGGAGGAAGTGTCGGGGAGAAAGGGACTTTTGGATACAAGAATCCTGGCCCTCATATAAGATATAATGGAGTCATCATCGGTGCATTGGAGGATTTTGATGGTAGGGAATCTTCCCTATCATCTTAGCCCGATAAGTGACTCCGACATAAGGAAATGGTGGATACTAAAAATAAGTCAGAATAGATAAATACGGTATCATCTCAATCCGTGAGGTAGTTGGATGGAGAGAAGGGGGTGACTCAATAGTGTCGGGGGAGGATGAATAAATCCTGAAGGAAAAGTGGAGGGATCTTTGTATCCCAAGCCAAATTTTCATATGAATCACAATATTTTTGAAGACAAGATCATGGAAACCTTGTTCATAGTGTCCTAGACTGTATCCCTTCCACGCAAAACAATAAAGGTAAGTATAGACAATAAAATTTTTAGAGAGGAAGATAAAACCACTGGTATATGGTTTGGTGTGAGGGAAATATTTGGAATGAGAGGAAGGGTGATCAAGGACACCATAGACTAGATTGGTTTTGAGGAAAGAGGGGCCGAATGATATGATGTCCCCAATATTGGATTAATACAAAGGGGTCTTATTAGGGTAATCGAGGTATTTGATGGGAGGAAGAGAACTAAGAGAGCACACTTGATACTCCCCCCAAAGACAAGGTACTACATCAAATCATTGAAAGATCCATCATGGGGTAACTTAGATGTAGACACAAAGGAACTAGTGGATGCTTTAGAAGAAGGGTCTTGTTTAGGGAGTGACACATCATTTAGTAGTTAAGTTGTATGACATGCCTTTAAAGCAGGGGAATAAATGAGGAGAGTGTGGATTTTTACCTTCATATTCATACTTAATAAAATGATGGAGGATAGATGGGACACAATGCATGACACAATTCTAAATGTGTCCCAACAAGACATTATATCTGAAACTCCCCTTCTACAATGTAGAAGATTTCATGAAGGGGTTTATGGCTGAAACGAATGGGAAGGATAATCATGTCCAAAGCGAGGGTGATAACATCACCGAAGGTGTGAATAATGATAGGGGATTCAATGAAAATGGTGTTAGGGAGTTTAAGTGATTGAAGGTATGGGAAGAAATTATGTTGATACTAGCACCATTTTCAATCATGGATTGATGGATGAATGTGTCATTGATGCAAACTATGATGAAGAGAGGAATATCATGGTATTCAAGAAGAATTTTGGGATTTCAAAATCTTTATAGGATATAGAGGTGATATATGTGAGAGCATCAACTAGAGCCATAAGGGGTTGAGGCTCATCGGATGATACATGAATATGTTGTAGGGATTTAATAAGAGCATTTTTGTGGTTGCAAGAGCTTTGGATGAGCTCATAGAGGGACATCTTAATAGGAACTTGATGTAATTGTTTCACGATGGTTTGTTTGATGGAAGCAGATTAGGATCACCGGGATAGACACCCTAGCCTTAGAGGAAGAAGGGGGTAAAGGAAGAGGATGAAAGGTGGGTTCATTGGGAGGAAAAAGATGATAATCTTAATTTAGATGAAGTGGATGGTTGGGTATTGTAAAGGCAAGACCTAGTAGAAACATGAATAATGTCTATGTAAAGAGGGAGATTTTCTTTGGCAAAAAGAGAATCAATGTGGAATAGTGGAAAAGGTGGATGTAGAATAATTGGATTTGATTGGAAGGTCATATTTGGATGAGGAAAGGCCGGGGGATGGAAGGGTTTCCTCCTCTTAACCAAGGAGATCATATTCTTCCATAATGCTATCAAAAAGAGCGCAAAGGGCCTTCCAATGCTTGGTATTGTGGCTTAGTACACGATGATAGAACAAATAAAATTAGGATCAAAATAGGTGGATTTTGGCTCGAGCATGTGTTATCCCGTAAAATTGGCAAGGGCAATTTTATAGATAACCATACCAAAAATTTTGTTCCGATCCCTCGTCGGGGATTTCTTGCGTTCAGAACGTTGCAAAATCCATTTCCGGGAAATCTAGTTTTCCGAACTTAGCCATTTTTGGTCTTTTTGGGTGGCACATATAATGACAATGCAACATCAAATGTTCATGTGCACCCTTTAAAGCCTTTGGCACATTATTTCTTGTGTCAACAGGCGTTTTGGTGTGCCTCTCTATGTTGAGTCTTCCTTGCGTGTGCCAAGGCGCATGCGCCTTCCTGTCAACATATCTTTTGTTGCGCCACTTTTTGGTGCGCCAAGGGCGCACATATTCCTCTGTCGACACCACTTTCGGTGTGCCATAGGCGCACATATTATCATGTTGACAAGCATTTTGGTGCACCAAAGGGCACATGTTTTCTTGTGTCGATAGCTCTTTTGGTGCGCCACTTAAAATTTGGTGGCACATTTATTGCTTCCTCACCTATAAATAGGTGCGTCTGCAGCTGTCATTATCACCAACACAAATCACGTGATTTTCTCTATACCTGTCTACGCACCAGCCTTGTCACTTTCGAATTGCTTTGTGGACCCATTTGCACATTTCTTCATTATAAATATCCGGGTAAGAGGTCTTCTTTCTTTTGTGCTTTGTGTTTGTGGTTTTTGGCTGCTTGTGGGTATGAATTGGATTGAAAAGAATGAAATCATGAACTTTCCCCCGCTTTGTCTTTCCACATGATCTTCCCCCTCTTTCAAGATCTACTGGTAGAGGAAGCTCTGTCCTAAAATATTAGCTTGGAACCCTTTGTTTAAAGCCATTTCTATCACCCCAAACGACCCTGCAAAAGGAGGCTTAACCACATAGAAACCCCTCAGAGAGAGAACTGATGCTTGAAAAGAAAACTATATTTTTCTTCTCCTTTGGCGCATTGGCACACCCTGCAACATGAAGAACAGTTGCGCCAATGGCGCATATGTCGCCCCTATTACACAAAGAGCAGCTGCGCCAATGGCGCACATTCCCTGCCTGCTACATCGTGAAAAGTTGCGCCCCCAAGGCGCACTACCTTAGTTTGTTACAAACACTTTCGTGCCCCCTCATGACGCACCAAATTCATTTGTTGCATCACTAAAACCTGCACCCTGTGGCGCACCCTGCATGTGTGCAACATAGAAATTATCCGCGCCAAGTGCAAAGCTTTAAACGGCGCAGGCGCATCCATCATTGCAATAACATCATGTCATGCAGACCTTTCATGCACCACGCCAAGTTCCCTTAAGCGCACAAAAAGCATATGTTACACAAACCTTATATGCGCCTTTGGCGCACCAAAGTTCCATGCAACATAAAAATTATATGCGCTTCTGGCACATCCTGTTCCCGTGCAACATAAAGAATCCATGCGCCCTTTACAAAACACATACATATGGCGCAGGCGCACCTATGCTTACAACAACAAAGAATGCACCCTGCAGTGTCCATGCACCATGCACCCTTTGGCGCTGATTTATCCCCTGCAATAACCCTTTCCTATGCACCTTACTATTTAGCCCTGTAGCCTGCAGCATTCATGCGCCCTGTGCCCTGAGGCCTTTAAATTGCTAACTCTTTCTTCTGTCAACATTTCAATGGAAAATCAGATCAGCTGACATGGCTTTCTTGCGTTGGGTTTCACTTCTTATTGTTGCAGATCAGCAACTAAGTTTAGAAGAACATATGTCAACATCAAGCAAGAAACCTATCAAATCTAAAGGCAAGGCCAAGCTCACAGAAGAAGAAATGAAGTATAAGTATCAGAGGGTCAGAATGCCCGAGTCCCAAGCAGAGTGTGACCTAGACATCAGAGACTCAGAGCTGGGTCATATTGATATGGAGGAATTCTGGGCCAGAACCCAAAGGGTCACGAGAAGTCCATGGATGGACAAGCTGATAGGCAGTGCCCTGCACCTTGCTGGTGGGATCCCAGTCAGTGCCGTAAACAATGAATTTATGATGGTGGTAGCCCGATGCTACAACAAAGACACAAGATGTGTCCATGGTGAGAAGGGCGAGGTTATAATTAACCTCACTCCCGCCACTTTGAGATAATGCTCGGCATTCCTCATCACCGGCACTTTGTGGCCGTCAGCCAACAAGATTGCATCAAGGCCTGGGATGACAATGAAGATCAGTGCATGCAACTGATGAATGAAGTTTATCTCAAGAACAAAAAAGTAGTGACTCGGTGGCCACAAGTCATTCATCGCAGTGACTTTTCAGAGGAACTCAGCGACACAATTACATTCCTGAGCAGAGTCTTGGGCTTCCTGACACCCATTATTTTCACAAGTGGATGCTGTGGTACCTTGAAACAATGAACAAAAATGTGCCCGATCAACGCTTTGAATGGGCAGAAATCATAAGCAGCACAATCTCTCGAGTAGCTACAACAACTCAACACAACGGGGAGGTTCTATATGAACTCCTACGTGGTCTATGCTGCAGCTTCAGAAAGGGACTATCCAGCTCTGATGCGGTGTGGGGTTTGGCCCCAAGTTAAAATCTATGAATACTATCCAGAGCTGAAGCTGGAAAATAGCATCCCCCAATTCACAAAGATCAATGATGCATTCTTCTACTTCATCATCTGCCTGTTGAGGTCAAATATGACTCACGGTCGAACGACCAAGAGCATAGTAGCAGCTACTGAGAAGTGGGGGGCCCTGTTCACTCAATTCCCCACGTTTACCTATCTAAGGGCAGTCAATTTCTTGGGGGAACCGACTAGACTGCCAAGGTATGTTGGGCCCAAATTGATCCTGTTGGAGCTATCAAGGCAGCTTGTTACTTATCACGAAAAGTGCCTAAAGAGAAAGAAGGGTGGAACTCCTTTCCCCCTCACAGTGGGTAGATATACGTGTCTCACTCACCACAAGGCAAAAGATATGTTTACAGAACTGGAGCTGCTGAATTTGAAACATGACTTCCCAGCAAGGCCTACCTTCGACCCAAGAAATTGTTTTCCTAGAGCCAAGCTCGACCCGATCCATATCCCTCAGATCGAAGATATCTACATCGACATATATCATGAGGTTGAGCTCAGAAGGAAGGATCATTCTCGCTTGGCCTTAGCAGAAATCATCCAGTACGGGGTGGCCATCATCCCCAAAGGCTACCAAACTACTGAAGAGGAAGTGGATCAAGTGTATCTTGACACAGGTGGGGACGATTGGCCTTTCGTGATAATTGATAGAACTAAAGCCCTAAGACAATTGAGGAAAGTGTCAAAGAAACTCTGCGTAGAACAGAACATTGGTGCCGAATGAACGGGCTCATCTACCTCGGGGTCGATTTCACAACCTCTCCGTTGGGCAACGCACCTCCTCGGGCTAAACAATAGCCAAAGGGAAAAGGAAAAGGCAAAGAGGGTGAATCCAGCTCCACCCAAAAGGAAGCTCCTGTAAGTCCTCCTTCCGCTGCACCCAAACAAGTTGTGACTCTGGCTTCCCCAGAGAAAGAAATAGTGGAAGATGTTCCAATAGGCCCATCCACTCAGGATGTCGCCACTACTGTAACAACTGAGGTCCCTTATGTTCCTTCTCCTTCCCCTCCTTCCCCTCCTCAGGTGACCCAAGCGACCATTCCTTTGGTCGTGTCCTCTCCCCCTTCTTCTACTGTTCCTCCTGCTTCTTCATCTATCTTCTCTTCTCTCATGGATCTGTCCCCCTCCATTTCTTCCCTCATATCTGAGCTCCCTTCCCTTCCTACATCTTCCTCTCCTGCAGTATCTCTTCCTCCCGTGAGCGCTTCCTCGGCCTCCCTCTCGATGCCGCCTCCAAGTGTCTCCACATTTTTCCCTTCTACTACTGCAGCTGCCCCCTTCTCTGTTTCTGGTCCTTCTCCCATAAGTCCACTTGATCTCCCAAAGACTCGAGTCAGCAGAAAAGGAAAGTTCCCATCGCACCGATGGACTTCTCTGTGATCCCGTCAAAAGGGGTAAAGAAAGCGTAAGCGCATCACATGCTTCTCTCGAGTGCTTCGAGAGAGAGGGTAATGGAGATTGCGTACCCCAATCCTCTCGAAGGATAAAAAGGATCTGTCCTCGATAGATTACACGGTGACTCAAGTCACAATGGGGACATCTTCCAAAGCCTTGAGGAGAGGTCCTATCTCGTAGTCGACGCCCTCGCAAGAAGCTTCAAGAAGAAAAAGAAGAGAAAAGGCTACGAAAGAGTAAAATAAACATCTGCTCCAAGCCTTATAGAAGATGGGCAGTGCACCTCCCACAACTGCCACTAAAACTCCTGAGCCTCTGAGTCAGGATAAAATTGATGAATATGCAAAGATCGGCGAGCAGGGTATGGCAGTTTCACTGGAGGAGCCAAATCCTCAAGGATAGTGAAAAGTGATCGCCAAGTTCACCGATTTGTACTTGAACATCAACAAGGTGAACAAAGAACTCCAGGTGTTAGCAGGACCCATATCAGAAGAGCTGGACCATGCTAGGCTACAACGTGAGACCTTTCAAAGAATGTTTGACTATTTAGTCGAAGATCTGGTCAAGTTCAGCATTTTTGGTCATCCCAGGGCCCTCAATAAAATCCTTTCCACTCTGGATTACCGGATGGATCAACTGGAATTTGTCCTTGAAAAGATTGATAAGGTAAAGGAAGAAGCCCTAGACGCAATGCATCAGATGGAACAAATTATTCTAACAATGTCCCCAGGGTTGCTTACTCCTTTTGCCTTAAGGAAAGTTGATGAAACCATCCAGATCTTCAAGGAGATCATTTCGCAAGGGCTGGGGCAGAGGTCACTTTTGACGCAGAATCCATCAATAACCTGCTGGCCTATCGGGACTTCATCGGGTTCCTAATAGAAGTAGAGAAAGAATATTCCAAACTCCCAGAGAAGCTCATAGACGAGTGGGAGACTTGCGAGGTGATCAGTGAGCGACACAAGGATCCTTCCCAGGATCAACTAGAGCCCATGATCAGCAAGTTCATGGAATACCGTGCCCAATTCCACATCTCGTCACCCGAGTAGCAAGCAGAAGCAGGATACCCCCTTTCGGCCGCAGGATGACGATGATGAATGAATTCTTTCTCTTCTTCTCTCTCCTTCGACTTTCTTTTTGTAAAATGTCTAAAGTATGTTGGCACAAATGATGACATCATCCATGTTGCACCATGGGATGATGTCATCCATCAAGTTGTCAAAAGTCAACATGACTTTGAGATATTGTTGTAGATATTTTGTATATTTTATGTAAATAGGTGGTTGGTTCCTTTTTGCCTTCCTTCTCCTTCTTCTATAAATACTCAAATACTTGTTGTATTTGAGTAGTGGATATCTTTTAGATGAAAAATAGAAGTGAGAAGAAAAGACTTTGAGCTTTTTGTAACAGAAGGAAATATTAATACAATATTTAGACTTTGTGCTGAATACATGTGTTATTTGCATTAGATCTTTCTTATGTCAGATCTGTGTGTTTATTCTATTAGATCTGCTTCTGTTTTATTGTCATTTATTCATCAGTATTGCTTTGTTCATTTATGCAAGTAGGTTTGGCTTTGTTTACTACCAATCCCAAAACATAAACCTTCTGACCTTTTTGCTTTGGAATTCATTTCTTTTCTCCCTTCGGACATGATCTTTCTTCATCCTCTCTTTCATTCCTTTCTTTTCGCAGTTGGAAATAACCCTACTGGGATGAGATCCCAAACCCCGAAGGTAGAATATTGTGAGACTTGCATAGATTCCTACTGGTAGAATAGCAATAAACCAGTTTCACTTTGCTGACTCAAAGAGGGGCTATGCCCTGCACACTGTTGCCTCGTCTATCCATAAATCTGCCCAAGCGACTGATTTTCGAGCCAACAGTTTTTGGTGACTCCACTGGGGAACGAACAGATCTATCAGATCTATGATAGTGGTATGTTTAAAAATTGGAAAAATCAGAAAAATCA
Source organism: Taxus wallichiana var. yunnanensis (assembly GCA_018340775.1). NCBI lineage: Eukaryota > Viridiplantae > Streptophyta > Pinopsida > Cupressales > Taxaceae > Taxus > Taxus wallichiana. Next base: position 942,664,304 of record CM031237.1, read on the forward strand.
CTATCTGTTTGCAAACTCTAACTTTTTGTCAAAAATCCAAAATTTTGCAAAAGTGCTCCAAATTGAAAATTTTCTTCTGAGATCCATAGATCTGGCCTAGTTGGAGACCTTTAGTTCACTGAGTTTTTATAAAAATATGTATTTTTCCATAGATCTGAGTTTTTGACTGTTTACCGAAATTTTCAAACTCTTTGAAAAAGTCAACTTTAGATCCGAAAATCAGCTTACTAATCTTCACTGTCATTTTATCCTCATTGTTCTTTGTCATTAAACCGCAATCGGTTTTCAGAAGGGATAATTTTAAATATTTAGAAAAGTACATGCTGCTGGTTTTTGTCAGAAAAACTAGAAAATCAGCAAGTACAACCAAAAAGAAATTTTAAATCTGCGCCACAACATTGCAGATCTGGAAGGTACACTGGTGGGTGAGCCATTTATGCAGAAGGTGAGCTCATGGAGAAGTCAATCCTACTTTCGATCTGCTTCAAAGGCACAATTTCAGTATAACACCGGCGCGCTTTTCATCACTAAGTTCAGCTGATCGGTCAACCAGAAGCGCCTCACCCCCACGGAAGAACCGGTTTTCACAAGGAGCCTCCACATCCCTTTGTAGCGCCTTGCTGCTCAGTGGAACCGCACTTCCAGCCCGTGTTCTTTTTCCAGCCTTTCAAATGGCAGTGCCATGGGGAAATGCTATGGGCCCTCTCGCATTACCACATCCAGTTCACGCGCTCCCTCATGGAAACCGAAAGAATTTTCCCAAATTCGACGGGAGCAGAAACCAAAGCACGGATTCACACATATCTTCATTCATCATGTCATACAGTATCCTAGATGTAACCCATGAAGATGTGTCGGTTCACCTTTTGCTGGAAAATTTACAAGGGCCTCCAAGCAGAATGGTTTCAGCATTTACCGGCCGGATCTATTACCAGTTGGGCCACCTTGCGGGATGCTTTTGAAGACAGGTACAAGCCTTCGGAAGATGCATTTGCATTGTTATCATAGATCACTCACCTGAAGAAGGAGGCCAATGAGACCATGCACGATTTTATCGCAGTTCAATGCATTAATCAATCGCGTCCTCTGTCGCCATGCTTCTAACACCGTAAAATCGAAGTGTTTCTTCATGAACGCTATGAGTTCAAAAGTAAGTTTCTTACTCTTGCAAGAGCAAGTGGCTACCTTGATTCTCACCCAGGCCGCTGCCATCCGAATTGAAGATAATTTGATAATATCTGGTGAATTGAAAAGGGAATCCTCTAAGCCTAAATCTTTGGGCCCTTCGCCCACTACTTCGTCTGATCCGGCATTTCAAAAGATGGTGAACGACTTGCTTGCATTAAAGAAGTAGTTAGCCCAAGCTTCCCCCAGTTCCTCATACCGGGATATTCCACGGAGGAATTTCGTTTCCAACAATGTTCCACAAAGGTCGCGCTTACCCGCAACTACTCCACGGTTGGCACTTGAGGCTCCTCCGGTCAATGCCTTAGCCGAAATTGAAGAAGAGGAACAAGATTATGAAGAACCTTCATCTCAAGGCGAAGATGATCAAGACGTCGGTGAGCCGACTGACGACTCTACTATCGGGTATATGGAATTTGAGGAGGAAGAATCTGACGAAGAGGAAGGTACACAAGGCTATGCAAGTGGACAATCATATGTTGTTTTTACCCGCTCACAAGGAAAAGAAGCAGAGGTCGCTGCCCATGTGTGAAGGAGAAGGCCGTGTCAAATGCGCCTCCAACTATTGCTAAAAGAGGTAATCCTCTTCCTACTCAACTCCCTGTTAAGTATTTTACAAGGAAATCTTTTCCCCCCATTTCTCCTCCAAATCAGCCTTCTTCTATTCCCATGAAGACCAGTAATCCTACCCTACCATCATGAAGTGAGGGACTCATTCCTTCACCAACGCAACCCTTGGCCGCATTTGACATAATTGACCATGCTAAAAAGACCAAGATCCAAATGTCTGAAGCTGAGTATCTTCAGTCAAACCCCGAACAGCTGATAAGATTGACTAAGTATATTCAAAGTCAAGCTGTCATAACTCCCCAGGTTTCCCCAAAAGGAATCCTTTCCACTCCTCCTGCGTCCCGCATAAATGTTGCCTCAACATCTGCATCAGGCAAGATAGAACCTTTCTATCTCTCCCTCCTAATCAATGGTCACAAGTTAAGTAACTACATAATTGATTCTGGGGCTTCTGATAACGTCATGCCGGAAAAAGTTGCTCATGCTCTGGGCCTCACCCTTACCAAGCCTTTTGGCAGATGTTATTCCTTGGAAACCAAACAGGTTCCGTTGATTGGTCAAATCAAAGACGCGCAATTCACATTTGCGGCATTCCCCGAGAAAAGGGTAAAAATGACCGTCCTCGTTGCCGATATTCCAGCAGCCTATGGAATACTGCTGGGAAGGAGTTTTTGTAGTGAGGTTGGAGGAGAAATTCATATGGACTGGTCCAAGGATAGAATCCCCGTCAAAGGTGTAATGCAGACTTTGGAGCCAGAATCACAAAAGAAGTACTTGGTTACTAACTCTGATGACCCCAAAGCTCAAATTCTTTTCGAATCATCAGGAATGGGGAACTATTTTTTGTCTACCAAGGCTGACAAAATGGTTGTTCTCATCCAAGAAGAAGATCTTAACAAGGTCTGGACCTTGCAATTTGATGGCAGCTACGCAACCAGTGGATGTGGCACCGGAGCCGTGCTAATATCTCCCAAGGAAGAGATTATTCCTCTCTCTTTCAAATTGTAGTTCTTCAATACAAATAATACTGCTGAGTATGAGTCTCTACTACTTGGCATGCAAGCCGCGAAGGAAAGAGGGATCAAAAATCTGAAAGTACAAGGTGATGCAGAGCTAGTCGTGAATCAAGTTAAAAGGATATATCAAGTGAAGAATGAGAGGCTCAGGCACTACCGTAATGCGGTGTGGGACAGCATTGAAGAATTTGACACCTTTTCGATAGAATCCATTCCAAGAGCTCAAAATGACATGGCTGATTCATTGGCCGTTTCAAAGCATCCCTCATGCTCCCGCACCCAGGTTTGAAAATAGACAAATATACCATTGAAATGGTTTTCCGCCCAAGTGTGCTAGACAATTCTCAGCATTGGCAAGTATTCAACGATGACAATCAACTCATTGCCTTTCTAGAAAAGGTGAAAATTTCAAAGGATTGCATTTTGAAGGATCCACTTCTATGTGCCGCGAATCAGTCACCAATCAAAAGGATGAATCAAGGGAACGACGGCATATGTCAGCTCAAAGGAAATAAAATTCCGAAGGGCCTGGTTTCTCTGGAATGGTTGTTCGATAGGCATGACCATTTTGTAAAAAAGAAAAGGTGAGATGGTATGGGCTCCTCCCCAGAAACCGAACCGGTCAATTTAGGTTCAGTAGAGCATCCGCAATTCGTGAACATTGGAAAATGCTGCACGCCTGAAGAGAAGCGGAAGTTTGTCAAACTACTGAAGAAATACATGGATGTATTGGCATGGTCCTACGCCGATCTGAAATCTTTTAAGCCAAAGGACGTCCAACATGACATCCCGTTGAAAGAAGACGTCAAACCCTTTCGCCAGAAGCAGAGGCATTATAACCCTAAGATCTCAGGTACTATCCAAGCTGAAATTCAGAAAATGCTGGATGCGAGAATCATTTTTCCTATCCATCACAGTACTTGGGTAGCAAACATTGTGCCAGTATGCAAGAAGAATGGGGAAATACGCATATGCGTAGATTTTCAAAATTTGAATCAGGCTTCCTTAAAAGACAACTACCCACTTCCTATAATGGATCAAGTTCTACAATCAGTAACTGGATCAGAAATGCTGTCCATGCTTGATGGTTTTTCGGGCTACAATCAGATTGAAGTCTCACTGAAGATCAATTTAAAACAACATTCACTACTCCCTGGGGTACATTTGCCTACAGCAGGATGCCTTTTGGTCTATGACCAATGCTGGTGCCACTTTTCAGCGGGCCATGGACCTTGCATTCAAAGGTATGATGGGGAAGGTCATTGTGGTTTATCTAGATGACTTAACTATGTTCTCTAAACAACGAAGCGATCATTGTGATCACCTGGAGCAAGTATTGGCCAGATGCCGAGAGCATGGGATTTCCTGAACCCGAAAAAAGTCTATTTTTAGAGTCACAGAAGGAAAGTTGCTAGGGCATGTTGTTAGCAAAGAAGGAACGAAGATAGATACCAAAAGAGTTAAGGCTATTCAGAGCCTTACTCTGCCTACAAGTAAGACCGGCGTTCACTCTTTCTTTGGAAAGGTGAATTTTCTTAGGCACTTTGTTCCCGACTTTGCTGAAAAGACTCATCATATATTGGACATGATGAAAGGATCACCGACTTTCCGGTGGAGCGAGGAAGGGAAAAGGTCATTTGAAGAAATAAAAGCTTCCGTCGCTCACGCACCAATCCTGGTATGTCCCGATTTCTCCAAGGATTTTATCATGTATAGCTATGCATCTGAGCATACTGTGTCTGCCATCTTGATGCAAAAGAATTCTGAGGATGTTGAATCTCGATTGCATTCATGAGCTCTCCCCTCAAGCCTCACGAATTAAAAATGTCTCAATTGGAAAAGCATGCCTTCACCATTGTCAAAGCAGTCAAAAACTTTAGGTATTACATTTTAAATTCCCATACGGTGGTGCTGGTCCCTGACACGGTAGTCAAATCAATTCTAACTCAACAGGAGTTAGGAAGCTTGCGAGGAAATTGGATTGCAAAGGTCCAGGAGTACGACCTGGATATAAAACCAACCAAGCTGGTAAGAGGCAAGGGCCTATGTCAGCTTATGGCTGAAAACAAAGATTCAGAAAACCCTGAGGAAAAGGATGATTGTACCAATGAAGCGCAAAGCCAGTTGGAGAAAGCCCATTCTCTGCCTCTGGTCCTATTTGTCGCAACCAGCGATGAGTGGTATTCGACATTACTTTCTTCCTCACCTACGGTGAATGCCCAACTCACCTAACTACGAAGGAGAAGCACACTATAAAGCTCAGAGCAGCCAAATATGTCATCTGGGAGGACGGTTTATACAAACGTAGGATAGATGGTGTCTTCTTGCGATGTGTCGATAAGCCACAGCAGGTAAAGTTACTTGAAAGTTTTCATAATTCAGCCTGTGGAGGCCATTTCTCCTCTTCTCGTGACAGCACACAAGATCATCCGGGCTAGGTACTATTGGCCGACGCTTTTCCAAGATACAGCCACTGGGTAGCAAAGTGTGAACCTTGCCAGCAGTTCGTCGGCAAGCCCAAGTTGGCTGCTTTTCCCCTCAGGCCGATCATTGTCAACGAACCATTCAGGCAGTGGGGAATTGATTTTATCGGTGCACTCAATCCCCAATCAAGTGTCCGGACATAGTTATGTCCTAACAGCAATGGATTACTTCACCAAGTGGGTGGAAGCCATACCTGTCAAACATGCCACTTCCGAAGTTGTTTGCAGTTTCATCAAAGAAAATATCATTGTCAGATTTGGCGTTCCAAATAAGATTGTTGCTGATAATGCTTCTAACTTCTCTTCATGGGAAGTTATTAGTTTTTGCTATGAATATGGGATAACTTTGGCTCACGCCTCAGATTATTACCCTCAGGGAAATGGTCAGGCAGAATCCAGTAACAAAAACTTGGTGACCATCATACGAAAGCTAGTGGATGAGAATCAACGAATGTGGCACAAGTCCTTATACGACGCTTTGTGGGCAGATCGCATTACTCCCAAAAGGTCTCTCGGCATGTCACCTTTTCAAGTGTTATATGGCACTGATGCCGAGCTTCCCATTTCGCTGAAATCCCTGCTCTGCGCTTGGCATGAGCTATTGAAGATGAAACTTTTCAAAATTCTCTTGAAAAGAGGATCATGTATCTGACAGAGCTCAAAGAAAAGAGAGTAAGAGTGATCGACAAGATCACCGAACATCAGAATCAAGTCAAGAGACTGTTCGATAAAAAAGCTAAGCAAAGAAATTTCCAGGTGGGAGACCTCGTCCTTCTGTGGGACAAGCGAAGAGAGTGAAAAGGCATGCACAGGAAATTTGATCTCTCGTGGAGAGGGCCTTTCAAGATCAAGCAGCTCAACGGAGAGAATAGCTTCTATCTCTCATATCTAGATGGAACAAGCTCCCCTTCCCTATAGCTGGGCAAAGCATCTCGAAAATCTTCGAGGAAGTAGAGCTTACTCTCTTCTTTGTACAGTTTTCTTTAGTTGTGTGTTTGTTTTTGTCATGTGTTTACTTTTTGTTTGTTGTGTGTTCCCTTTGTTCACCCTCTGGTCACCCTTGTTTTTGACTCTCTCCAACCCAATGGATAGGAACATGAGATCTGGGATTCTCTACCCCTGAGGTTTACTCAGGGATAGTCCCCAGAAAGAGCCAGTTGTTATCCCGTAAAATTGGCAAGGGAAATTTTACAGATAACCATACCAAAAGTTTTGTTCCGATCCCTCATCGGGGATTTCTTGCGTTCGGAACGTTGCAAAATCCCTTTCGGGAAATCTAGTTTTCCGAACTTAGCCATTTTTGGTCTTTTTTGGCGGCGCATATAATGACAATGCAACATCAAATGTTCATGTGCCCCCTTTAAAGCCTTTGGCGCATGCTTTCTTGTGTCAACAGGCGTTTTGGTGTGCCTCTCTATGTTGAGTCTTTCTTGCATGCGCCAAGGCGCATGCGCCTTCCTGTCAACATATCTTTTGTTGCGCCTTTTTGGTGCACCAAGGGTGCACATATTCCTCTGTCGACACCACTTTTGGTGTGCCATAGGTGCACATATTATCGTGTTGACAAGCATTTTGGTGCGCCAAAGGGCGCATGTTTTCTTGTGTCGACAGCTCTTTTGGTGCGCCACTTAAAAAGTTGGTGGCGCATTTATTGCTTCCTCGCCTATAAATAGGCACGTCTACGCTATCATTATCACCAACGCAAATCACATGATTTTCTCTGTACCTGTCTGCGCACCAGCCCTGTTGCTTTCGAATTGCTTTGTGGACCCATTTGCACATTTCTTCGTTATAAATATCCGGGTAAGAGGTCCTCTTTCTTTTGTGCTTCGTGTTTGTGGTTTTTAGCTGCTTGTGGGTATGAATTGGATTGAAAAGAATGAAATCATGAACTTGCCCCCTTCTGTCTTTCCACATGATCTTCCCCCTCTTTCCATATCAGATCATTGGTAGAGGAAGCTCTGTCCTGAAATATTAGCTTGGAACCCTTTGTTTAAAGCCATTTCTATCACCCCAAACGACCCTGCAAAAGGAGGCTTAACCACATAGAAACCCCTCAGAGAGAGAACTGATGCTTGAAAAGAAAACTGTATTTTTCTTCTCCTTTGGCGCATTGGCACACCCTGCAACATGAAGAACAGTTACACCAATGGCGCATCTGTCGCCCCTGTTACACAAAGAGCAGCCGCGCCAATGGCGCACATTCCCTGCCTGCTGCATCGTGAAAAGTTGCGCCCTCAAGGTGCACTGCCTTAGTTTGTTACAAACACTTTCCTCGCGCCCCTCATGATGCACCAAATTCATTTGTTGCATCGCTAAAACCTGCGCCCTGTGGCGCACCCTGCATGTGTGCAACATAGAAATTATCCGTGCCAAGTGTAAAGCTTTAAACGGCGCAAGCATCCATCACGCAAGAATAACATCATGTCATGCAGACCTTTCATGCACCACGCCAAGTTCCCTTAAGCGCACAAAAATCATATGTTACACAAACCTTATATGCGCCTTTGGCGCACCGAAGTTCCATGCAACATGAAAATTATATGTGCTTTTGGCGCATCCTGTTCCCATGCAACATAAAGAATCCATGCGCCCTTTACAAAATGCATACATATGATGCGAGTGCACAACTGTGCTTACAACAACAAAGAATGCACCCTGCAGTGTCCATGCGCCATGCGCCCTTTGCACCGATTTATCCCTGCAAATGCCCTTTCCTGTGTGCCTTACTATTTAGCCCTGTAGCCTCGTAGTATTCATGTGCCCCCGCACTCGAAGGCTTTAAATTGCTAACTCTTTCTTCTGTCAACATTTCAATGGAAAATTAGATAGCTGACATGGCTTTCTTCCATTGGGTTTCACTTCTTATTGTTGCAGATCAGCAACTAAGTTCAGAAGAACATATGTCAACATCAAGCAAGAAACCTATCAAATCTAAAGGCAAGGCCAAGCTCACAGAAGAAGAAATGAAGTATAAGTATCAGAGGGTCAGAATGCCCGAGTCCCAAGTAGAGTGTGACCTAGACATCAGAGACTCAGAGCTGGGTCATATTGATATGGAGGAATTCTGGGCCAGAACCCAAAGGGTCACGAGAAGTCCATGGATGGACAAGCTGATAGGTAGTGCCCTGCACCTTGCTGGTGGGATCCCAGTCTTAGTGCCGTAAACAATGAATTTATGATGGTGGTAGCCCGATGCTACAACAAAGACACAAGATGTGTCCATGGTGAGAAGGGCGAGGTTATAATTAACCTCACTACCCGCCACTTTGAGATAATGCTCGGCATTCCTCATCACCGACACTTTGTGGCCGTCAGCCAACAAGATTGCATCAAGGCCTGGGACGACAATGAAGATCAGTGCATGCAGCTGATGAATGAAGTTTATCTCAAGAACAAAAAAGTAGTGACTCGGTGGCCACAAGTCATTCATCGCAGTGACTTTTCAGAGGAACTCAACGACACAATTACGTTCCTGAGCAGAGTCTTCGGGCTTCCTGACGCCCATTATTTTCACAAGTGGATGTTGCGGTACCTTGAAACAATGAACAAAAATGTGCCCGATCAACGCTTTGAATGGGTAGAAATCATAAGCAACACAATCTCTGAGCAGCTACAACAACTCAACACAACGGGGAGGTTCTATATGAACTCCTACGTGGTCTATGCTGCAGCTTCAGAAAGGGACTATCCAGCTCTGATGCGGTGCGGGGTTTGGCCCCAAGTTAAAATCTATGAATACTATCCAGAGCTGAAGCTGGAAAATAGCATCCCCAATTCACAAAGATCAACGATGCATTCTTCTACTTCATCATCTACCTGTTGAGGTCGAATATGACTCATGGTCGAATGACCAAGAGCATAGTAGCAGCTACTGAGAAGTGGGGGGCCCTGTTCACTCAATTCCCCACGTTTACCTATCTAAGGGCAGTCAATTTCTTGGGGGAACCGACTAGACTGCCAAGGTATGCCGGGCCCAAATTGATCCTGTTGGAGCTGTCAAGGTAGCTTGTTACTTATCACGAAAAGTGCCTAAAGAGAAAGAAGGGTGGAACTCCTTTCCCCCTCACAGTGGGTAGATATACGTGTCTCACTCACCACAAGGCAAAAGATATGTTTGCAGAACTGGAGCTGCTGAATCTGAAACATGACTTCCCAGCAAGGCCTACCTTCGACCCGAGAAATTGTTTTCCTAGAGCCAAGCTCGACCCGATCCATATCCCTCAGATCGAAGATATCTACATCGACATATATCATGAGGTTGAGCTCAAGGAAGGATCATTCTCGCTTGGCCTTAGCAGAAATCATCCAGTACGGGGTGGCCATCGTCCCCAAAGGCTACCAAACTACTGAAGAGGAAGTGGATCAAGTGTATCTTGACACAGGTGGGGACGATTGGCCTTTCACGATAATTGATAGAACTAAAGCCCCTCAGACAATTGAGGAAAGGGTCAAAGAAACTCTGCGTAGAACAGAACATTGGTGCCGAATGAACGGGCTCATCTACCTCGGGGTCGATTTCACAACCTCTCCGTTGGGCAACGCACCTCCTCGGGCTAAACAATAGCCAAAGGGCAAAGGAAAAGGCAAAGAGGGTGAATCCAGCTCCACCCAAGAGGAAGCTCCTGTAAGTCCTCCTTCCGCTGCACCCGAACAAGTTGTAACTCTGGCTTCCCAGAGAAAGAAACAGCGGAAGATGTTCCAATAGGCCCATCCACTCAGGATGTCACCACTGCTGTAACAACTAAGGTCCCTTCTGTTCCTTCTCCTTCCCCTCCTCAGGTGACCCAAGCAACCATTCCTTTGGTCATGTCCTCTCCCCCTTCTTCTACTGTTCCTCCTGCTTCTTCATCTATCTTCTCTTCTCTCGCGGATCTGTCCCCCTCCATTTCTTCCCTCATCTCTAAGCTCCCTTCCCTTCCTATGTCTTCCTCTCCTGCAGTATCTCTTCCTCCCGTGAGCACTTCCTCGGCCTCCCTCTCGATGCCGCCTCCAAGTGTCTCCACGTTTTCCCTTCTACTACTGCAGCTGCCCTCTTCTCTGTTTGGTCCTTCTCCCATAAGTCCAGCTTGGATCTCCCAGCACCTGAGTCAGCAGAAAAGGAAAGTTCCCATCGCACCGATGGACTTCTCCGTGATCCCATCAAAAGGGGTAAAGAAGTAGAAGCCCATCACATGCTTCTCTCAGAGTGCTTCGGGAGAGAGGGTAATGGAGATCGCGTACCCCAATCCTCTGAAGGATAAAAAGGATCTGTCCTCGACAGATTACACAGTGACTCAAGTCACAATGGGGACATCTTCTGAAAGCCTTCAGGGAGAGGCCCTATCTGCAGTTGACGCCCTCTGCAAGAAGCTTCAAGAAGAAAAAGAAGAGAAAAGGCTACTGAAAGAGCAAAATAAACATCTGCTCCAAGCCTTACAGAAGATGGGTGCAGCACTCCCACAACTGCCGCCGAAACTCCTGAGCCTCTGAGTCAGGATAAAATTGATGAATATGCAAAGATCGGTGAGCAGGGTATGGCAGTTTCCACCTGGAGGAGCCAAATCCTCAAGGACAAGTGAAAAGTGATCGCCAAGTTCACCGATTTGTACTTGAACATCAACAAGGTGAACAAAGAACTCCAGGCATTAGCAGGACCCATATCAGAAGAGCTGGACCATGCTAGGCTACAACGTGAGACCTTTCAAAGAATGTTCGACTGTTCAGTCGAAGACCTGGTCAAGTTTGGTTTTTCGGTCATCCCAGGGCCCTCAATAAAATCCTTTCCACTCTGGATTACCGGATGGATCAACTGGAATTTGTCCTTGAAAATATTGATAAGGTAAAGGAAGAAGCCCCGGGACGCGATGCATCGATGGAACAAAAATTTTCAACAATGTCCCTGTGGTTGCTTACTCCTTCTTTCGCCTTAAGGAAAGTTGATGAAACCATCTAGATCTTCAAGGAGATCGTTTCACAAGGGCTGGGGCTAGAGGTCACTTTTGACGTAGAATCCATCAATAACCTGCTGGCCTGTCGGGACTTCATCGGGTTCCTAATAGAAGTAGAGAAAGAATATTCCAAACTCCCAGAGAAGCTCATAGATGAGCGGGAGACTTGCGAGGCGATCAACGAGCGACACAAGGATCCTTCCCAGGATCAACTAGAGCCCATGATCAGCAAGTTCATGGAATACCGTGCCCAATTCCACATCTCGTCACCTGAGCAGCAGCAGAAGCAGGATACCCCCTTTCGGCCGCAGGATGACGATGATGAATGAATTCTTTCTCTTCTTCTCTCTCTCCTTTGACTTTCTTTTTGTAAAATGTCTAAAGTATGTTGGCACAAATGATGACATCATCCATGTTGCACCATGGGATGATGTCATCCATCAAGTTGTCAAAAGTCAACATGACTTTGAGATATTTTTGTAGATATTTTGTATATTTTATGTAAATAGGTGGTTGGTTCCTTTTTGCCTTCCTTCTCCTTCTTCTATATATACTCAAATACTTGTTGTATTTGAGTAGTGGATATCTTTTAGATGAAAAATAGAAGTGAGAAGAAAAGACTTTGAGTTTTTTTAACTGAAAGAAATATTAATACAATATTTAGACTTTGTCTTTGAATACATGTGTTATTTGCATTAGATCTTTCTTATATCGAGATCGTGTGTTTATTCTCATTGGATCCTTCTTGTTTTATTGTCATTTATTCATCAGTATTGCTTTGTTCATTTATGCAAGTAGGTTTGGCTCTGTTTACTACCAATCCCAAAACATAAACCTTCTGACCTTTCTGCTTTGGAATTCATTTCTTTTCTCCCTTCGGACCTGATCTTTCTTCATCCTCTCTTTCATTCCTTTCTTTTCGCAGTTGGAAATAACCCTACTGGGATGAGATCCCAAACCCCCGAAGGTAGAATATTGTGAGACTTGCACATATTCTGCTGGTAGAATAACAATAAACTAGTTTCGCTTTCTTTGACTCAAAGAGGGCTATGCCCGCACACGCTTCCTCGTCTATCCATAAATCTGCCCAAGGGATAGATTTTCAAGCCAACAACATGTCAAAGGGTTTGATGGGGAGAAAAGTGACCATAGATGCATGGCGAACATGCTGAAATACCTCGGTATAAGATTTGAAGGATGGTTTAGAGGGTGATGTTTTAGAGGGAATGGATGAGCTCAATTTATAAAAAGTGTATGTAGGTAGAATATAGGTCTTATTATCGGAGTTGTAACCATGGATGATGATGTGGAAGGGATGGTGGTTGTTAATTGAGATTGGGATAGCTTTGATTATGAATGTGTAGTAGTGGTGGTAGATGATTTAGATGTGGCTTTAGAGGGGCAGGTGGTGGATTTGGATTTTGGTTGAGTGATGATGGGAACTTTGGATGAAGGACCAAGTCCTAAAAGTGAAGGAGGGATTCTTAAGATGGATTTATGGACATTGGGTGGTTGGGATTGAAGAGTCATAGGGAAGGAAACTCCAATTTCTTATGTGGATGGGTAAATTATTTTTGAATGGGGGCATTAAGATTCATATATTTTCATTGTAGATGTTTATTATTAGTGGAGATGACAATAATATTAACACGGGGGATATTAGGAGAGGTGGATGAGGAATTTAAGGTTGGACACATGGACGATGTATGAGAAGATTATGGGGTGTTGATTTTACTAAGAGGATTCATATGGAGAGGGAGATGATGGAATAGGGATATTTATTAAATGAACATATAAGGAAAATGTAGAAGTAAAAGAGGGAGTAGGGTTTGATAGAGGAGGAGGGATGGATGTTTATGAGGTCATGATATGGTAGGAGTATGACCAGTGTAGAATGTGTAGAGGAATAAGTAGGTGAGGGATTAGGTGTAGAGATAGGCATAAATGTAAGAGAAGGTGGTATGATGGATATATGAGGATTATGTTCAAATGTGGTAGTTGTGGGTGTGACGAGATCGCAAATAAAATTGGATGAATCGATGAATTGAACAAGGAGGATGATGTAGGAACATGACTTAGGGTGTTAATGGTGTGGGCTTCATGTTTTTAGATGTGGAAGGGATCAGTTGACTAGTAGGAGGATGGTTGGGAAAAGGTTGTTTAAAAACGTCAAGTGGTTGATTGGGAGGGGAATTAGGATTACTCACTTGAAGGTCCCCTTGATTGATAAGCTATTGGACAAGGTCCTTAAAGGTAAAACACTTCTCAATATTGTGCCCATTGAATTGGTAATATTTGGAATAAGCGTCCTCATGATTCCAAGTGGGCTTGGCCCGTGATTCATCTAAAGGCTGAATAGGAGGCAATTGGATGAGATTGGAAGCCATAATCTTATCAAATATGGAACTATAAGACTCCCTAAGAGGGGTATAGTTTGGGGTAGGACGAGTAGCTATTTTTAAAGGATCGTCTTAGGAGGGAAGAAGAAGAAGAAGATTTGACGACAATAGCATTTTCTACACTCTTGGATTTATCATGATGAGAAGAAGAAGAGGAAGATTTGGTGAACTCTATCTTGGGTTTGTTAGATCTAAGTTTGACATGGCCTTGCTCAAGGGTGTGAAGTTCTAATTTATTATCCATGGTGAAGGCTTCCTCAAAGCTTTGAAAGGACTAAATTTGGAGAGTAGAAGAAATGTGTTTAGCACAAGATTGGGAAAAGAGCTTAATGAATTCAGTCTGAGGAAGAGAAAAGGATGGTTGTTTGATGATATCACACTACCTTATGAAAAAATATGAAATGGATTTGTCCTAAAAAAATTTAATGGCGTATAGATCAGTAATGGTGATTTTATGAGCAATATTGATGGATAAATACTCCAAAAAGAAATGGGAAAATTGTGTGAAGGAGAAGAGAGATTGATGAGTGGTGCCATTATACCGGTCCAAGTAGGGTTTAGATAATGACATGGGAAAATTCCTAAGCATGAGGTCCTGGTCATGGGCTATGAGATAATAAGCATGTCAGAAATCTCGGAGGTGTTGTTGAGGATCCTCCTTGCTATTGAATTTGGAGAACTTAGGAAGTTCCCAATGAAGAGGATAAGGTTTGATTGGGATGGAAGGATGGATGGGCTCATTACAAATTTGTTTGTATGTGAATGAGCTCTTGGGACCCAAAGTAGTGGCCTCCAAATTGTCCAATCTACTCAACAATGTTTGCATGGGGTCACTAGAAGTAGGTAAAGGAGATGTCGAAGGATGAGGTTGTTGGATGTAGGAAGTGGATGGGATAGATTGAGGCTAGGACTGTAGAGGATACATAGGAGCTGAGGATGTGGTTGATAGGGAAGATAATAAGTGATATGTTAAGATTGGGCCGGTTGAGAGATTGGCTACTAAAAGGGCATGTAAGTAAAAGGATAAGATTGAGGGATTTGTTGTATGATGAGAGTTTGCGGAGGTTGGTATGTTTAAATGGGATATTGATAGAAAATGTGTTAAAAATTAGTATGAGGAGGGGGTTGATATATCTTAGTGGAACCTAAATAGAGTGGAAATGAAAAGACCATGTTAGCATGAATTTGGGTTCCGGGAATGGGGACCGAGTTTCAAGAGGATGCTTGATCGTAAGAGGAAAGGAGATGGATCTAGAAAGGGGTTTACTAAGGATATCAGTGACCATAGTGGATAAGGATGTGATTGGAATAGCGGAGGAAGGAGTGGTGTTTATATGGGGTAAACCAGATGGGATGGGGACAACTAATTCATTAGATTGATGTGTGAAAAAATAAATGATGCATGTTCACGTTGGGTTATTGCCAATTCATTCATCGCTCAAGGAAGAATACGACAAGATGAGATGTTTTAAACCTGGGTAGACTTGGGTTGGGAATGGTAGGCATATATCTATTGAAGGGGAAGTCCATCAAAAAGGAAGGTGAGTATATTTACAAATGAGGTAATCATGGAGTGCAACAAGATTAACATCTAGAAGTTGTTGGAACTTCATGCATTTATGGGGGATAAGAAGGGGTCAGAAGGCTTTAATAGAAGTGGTTGAAGAGGGAGTGGCTAGTCGGGAAGGGATTGAATAGTGATAAATGGAGGGATTGGTCTCAGCATGAGCATGAAGCATGGGTGGCTCTTTAGAAGAGATGGTAGAGGCAGTAAATTCGGTGACTATAGAGGAAGAGACAACATGAGGTATTGATGTGTGTGTAAGAGAAGAGGTAGAGACATGAATGTTGGATGAAGAATCTTGTTCCATTTTTCTTATTTGTGATCAAGTAAGAATGGGCATGAAACAAGAAAGAAAAACCTATGTTGATTAATTACTACAACAGGAAATACACACAACATAGTTTATTTTGATCTTGATTACTTATAAAAGATGTGAAAAAGAAATAAAAAGGCTTAGAAGGGACCTAGGAAATGGTCAATCTAAGTTTGGTTTCAGGACGTTGTGGCTGTGGATTCCTTGATATACCCAAAGGTATGTGAGGCATGATTCTATGATAAAATTTATAACATGACTAGTACAATGTGAAGACTTTCCTATTGGGTGATGAAATCCCAACAGTTCCACCTAGGAGGAATGTTTAGATGTGTGAATTAATGTGTGCTTTTTGGATGTGTGTGGAAAGGAGTGAATGCAAAAATATTACCCCTAGTTATACTATGTGAGCAAGCAAACAATGAGGGTGTTATTTTTAAGACCCAAAAATGAAGTGTGAAGATTTGATGAAAACAACAAGCAAGATATGAAGTGCAATGAAATAAAAGGAGAAGAAATAAAGACAAGGAGTACATGATAATCACTTTTTCTTTTTATTTGATCTTCATAATAAGTAATTGGAAAAAGAGAGTCTAAGAAAACCACACTCTGATGGAAGAAAGTAAGATGTAGACTTTTACCTGCAAGGTTAGTGTTAGTGCAAAATCACAAAGACCCTGGATGTTGATCAGATTTCTAGTTTGATCACTCTAGCATCCAGTGTGATTGCACAACATGGAAACCTCTCTCCAAGTGTTGGGCTTGTGAAACTAAGAGAGGAATCTCCATATTAGAGGCTGGTTCCTCAAACTCCTCTGATTTAGATCTATATTTGCACAACTACAGAGGTTCAGATCCTAATCCTACTCTAAATTGCAAGGAGACAAGGATAGAAATGTAAAAATTGAAACTAACTAAAGATGGTGATGCACCAAAAGGAGTGGTGAATATTTTTGTCATGAAAATAGACACAAACCAAAGATTGCAACATAAAATCATACACAGGCTGATAAGATATAATTTAGGATCTGAAATGAAGCAAATAATACAAACAAAGGACTGAAACCCATTCACAAAGCTTGCATTATCATTTCCAATGTCAAAACCACTGCATTACAACCTCAGAGAGGTAGAAAACCTGTTACAATCTTTGAAGAGGTTTGATTCTTGCAACAATCACTTGCTGGAGGTGAAAGAAGAAGTTTTTGCTATGCCAAAAAGTGTTCCACCCTTTAGAAATGAGCCAAATCTGGCTTTTACATTGCATGGGTTGAGCCCAGGAGAGAGAAAACATACAAAACGTGGGAGCCCATTCCTCATTGACTGAAAATGCATTAAATCAGCATGGAGGACCTTACAAACCCATACCCTATCATTTTTGACCAAATTGGAGGAGAGTGCGACCCATTCTGCATTAAATTTAGTCGCTGAAATGTCATTTCTGGCCATGGACACGTACCAGAGCTGTTTCTGAATTTTCTCTCTTGAAACTGAACCAAAATTCAAAATTGACCATGAAATCCTGTAGATAATTTCATAAGCTTTCCAATGATATAAAGAACGTGCAAATCCGAGCTCTGGATCAAAAGATATGAAGGTCTGAAGTTTTAGGGCAAAATGGCCCAAAAAACGGATGTCGGGCAAAAAATTTAAATTTTGACCTTTTTGCATTTTGGAAATTTTTTTGAAAAATTTCCACACTCCGCCGGTCAGATGCCACGTGTCAGGTGCTGGTTCACCGAGCAATTCTCTCTCCTCCACCTTTCCGTGGGCTTTCCTTTGAAAATTTTGATCTTTTTAACTTTTGGAAAATTTTCCATTTTCCCCCATGCCCCGCCACCTGGGACACGTGGCATGCATTGATTGGTTGACAGGGGCGCGGGGAAGACCTTTGCTTTTAGTTTTTGGCCAAAACTTTTGCCAAATTCTCCAAGTCCTCCCGAGCTCCGCACTCCCCTTCTCCTTAGGACACGCGTCCTCTTTTTATTGGCTCGGGCCAACGCTCCAAACTTCGCCTTTGGAAACTCGGTAAAACATTAAGTAAAAATATCACCCTTTCCTCTCGCCGCTCCGATCCATGAAGACACGTGGCACATTCTGATTCATCGATGGCTCTTTCGGCTCCCCGCGTCTGCCGCGTACTTCTGGCCTGGATGTCCCAAACTGTTTGGGACAAATTTCTCCGATCCGCCCGATTCGGGCTTCCCTGTCCCTCTTTGAGGCAAAGACACGTGGCACATTTCCATTGGCTCTCGGCTCCTTCAGCTTTTTTCGCGTCCCTCGCGTCCATTTGTTCCAACTGTCCTGGACTGTCTGGGACAAATTCTTCCGAACCGCCCGAAATGGGCTACCTTTGCTCTCGGCCACTTCGCCTTTTCGTGTCCTTCGCGTCCTCACGGCCCAGATGTCCCAGCCTTATCTGCACAACAGTTAGTCAATTTTTTCACCTTTGGTCGGTTCGCCCTTTCGCATCCCGTGCATCCCCATGGCCCGGATGTCCCAATGCTGCGCGGACCGCCTAGAGGCTTTTCGGCCGGTTCGCGCCCGACGTCCCAACTGTCCCAACTGCTGCGAGGACTAGGACTTAGCCGATTTTCATGATTTTTTCTGCCCCAAGCTTGTTTTTTGCAACTTTTTCACCCTTTTTAGAACTTTCTCTTTTCTTCTTGGACAGGAGAGTTAGAAAAAAGCCGAGGGGACCCCAGAAACATGATTTTTTGCCTTGAATCAATCTATCTTGCTCGGGACCGAAGAATTTAATGCATGTTATCAAAATTACCCTGGGGGGTGAATTTTGGATAATAGTTAGTAGGGATTAGATATAAAAGAAGATATAAAATGAAAAATGAGAATGCAAAATAACTTACCAAGGAAGGGTATGTCTCACTAGGCGTGCCAAAATGTTTGACAAGATTTCCACACTTCCTATTTTAGATTAGTGAAAACCAAATGAGAAATCAAGAAACCTCAAAGTATGCGAGGGTTTAGGGAACCTCCTAATGTAGATAGTGATAGTATGGTATGGGCACACAAGAAATGATTCTCCTCGCTGCAAGTCTTAAACCTAGAGATCAACGAAGAATAAACATAAAAAGGGATTGGTGATATATATGGTGAGATGCCCGAAAAATTCATCCCGAGAAGAGAAATATCCATAGAGAGGATGTCACCCATGTGATGATAAAAGGAATGATAACACGATGAGAATAGGAATGTGGATAATATAATTTGAATAAGTATCGATAAGCTAAGATAAAATGATATAATAAGCGATAATGTAAATTCTAGAAAACCATAGCAAACAAGAGTAGGTTGACGGTGACCTAAGAATAGAAGGTATAGTTGATGGCGACACGAGAAGGACTGGGAAAAATTATGCAAAATGAAGACAAATATGGTTTATAGGATAATGGGACAGATCACATAATGCTGATAGGATAGATAGGATGGAGGGGGAAGATGAAAAATTTGTTAGATAGGATGTAATGCAAGGTGAATAGGATGTGGAATAGATAGAATTTGACAAATACAGGTTATGTGTCATGTTGTTTGTCAAACTTTCACCCACATCTTGATCCGGAAGAGTCGAGCTGTTTGAAAAAACAATGGAACCATATCCAAGTTGTGGGACCTTATGCACTTGGGAAGGATCTCTCGAGAAAGCCAATTCCTATACCTACCTCAAACACTACTACTAATCCTAATGTTGAAAGAAAATGCTAGACTAAACATGTCAAGGACCAGGATAGAAGGATATGCGAAAGGAGAAATCTTAAGCTAAGGAAGGTGATAGCGCCAAGGAAGGGTTCGATCACTCCCCATGAATGGAAAAGGAAATAGAGAGGGCACGAGAGAAGAGGGCGGACAAAATGTGCCACAAATCAACACGTGAGATTGGCCTTTTAGCATGTGCAACACATGAACGTGGGGAATGCAAGTGGAAATATGCACAACATGCCGAAAATGCAAACAAAGAGGTGAGATACAATGAAAATGGGAAAGGGAAGACAATAGTTCCATAAAACATAATTTTATCACGTAAGAGATGTACTGAGTCATTTACACTCACATGAAGAGGAAAGAATACATTACAGAGACCATGCCAAGGTCTGAGACCCATGGGAAGTCAGCCACCATTTTGGCATGGTGTCGTTACAATAGAGAGGGATCCTTTTTACAAAGCAGAACTATGTAATTTATAGAAGAATAAGGAGAGAAGAGAAGGAGAAAGAGAGGGAAAATCATATTCAAACATTTAACCACCAACAAGTGATAAATGCCTACAAATCTTCCTATAAGGTTGTTAGATGTGCTTCCCCATGTATATTTAGCGTGTAGAAGAAGGAAGGAGGAAAGATTTGATGAAATCTAGTGGTTGAGGTTGATTAGATGTGTGCATTGATGAGCTGAGAGACGTTTCCCTATTTTCCACCTACCAAATCCCACCTACATTTGAATTTGAATAGTCCAATGTGTAGCTTATGTCAATAGCTCTCTAACAAGCCTAGGTGCATGCCAATTGGAGCTTTGTAGTAGAAGATACAACTATTAGTAGTTTTTTAGAGATATCTATGCACGCAAGACACGTGGCGCATGCGGATTGGCTAAAAGGATGGCTAACTATGCATTTTTTTTTCTTTTCTACCACGTGTCATATATTGGCTAGATGTGAGGATTTGGTTCCTGTTGGTGCACTTTGATAGGTTGCATATAGAACACTCAATTCGATAGATGATGTGGCACGGTGATGTGGGTGTAAAAGAAGGTGCAAGGCATAGAAAAAAAAGGAAGGTACGAAAGAGGAATAGAGGGAAGGGCGTACGGTGGTAGAAATAAAAGTTGGTATGTGAAGAAGCTTAGTGTATGTAAGTGTGCAAGAGGAATGTCGGGGACTTAACCATTTTGGAAGGCAAGTCTCAGTAGTGGTGCACGTGAGGGGTACACGACGAGATAGGAAAGAAAGAAGGTACACAGAGGAAGATACAAAGGGGAAATGAAAAGGATATAGTAGAATGTAGAGATAAGAGGAATAGAAGCAAGAAAGAAGCAAGGCACATGGGGTGCACAAAATAACTACAGCTAAGAAAATTGTGCCAAGTGAGAAAGCTTGAGTGCACGCAACTTGAAATGTGAAACATCAGAGTCAAAATGAAAAATATAAGTTATCCAAATAACTAGGAGAGTTATTTTGATAAAAAATTTGGCAACTTTCGGGGGCCATCTACCTGCTAGATGACGAGACCAGTATAGCCTTAGAAGTCCATTAAGGATGGATTCAAGCACTAAACTTGAAGATATGATGTGTAACTTAAAGAACATCCCTGAAGTCACTTACAACATTGTCTGAAATCTGAATGAATCACATTACTCTCATATGAATATATTTTGAGTTGGATTGATGAGAGTGAAAACTATGTACTAACCATTGGAATTACCTCTTTAAGAATTGAATTTTCATCCAAGGAAGCAATAAAAAGGGGCACGTGGGTGCAATAGGAAGAGAAATAATGTAGAGGGAACATGCTGAAACAAAATCACAACACTATACAAAAGATGAAAATCATACATGTCTAAAAGGAAACATATAGAGTGTGCGTAAGAACTTATGTTACTAAAAGTAAACCTAAACTAACCTACTCTATCCAAAGGCAAGGGGCACGTAAGTAAAACCAGAAATAGATAGGAAGAAGTAGCTTCCCTTCCTCACAAATTATGACTATGTAATTTATTTGGAGTTGAACATGGTCGAAACCAGAGTGAAAAACTGCCTTGTAGATGGTGTTTCACTTCTCCTCAAAGTACCAACAAACAAAATATATACCTCCATAATTTATTATGTGCTTGGATTTGGGAGGCATTACTACTGACCTTTGGCATGGTGAAGCTCAAACTCATGTTTTGGAGTGAACATGACCGACAATAACTCTTTGTTTGGCTCTAGACTAGCCAGATATCTGATTGGGCATGGTCCGATCCTTGTGATTTTCCCATTTTTTTAAGCTCAATCCCACATATGGGATTTTCTTACAAACTCTTATTCTTAAGGGGAGTGTTTTCAAGATGAGTCACGAAAAGTGGGGCACGCATGGTTCTACCTCTATAAGAAAATTGGTATCCTCCAAAATTACGTAAATCTAGAACTAATTGATTTTCTTTTGAAAAAGGCACCCGTTTGATTTCCTTTTCCCATTGAGTTGAATGAGTCATGCCATTCTTTAACTATTCTTCAATCATCGAACATGATGATGTTTGTTGGGAAATACACGTTGGAAAGGGTCTGTTCATTTATAATACAACTAGGTAGAGGGGACTTGGAATAAATTGGGACGATGGGCGTGGAAGGCATGGAAGGCACATGTGCAAGAGGAGTGGAAGTGTGCGCAGGAGGGGTGATGGAAGAGAAATGAAGGTGAGAGGATGGAGGGGAATTCTTAATGGGGATAGTGCGTAAGAAGCTAGGAACATGCACAATGGATTGAGATGATGTAAGTTGGCATGGAGGAGTGGGAGGGTTGTAAGATGGTAGTGCAAGGTTGCCCCATTGACAAGGTTTCCATGCACTAGATTTTTATCCTCCATTTCTTCCGCCCACTTTGTAATCTTGGGCATCATCTCGGTGATAAATTACAACTTTTTTGGGTGCTAAACCATCTTGTACAAGGCCAACCCATGGACAAGGGACCTTGTAGCCAACTTTAGTTTGCCTTTATGGAGCACTTGACTCGAGAGATGCATCATGTCCATCTCCTTTTTGTACTTGCCTATGAAAATAAGCTTTAGCCAAGGATTTTCCGCCATCATCTGTATAAACATGTTCTTCATAAACATTTTGGTTAAAAAAATTGGCTTATATGCATATTCGGGATGACAAGGATCATAAAACTGATTTGGAGAAGGACTTTGGAACCGTGGTCATGGAGGAAAATAGCTATGCTACTACAAATGAGAATTCCATGAAGGGAAAGAAGTCATGATTGTATAACTTCAGAAAGAGGAAGGTGGAATAGTTGAAAAAGGAAAAATGAATGAAAGGAGGATGGGATGATGGTATGTGAATGAGATAATGGGTGTGTTGAATTAGTGGAGTCACCAGATATATTGAAATATGCCTCCAAATGTTGGATCTCAACAATAATACATTGAAATTGCTGAGATTAAGATGTATAGCTCTTCAAAATGGTCCCATTAGGCATGCGAGAAAATTTTTCCTTCACCACTCATGGAGAGTGTGACCCCTTCCTTGGTGTTATTACCTTCCTTAGCTTAGGATTTCCCCTTCTCGCACATCCTTCTATCCCCTGGTCTTTTGGCATGTTTAGTCTAGGATTTTATTTTGGCATTAGGAGCAGCAGTAAAATTAGAAATAGGTAGATGAACCAACCTTCTCTAGAGATCCATCCCAAGTGTGCAAGGTCCCACAACTTGGGGATAGTTCCATTCTTGTCTCAAAGGGACTGTCTCTTCCGGATCCGAGATGCGGGTGAAAGTTTGATGACCAATAGCTTGACGATAACTAGGCTGAGTCAAAAACAAATTGATCATAGATAGGATAATAAGGAGAGGGGTGGGGTGAACTCTTTGGATCAAAATATGATCAAGCTAACTCAAGGTGAAACAGAGCTTGATAAATACCCACAATAACTCGTAAGACAAAACAACGGCATACATAGATGAAAACTCCACAAAATTCTCTAAAATATAAGCTTCAGTAATGCAAAGGATGGACAAGGTAGCTCAACTGATAATAAGAACTTCAAAAAATAATGCAGGAATAATAATCACAAAGCACACAAGAGATTCAATATTTTCCAGCCATTTGAGAAGAGGGGTAGGGGTGATTAAATAAGCTAGGATAGGGTTGATGGCAACCTTCATTAGTCATCGATGACCGGGACGAGATGTTTTCCATTGAATTTTAAGATTATAATTAGAGGGCATGAATAGGTTTTGAAATGGCTAGTAGCCTTGATTTAGGATTGTGCATGTGTAAGAGGTTTTAAATGAATAAAAGAAGGTTTAAGGAATCTTAGGGAGGGGTAGAATGAGTGGGGAGAATCCTAGGGAAGAATTAATGAGGGGTAATGATGAAGAAAGGGTGGGAATCCCATGGGGATAATTAAATGAGGGGGATTAGGGTAGGCTTAGGATAATTAAATGATTAAGGATAGATTTTAGGATTAAATAGATGATTAAGGGAAAGTTTAGGATAAATGGAATTAATGTGGATTTTAAAATTGGGAATATGGAAATTATGGAGTATAAATGGGGAATATGTGAGATAATGGTAAATAAAAATGGGGTATGGGGAAAATGGGATAATTTGAAAATAAAAGGAAATGGACACAAGTAGGGCAAGGATGGGACATGCGGAATGAAGGCATGGGGAGTTGCGAAAATAAGTGTCTACAATCCTATAATCATGGGAGATATAATAGGCTTATAATCATCCATTTGAAAAAAATTAGCATCTCCTTGATACAATTGGCTTGAGATATGAATATACCTTCATTTGATTGACTCACATGTAATCCAAGGAAGAAATATATCTCACCATGAATAGACATCTCAAATTCTCTCTTCATATCTTCAAAAAATCATGATTCATGAGTTCATTACTTCCTCCAAATATGATATCATCCACATAAAAAAAAATAATCAATAGACAAACTATTTCCCTTTTGATATACAAGTTACTATCAGCAACTCCTCACTTGAATACTTTCTCAATCAATTACTTGTCAAGCCTTTCATACCAATCCCTAGGGGATTTCTTTAGGCCATAAATATCCTTATTCAATTTGCATACATAATATTTCTCACCAATCAAATAAAAACCATCAAGTTACTCCATATAAACTTCCTCATCTAGGTAACCATTCAAGAAATTAGATTTTACATCCATTTGATAGACCTTAAATCCCTTAAACCCTACATACGCTAAGAATAATATGATTACTTTCATTTTTACTACGGAAAAAGGTCTCATCAAAATCAATTCCCTCAACTTGTGCATATCCCTTACAAAATAATCTATCTTTATTTCTTGTGACTTCTCCATCCTCATTAAGTTTGTTTCTAAACACCCATTTAGACCCAATGACATTCTTATCCTTTGGTCTAGGTACCAATTCCCAAGTCTTGTTCTTTTCAATCTGATCTAGATCTTCATTCATAGCCTTTATCCAACATTCATCTTTTCTAGATTCTACTACATTAGTAAGATCAAATTTTGATAGAAAAGAAGAGTTATCTTCATTTTGAAGACTTGCCTTGAACCTTCTTTTAGATTTCTTCGATGAAGTGGACTAGTGGTGGAGTCATGTTCATTTGTCTTGAACCTTCTTCTAGTTTTCTTCCATGAAGACATGTTTTGCATAATGTATCCTCTAGTTTACTAATTCTTGGCATATTTCTCACACAATTTTTAGAGTTGATCTTGACAATATTATCAAAGTTTACATGACCTAATCTCCTATGCCATAACCAAATATCATTCATCTTACTCATAAGGAACTTTTCTTTGTTGAATTCCTTAAGAATATACATGTTATTTTAAATTCTCTAAGCTTTGGTAACCATATTACCTATTTTTATTTTCTTAATTTTACAACCATAATCATCAAAAGATGGAACTACCCTTATTTGCACATTTTTCTTACACTAAGTAGATTGTGCTTCAAATCATGGACACAAAATCATGCACTTTAGGCATTATTTAACTCTATTTTATACTACTATTTAGAAGGTTCTCAAGTGAATAAAGTACTCATTAATCCTACCTTTTTCCCATATTTTTCTTATATTTTATTTCATCATTCTTGCATATATTTCTATACTTATCCACCTGTTTTGCAATTTCCTCATCATTCTAGCCCAAACTCGGGGTGCCCCGCTCCCACCTTGGGCGCGCCCGCATGTGTTTCTCTTTTATCGTTACTTTTTGGGGCCTTTCTAACCATTTTTCATCCTTATCCTTTTCTCAGTCAGCCATGTTAGGGTTGATTATGAAATTAAGCTTGAGAACCATATAAATATAAAGTTATAATACCATGATGAGGGGTCGAGTGTCACATTATACTATCACTCCATCTAGATTTTCATCCATTACATTAGTTGCATCCAAATAGTGCCATGCATCAAGGCTAAGATATTTGCATCAACACACACAAAATAGGGGAGGGATTCTATTATATTCCATGCACACATGTTATTACATTTTCTATATTTATTATTGCTCACTACTTCAAAAAGTGTGACTAACATGAGAGAACCTAGGCGCGCGCACACACACACACACACACACACACACACACACACACACACACACACACCGGAGCTATATCTAGGTCTGAAATTTAGTGTAATGCTCAGTGATAAGACCACTAGTTTGACAACTGAGGTCAGTTTGAATCATTCATTCTACATCTTTATTTTTCCTAGGGTTTGATACTTCCTTTTGTATTGCAGGTCTTCATTTGATTATTCACCACATTCGGTGCGAGTCAGTGAATCCAATGTGATAGAAAAATAGAGTATCAAATCATCCTACGACCATATAAAATTTAGATTTTCAGCATTTACAGAGACCGGGGCACCCTGCAGGTGCCCTAAGTACCTTCCCAAGTGCCCCAATTAGTTTAGATCTTCTAGATCTGGTCTTCGTGCAAGACTTCTGAGTGATCATCTACACTTCTAGATTTTATTTCAAGACATGTGGCAACCTCGTGATACTCTCTTCGAATAAAAAAATCCATTTCCTTTTGTTTTCTTGCATTCTTAGGGTTTGATTTCACTTATAATAATTAATTACAATTGTTCCATACTATTTTAGTTTCATTTATACAACGTTTTAGTCCTCCTATTTAGATTAACTAGTGACTATACTTTCATAGTTTAGTTTAGTTTATTTTCGGTTAATCATTTTGGTGAACCCAACGTCTCTTTCTAGCACCTTCTAGGGTTTTGCATTCATTGTTCACACCTTTTTGCACCATGTCATCTCCTTACCAAGTTATGGCCCAATACTTCTTATCCCACATATACACCTACCAAAGTCACCAATATAGTTACTATCAATGCCAACTTTATGTGCGTGTGTGTGTGTACACAACACCTCCCTCAATTTTTCGCACCTCTATCTCGACCCATCTATCAATTTAGTTACTACTCATTGCAATCACCTTACTCCCGCACACTCCACCGGTTTCTCTACTACCACCCTTCACACCGACTACTCCATTAGATACTTCTAAAGGCTATGACATTATTGATCAACTCAAGAATACACCAGCTAAGATATCTCTCTATGACTTTATTGTGTAATGCACTAGATTTTCAAGCCAAACTCGGGGCTACCCTCCGCAATATTCACATTGAACATGACTACTCATGAAGATTTTGCACATCTCATTCATTCTCTCTGTATTTTTCCCCATTCTATCTCCTTTATAGATGAGGATATATCTCCCTTTGCCAAACATAACCCTTGTGCACCATTGCTCATTACCATTTTCATTAGTACTACTTGTATTAAGCGTGTCCTCATTGATAATGGGTTTGCCATTAACCTTTGTGCCCATTCCTCTTACAATAATTAGGTATCAATGATAATCTCATCTCCCACAACTCCACCCTCATCCGTGGTTATGATTCTTCCACTTGCACATGTCTAGGCACTATTTCCCTCCATATTTGGGTTGGACCTAAAACCATTCTCACCAAATTCTACATCCTCAATGCTTTTTTCCAATTCAATATCCTATTAGGTCGACATTGGATTCATGTCATGCAAGCCGTGCCATCCACTATGCACCAATGTGTCAAATTCCTTCATGATGGATATGAACACACTACCACCACTCATCTCGAAACCATTCAAATATTTCCACATTGATCCCATCATCTCTATGCCTATTCCACCGCCAAAGTGCACCCAGTATGCTAACCTTGATAAATATGATGTTGGTCAATCTAGTGTACTGTCATCACCAATCCGGCACTATGATAATTCTTCACCGGGAACTCCTCGTGCTATGATTATTTACTAATGCATAGCCTTTAGTTTGGTGGATGTAATCTGGAAACAAAACAACAACATAACACAAGAATACCATCGACTATGATAAGACGAGATGATGACAAATCTGAAATATCAAAGTAAATGATAGTATTAACATGAAATTGTTACAATCTCACCCATGAAGTACTTCAAGTGTTATTGACTTCACTTGCCTTACACCAAGACTATGGGAGAAACTTTACAATTACACCTCTTAATGGCTTCTTCAACACACCTTTAAACTGATGGCTTCCTTCACACACTTCCTACAATATTTCTCACTACTTATTTCTATGCTAAATGAGGGGGGTGGCCTCTCTATTTATAGAACTTCCAGGCTTATCCATCTTATCTCTAAGATAGGATAAGAAATCCACTCTGACGAATCATATTCCATACCTTAACTCTTATCTCGTACATGTAAGCTTATCTCTGTTAAGATAAGATAAACCTTATCATTTTACATGGGTTCCACATTTTTAGACTTTTTACAAATAAAATACACAAAATATTTATGACCTCACTCCTTGTCTTTATTACCAATATAATATTTCTAATTCCTAATCATGTAGACCCTACTTCTCTAATTACCCAAACTTTGACATTTTAACATTACCGGACCACTTACGACAAATATTTACTTTTTACAACATTCCTATTGTACTTTGACTGTTACCGTACTCCACATTATTGGCGGCACTGTACTGACGGCGCCGTTATCTTCTATCAGACGCTACTACTAATTATACTTAACAACAACATATTCCTAATACATACATTAATGAAATAGAAATTACGGAGGAAAATTTTAGTGTCGACATCTTCCCCCTTCCTAGCTTCTACTCGTCCTCGAAGTAGACTATTTCGGTGCTTGGAAAATCTTCAACTTGTCGTGGTTGACCCATTTTGTAATGGGAGTGCCATCCAATTCCTCCATTGCTACGTATGTACCATTTTCATGCACACTTGCTATTTTGTAGGGCCCCATCCATTTTGGAAGAAATTTTCTCTTTTTTTTTTTGTATCTTGAATCATATACTAGAACCAAGTCATTCACATGAAATGGAGACCACCGGATCTTTTGATCAAAGTATTCTTTTCGTTCATTTTCTTCTTATGGCTTTGTATCCTTTACTATTTCCCTCATTTCCTCTAGCAAATGAAGATGTACCAACCTTTCTTTACTTGAATCACTTTCATCCATCCTTTCATTTTTCATAACTCTCACAAGTGGGAATATCAAACTCAATAGAAGAAGCTGGATCAATGCCATAGGCCAACCGAAATGGGGAGTATCTCGTTGTTGACTTTGATGTTTCCCTATATGCCCACAATGCTGCATGAATCCTTTTATCCCATTTATGTACCTGCAAGGCTGCATCTTTTGCTAGAATTTGACACAACACAAAATTTGTTCATTCCACCTGTCCATTTGTGCTTGGCTTGTATGTTGTTTCCTTCCTGTGCTTAATAGAAAACTTATTGACTAGGGCTTCTACCACCTCATTAATGAAGTGGCTTCCTTGATCTATTACAATTTCTAATGGGCAACCAAATCTGGTGACAATGCGTTCATACATGAACCTTGCCACTTCATCCATGGAAGTTGTTTTCAATGGCCTAGCTTCAACCCACTTGGTTAAGTAATCTGTGGCAACTACAATATACTTATTTTGGCGTGATGTAGTTGGAAGTGGACCTACAATGTCTATTCCCTACTTTTCAAAGGGACCAAGGGGAAGAATAGGACATAATGGAGCTGATGAAGTCTTACGGTTACCATGTGTTTGACAAATATCACATGTCTTACAATAATTATAACAATCTTTAAAAAGAGTGGGCCAGTGATAACCTGCATCCAAGATCCTTCTTGCTGTAAGTTTTCCAGAGAAGTGCCCTCCACATGTACCATTGTGGAATTCTTCTAGCAGTTCCTTCCCTTGATCACGTCCAACTGCCCTCTTGTACTGTCCATCAGGTCCTATTCAAAATAATACTCCATGTAGAATAGAATATGGACGACTGGCTTGAGTAATCTTTCTCTTAGTCTTTGCATTGGCACCATCAGGAAACTTGAATTCATTCAGATAATTCCAAATATCTATGTATTCACTAGGGATTGTGTCAAGGGATAACAATGCTGCATCGGGGAAATCATCATCATCACAAGATGATCCTAAACCATCATAGGCTTGAGAGAGTGCATCTGCATTGACATGCTTCTTTCTTAGCCTATCTATAATATCAAATTCAAATTCTTGTAGCAAAATTATCCATCTTGCTATCCTCCCTGATGGGTTAGGCTTATTTACAATATATTTTAGAGCCTGATAGTCTGTTACAACTAAAAAAATTTTGCCCTAGCAAGTAATTTCTAAACTTCTTTACAGCAAAAATGATAGCCAGAGCCTCTTTTTCAGTTACAGTATAATTTACCTCAACACTGCTCATTTGTCTACTCCCAAAGTAAATTGGATGTTCATTCCCATTTTCATCCTTTTGGCTTAAAGTACTTCCTAGTGCTGCATCTGAGGCATCAGTGTACACAAGAATGGCTTGCTCCAATCTAGATTTTTCAAAACAGGTGAAGACACCAGGGCTTCCTTCAATTGTCCAAAAGCTTCATGCGCCTTATTTCCGGTTCATAAGTAACATCCTTCTTCAAGAACCGGATTAGTGTCGTGGCAATCTTTGAGAAATTCTTGATGAACCTTCTATAGTAATCCACATGGCCTAAAAATGATCTCAACTTACTTCTATTAATAGGAAATGGTAAATCTTTGATTTTTGAAACTTTATCAGGATCAATACTAATACCATCTCTGGATACAACATGCCCTAACAAAACGCCTTTAGAACATCCAAAGACACACTTTGTAGGGTTTAGTGAGGCTTGTGCTTCATCTAACCTTTGAAATGTTGTCTCCATTTGGTGCAAGTGGTCCAACTTGCTCCCATAGATGCAAAAATCATCCAGAAATACTCTGATGAAGGTCCCAATGTAGGGTTTGAACACCCTATTCATCAAACGCTAGAATGTTGCTGGAGCATTACACAACCCAAAAGGCATAACTCTATAAGCAAATGTTCCCCAAGGAGTGGTGAATGTGGTCTTCAGCTGATCTTTCTCTGCTATACGAACTTGGTTGTAGCCGTTATATCCATCAGCAAAACTATAGCACTCGCCAGCCTACTTCATCTAAGATCTGATCTGAAAATGGAAGAGGGTAATGATCCTTCTTTGTTTGCCTTATTGAGCTTCCGTAATCAACACAAATACGTAGCTTCCCATTCTTTTTTATTGAGATCACAATGGGAGAAACCCATTCGAATTCTCCACAAGAAATATGAATCCCGAATCAAGCAACTTATCTATTTCTTCTTTTACGCCTTGGAAAAATTAGGATTCATTCTATATGGCATTTGCTTTATGGGCTTAGCACCATCTACCAGCTCAATACAATGTTCTACCCAACTTACTTGATGGAGTTCCTTGTAATCAAAAGTGAATAGGTGTATGTACCTTCGAAAGAGCTGGAGGTAGGATTCCTTCTCACTCTCCATCACAGCATCACCAATCTTTATTTGTTGGAGACGATCATCAACTTCTTCTTCAGATAATTTTATGGGGTCATGAGTTGGTGTGACTGGAAGGATATCCATGACTGAAACATCCACCTCGCTTTCTTCATCTTCAGTGTCCACTTCACTGGTACTAGAGTAATCAGAGGATGTCCAATCATCATTTTCATCACTTGAATCCACAGGTTCTGCCTTTATGATGTTGAGGGATCACGTTTATCTTCACCCTCTCTCTACCACGTCCAAGTGTCATGAAACCTTCATTCCAGTAGTTTCTTGCATGAACTCTCCTTAGCCATGGTCTTCCTAGTAGCATTGGGTACACAACAGTACCATTTTTCATCACCTGAAAGTCTACCACACATACAACACCCATAACAGATATTGCCACATTTGAAACTACACCTTCTAGTTTAGTTTTTCCTTTATTTAATGACCTTAACATAAGTGTTGAAGGGTGATCAATTTTTAAACCCAACATATTCATTACAGACTCGGTCATTACATTAACTGCAGCACCTCCATCAACTAAGACATCATGAATTGAAATACCATTACATAATACCTCAGCTTGTGGAGCATAGGGATCCGCCTCTACCTCCAAAATAGGGACCTCAACCTCCTTTCTTCGTCGAGCATTGAGTCCACTTCGCAGCTCCCGCCTCTTCTCAGAAGACATAGCCAAGAGTTGACCATATGTAATATTTGCATGCCTTTTGGATAGATCTTCCAAGATGGAGTATGGTCCTTGCCCCGTGAAATCAAAAATCCCGCACACCCAACTTTCTTCTCCTATGTTTCTTACTAGTTTCTTCTTTCATCTTCTTAGGATCATTTCCATCTTGATTATCTTTTTCTTTCTTTCTTTTTGTTACAAACACATCTACTTCATTATTTTTGCTCTTATCTACTACATCAAAAGAATTCACAGTGCTTTTCCTTTATCATTGTCTCCTTTACCGGATGTAGAAGCTCTATCTCGGACAATTATACTTATAATGACCCTTTTATAACAACCATAACAAACAACTTTAGAAATATTTATTTTTGGACCTCTATCTCCTCCCCGAGAACTAAATTCCTTTCCTCAAGAAGATTAATAGTTAAGCGACCCATCTTTTTGAGAAGATCTTCATACTCGGTAGATGTACTAGGAGAAATATTTGTGCTCACCAGAGTGGTCAGGATTCGGACCAAAGGTGCTTTGGTGTATGCTCTACTTTAGCAACAATTTCTTTGGGATCCTCTTCCATGCTTTCTTCTTGCCTTCTGCAATCTCCTTTGCTTGTTCAATGGTAGCTGGGCGGTCATACTTCACTCGTTGTCTGATCTCTGGCTTCATCCCAAGAATGAAGTGCTTACAGAGGAGATTATCCACGCCATTCATCAACCCATCCGCTAGTCCTTCCTTCCGGATCTGGGCATCGAGCTTCATCCTTAGCTCTAGAACACGAGCATGATAATACCTTATCTTCTCCTTCTCTCCTTGGGATAGCTTTGTGATCTCGATCATGAGATCTGCATATTTCTGTTGTTCACCAAATTCTTCAAGAAAACTTTCAGTTAATAAATCCCATGAATTTTTCACATTATCACCTAGTGTTTCAAACCACCTAAGTTGTTGAACCATCCAAAAAGGTAGGAAAAATTCAGTCCATTGTTCCCTTCTTATAAGGCCATTACATAAAATATAAGATCACTTAAACTCTTGAATGAAAGAAGAAGCATCTTCATTAGATTGAGCTGAAAAACAAGAATCTTTTCATTTTCAAAAGTAACCACCGTGAAATACCAACCCACAAGTACAATCAACAAGACTTATGTGCACAAATAATTGGAATCACTATACTAGAAAGTGACTTTACACCTTTCTACAGTAAAATAGAAATGACCATGGTAAACTATGGTAAAACTTGACTTACTACGGTAAAAACTGACTTTACTGTGGTAAACACTATTCACGGTAAAAAGTGAAGTTACTGCGGTAAATACTATTCACGGTAAAAAGTGAAGTTACTACGGTAAATACTATTCATGGTAAAAAGTGACTTTACTGTGGTAAATACTATTCCAACAAAAATGACTTTACCATGGTAACTACTATTCATGGCAAAAATGACTTTACCATGGTAACTACTATGCACAGTAAAAACAAGGTTACCCTCCAATTGATTTTTGACTAAGTGGGAATATCTCTCTAGAAAATCCACCAACGAGGAATGGTCCCGGAAACGGAACCAAAATGTCATCACCAATCCGGCACTATGATAATTCTTCACCGGGAACTCCTCGTGCTATGATTATTTACTAATGCACAACCTTTAGTTTGGTGGATGTAATCTGGAAACAAAACAACAACATAACACAAGAATACCATCGACTATGATAAGACGAGATGATGACAAATATGAAATATCAAAGTAAATGATAGTATTAACATGAAATTGTTACAATCTATATACATGCGTATTTTACATAATGTTTTTACATACATACATATTTGAATACTTGATCATTTTCTCCTTCCAAGTCTACCTATATGAGAAATAAGATGTCAAATTGGGGCAACAAAAACAACAACAATAATGAATAAAGTACTATTATTTAGAAGGTTTTCAAGTGAATAAAGTAATAATTAATTCCACCTTTTGGCCATCTTTTTATATATTTTATTTCATCATTCCCACGTATTTTTTTTATACTTATCCACTTGTTTCACAACTTCTCCATCATTCTAACCTAAAATCGGGCACCCAGCATGTCTTTTAAGGCACTAAGATCTTTGTTTCTCTATTCTCGATTCTTTTTGGGGATCTTTCTATCTGTTTTTCATCCGTATCCTTTTCTCAATCAGCCATGTCAGGGTTAATTATGAAATTAAGCTTGAGAACCCTATAAATATAAAATTATAATACCATATTGAGGGATCTAACATCACATACTACTATCACTCCATCTATAGTTTCATATATTACATCATTTGCACCCATGTAGTGCCATGCATTAAGGTTAGGAGATCTACATCAACACACATCATAGGGGGAGGGATTCTATTCTATTCCATGCACACATGTTATTACATTTTCTATAGTTATTATTTCTCCATACTTCACAAAGTACGACTAACACGAGATCACCTAGGGAATGACATGCACACATATACCAAAACTACATCCGAGTCCGAAATGTATATGTAGTGCTCATGATAAGACCTCTAGTTTGGTGGTTGACGTTAGTCTAACCCATTCATTCTGAATCTTTATTTTACATAGGGTTTTATACTTACTTTTATATTGTAGGTTGTCATTTGATTATTCACCACATTTAGCCGTAGTCCAGATTGAATTTTGGCTTGTGGAGATAGATAGAGTATTGGATCATCCTATGACCATACAAAATTTATATTTCAAGCATTTACAGAGACTAGGGCACCTAATATGTAGACCATGGTATCCAGGGTTCCCTTATACCTTCCCAAATGCCCAGTTAGTTTAGATCTTCCAGATCTAGTCTTCACAAGACTTCTGAGTGATCATCTACACTTCCATATTTTATTTCTAGACCTACAAAGAACCCATGACAATCTCTTCAAATCAGCTAAGCCATTTCCTTTCCTTCTCTTACATACTTAGGGTTTTATTTCACTTAGAATAATTAATTATAATTGTTCCATACTATTTTAGTTTCATTTATACAACGTTTTAGTCCTCCTATTTAGATTAACTAGTGACTATACTTTCATAGTTTAGTTTAATTTTAGTTAATGACATACCTTGACATATAAAACTTATTTGGTAAGGGTTTTCCATTATCCAAACTCAAAGAACCTCTCCCTACAATCTTTATGGAAGAATTATCACCAAACCTAATAGATCCTAAAGAATTATTTCTTAAGGAGATAAAATTACTCTTGTCACCTGTCATATGAGATGAACACCCACTATCAATGTACCATATCATATTTTCATCTTGACTATGAAAAGTAGTTTGATAAATTCCACATACTTCACTATTATTCAAGATAGATGAGGATGATTTACATACTTCAGAGATATAATCTCATATATCAAACCCTAAGGGTTTCAAATAAGCCCTCATTCTAATCATGGGAGAAATTCTAGCTTGCACTTGACTATTTTCCATTGTATCCATGTATTAATTAGCTAAGCTAAGAGAATTGAAACTAACACCTAATAGTTCCAAAACAAATCTAATAAAAAATAGATCATCATGCTAAGAGCTAAAGAGACTAAACATCAACAATATGCATATAAATTTGAAGGACATCAAACTAACATGTTAAGCATTATTCTCTACTCTTTGAAAGCTAACTAGAAATGGACTTATGTAGATCCTTAGCAATCAAAATATGATTATTTGTTTGATCCCAAGGGTTTGAGAGTGGAGTCTCATCAAGACATGGCTACAAGGCCATTTTTATTATCTTCATATTACTCAAAATATTGGATGGATGAAATGCAAGATGAAGATACCTACCTCAACACTAATGGAGGATACCCAAAGATGAAAATGTGTATAGTTTATGATATACGCATGAAAAGCTGTAAGAATAAAGGCATGAGGAGGTTTTTTTATATAAACCTTTGGTTTGAATAAGCTTTGCATCCTATTATATGTGGGATTATAGCAAAGCTAGGTTAGTTAGGAATAAACATACTTTAGAATGGTAATTTTCCTTTAGGAGAGTTTAATATATCCGTTGGCTAGATTTTCTCGCATAGCACAAAACCTAGGTAGTCATTAGATAAATCTCCCTCATTTAACCGGTGAGGCTCCCATGTCATATTTTTCAATTTAAGTATGCTAATATCTAAATGGGGTTTTACCTTAATTACTTAATTCATGAACCATAATGAATAATTCTCAGCAGAAGTAAGTAAGTAGTGTTTAAAGAAATACAAAGTTATAGAAGAAGGTAATTACATAAACACATAGAAGAAATGGGGAACATGTGCATCTCAATTAGTAGATGACAGAGCTAATTGCATGCACATAGAAGAATCCAATAGATATACACATAGAATTATAAAACAGAGGCAACTCTAGATCCAAATCTAAAATAACACAAAGTTTATTACGAGATCTAAGCTTAAAAGCAAAGAACACAAGACACCATGACACAAAGATCTTTGGAAACCTGCTCCTTTGTATTCCTTTGCTCCAAGTGGCTCTCAGGGGTTCAACACAAAGTCTAGAACAAAATATTGTTGCTTACAAATTCTGATTATTAACCCGAAGGTTCTTCCTCTACTTATAGAATGTAGAGGGCAATTACAAGTCGGAAGATTTTAGTTGAACTGACACATGTGGAAGTCGAGGAAAGAAACAACTGGCAATCTCCATCCTGGAATTCCTCTTTGCATGACATGTATGATTTGCAACTGAAAATAGAACCTTCTATTTTGCACGTCCGCCACCTATCTCCAAGTAGTTGACTTCTTCAAGTAATGGCTTTTAAGCCAATCACTTAAGTTTTATAATTTAATTGATCACTTAATTACTTTGTCGGAGGAAAGAAGGAAGAGGAAAGCTGCAGTCTTGTCCTTTTCATGTCTGCATGTAGCTGATTCTTTTGCCTTTGATTCTCACCAAACTAGATCTAGGAGCAGCTGGATCTGGAAGCAAGCTGGAATTGGAAATGAATGGAATTGGAAATGAAAAGCTGGATCTAGAAAAAGCTAGATTTTTCCTTCGCCTTGTCTTCTCTTTTATCCTTAAAAATTTTGCAGTTCTTCTCCAGTACATGCATCAATGCAATGTTTTCCGTAGATAACTCATCATCCTTATTTTTAATTACATATGAGCAATTAAAAATTCTGGAAAGCACTCGGATGAATGAAAATTTAATGAAGGCTTCAACTAGAAGATGGGAGCATTTGCACAAGATCTTGGAAGGAATTTTCCACGCACTGACTTCTTCACGGGCTGCATTGAAACAAAAGAATGAAACCTTTGTGCGAAGCTTTTGCAACTATGAGATCTCGGATCTGGATCTGAATCTACATATGGATTTGCATCTCGCATCTCGGATATGGATTTACATCTACATCTGGATATGGATCTGCACCTGCATAACAAACTCTGGCAAATGGGCTGTGGATGGAAAAGCTGCAGCTTGAACAATTCCACTGCTTTTAATCTACATGCATGAGTGAAGTTTTTTGCACGCACGCACGAGTGAAGTCTCTCCTCCTCTGGATCTGTCTATCAATTCAGCAAGAGGTTCCGAGCCTAGATTCATGTCTCCAATATCTATAAATTTAGAAGTGATGCATGACTCCATTGTGCTTTCTTTTTCATCTTTCTTCGCCATAGCTTTATCTATCTTTGTCTAATCAATTCTTTTTCTTCTTATTTGTCTATAATTCTTCAAAACTAGTGTAGATCTGGATAATCCTTCAGATTAAGAGGAAATATTCAATGTATTGGACATTGATACAAGTTCCTTTTCTTTATAAAAGCACCTGTATGTAACTCCTACAATTAATTTGACAAAGATGGCCATTGGAACATGAACAAGTGAATTTTAATAATAAAAATATGTATTATTCAAGTCTGTTGCCCCAAAATCGACATTTTATTTGCTGCAAAGTGAGCGTGAATTTTTCAACTTCACTTGAGCACATGTATCACTTCTACAAACAATTATGCAGACACAAATCAGCCTTCTTCAAAGCATGCACCAAAACTAGAAGCTTTTAGCATCAAATCCACCTTCCTCTGAGTAAAATCTTTCTCCAAATGGGGCTCACTTTTCCTCTAGGCTGCACTTCTTCACCGTGAATTAATTAATTCATCCTTATAGCAGCCCATGCTTATATAACCCTCATAATTCTATAATTAATAATTGCCCTTCCTATTCTAGCAATTAATTAATTAAAAATCACACTTCTCTCTTTTAAAAATAGCATCTTTAAGGACAACCATCCATTAAATTAAATTTAATCAATTTAATCATCCACTCTTCACTTCACTTAAGCTTCATAGTGTGCTTTGACCATAGCCACGAAAATAGAATTTAGTTTACTCAATTAATACTTTAAAAGTATTATTTCCTCCCAAATGGGGCTACATTAAATAAATTAAATTTATTTAATTTTGGAATTATATTTTTAAATTCCTTTTGTCCACTTCCCTTTGTTGACTTTTCCACAAGCCCTGGTGCAAATTGGGTGAATAAATATTAACAAATATTTATTTAATGCATTATTATTCACCCAAGGTGGGTCACACTTTTTAGCATAATAGAATTCTATTTTTAAAAACACATGGCAATGGAAATTTTTACCCTGCAAGGCAGCCCCGGAAATCCCATGATCCACTTAAGTGATTTGACTTTGACAATGGGATTATTTACCCCCGCAATAACATCCCATGATTTCACTTAAGTCACTTTTCTTTTATTTCACCATGGGAATTTTTACCCTGCAAAGAAGGCAATAAATTTCTGCCTGCCTGCTGCCTTTAATTTTCCCACTACAACTTAAGTGAATTTTCTATCATGGGAAAAAGTACCCTGCTAGGCAGGTACAAAATTCCGCCTACCTCTACGCTTTTATTTTTCCCCCTTTGTGACTTAAGTGAATTTTCTATCATGGGAAAAAGTACCTGCTATACAGTACAAAATTCCCGCTACAATTTGCTTTTATTTTTCCCATGATCCACTTAAATCCTTTGTTTTCCAAAATGCGCGCAATAACCCCACGCAAGGGCTTTTTAGTGCACGACTTTGCCTTTTCCCAGTGAACCGGACCTCCAATGGTGACTTCCTCTGGGAATAACGTGTGTATATGTTCTCCAACTGCTCTAGGCCAAAATCGGGCTTACCCGGCAAAGGAATTGTTCTAGAGAAATTTCACAGAAAACGAAACGGGAAAACACAAAAACACAAAAAAATTGCCAAAAGTCACAAATAAAGCCCAAAACTCATTCCTTGTTAAAATCCTTCTAGTACAAGGGAATAATGATATGTTCAATCATAACAGAGTTAAAACGGAGTGCAAATAGCCTCATACGAGGCTCAAAATAATTAAATACAAATTTCCCGCAGATAAATCCCAACGACAGAATATAACAATTTTGGGCATTTGGGTATTTGGCGAAAAAGGCTAATATGGCTCTTTGGGAATATCTTGATGCAATACAAGAACTTTTAGGCAATAAAAACACAAAATGACCCATTATTTTAAAAGTATGAAATTTTTTGAATAGGGTAGTCACAGATTTTAGGATGAAATTTGGGGGACACCAGTCGGCTTCGTCTATGGACATCTTTTTCTCTATCAGAATGACAAGGGAAAAGATGAGATCCCAGCATCTCTGGTTTCATGTCTTGTCTTTTGGGCATGGGGTCAGGAAAACAAACACAACACAAAAACAAAAACAAAACAAGGAAAAACAA
This sequence comes from Taxus wallichiana var. yunnanensis, assembly GCA_018340775.1. Classification (NCBI taxonomy): domain Eukaryota; kingdom Viridiplantae; phylum Streptophyta; class Pinopsida; order Cupressales; family Taxaceae; genus Taxus; species Taxus wallichiana. Next base: position 942,703,826 of record CM031237.1, read on the forward strand.
ACAAAGTTTTATTTATGTACATACAGGTTTTAACCTACTTTTTCAGTTCCTGAACAACTTCAGATGTTTCTGTTGAAAGGAAATGGTAACTCAATTCCATCCCGATAGGCAAGGAAGAAAGTATCCATTCCTGCAACTCTTTTGATCACGAAGGGCCCTTTCAGAGTGGATCAAATTTGTCGTGTATGCCCTTCGGTTCATGTCTCTTGTCCCACCAGAGTACCCAGTCTCCGATCTCGAACTTCCCTTCTCTGGCCTTCTTATCAAGTACTCTGGGCAAGTCCTTATCAACTTCATCTGGTGGTGGCTCATCCTTTCTTCTCTCTATGGTGGTAAGTTTGCATCAACTTGCTCCGTTCCTAGATTTATTTGTTGCATTTTTTAGGAAGAACTATCACCATATCCTTTGTTCTTCTTCAGGTACTGATCATGCTTATTGAAAGTCTCCACTAAGGAAACTAAACCCTTGGGTATTTTGTTACCTTTTGGTTGGATTGCTCCACTATTTTCATCATAACATGGATCAACTTTTTTTGTGACTATTTTTCGTGGTGGTGATTCACTCCCCTCAACATGCAGACATGTAGATGTTTGTTCAAGGACTTTGGGGTGGTAGACCATCTCCACTTTATAGTTTCCTTGTCTGAATATGGATGGTGGTCTATCTGGATTCAATAGTGCAGCTGTGACTACCAAAGAATCTGCCTTGGAGTTCTGATTGGTTGGAATGAAGTTGATAGAGAAGGTTGCAAAATCCAGTGTGGCAGAAAGTACTTTATCTTTGTAATAATCCAGCTTATCTCTTTTGACTTGACTTTGCCCTTGAACTGCTGTTTCGCATGCAGAATGTTTCAGTTCTTGGAATAGAGTTGCTTCTATCCTTTTATTCTCTTGAGAAACAGATAAGGCTTAGGGCTAGGAGGAATACCTATTGAATGTTGGGAGGGTGTGCGCATACCATAGAGAGAGATCAGATCGACTGCGAAGAACTCCTTTTTGTCTTGGAAGGACTACCTACAAGTAAGAATACAAGGCCACCAAATTTTAATTAGACAATAACTAAGGAAGCGCCTTGGGCCCAGGAAATATAAAACTTCCTTTCGAAGGTGGTCAGTTCCCCTACTAATATGAATTAACACAAATGATTGTAAAATCACAATTTAATTGCTCATTAAAACAATAGAAGAAAGGCTGGTTTTTGATTTTGAATCACAGTGACCGATGCTGTCACACCGCCACCGTACCGGGATTGTTGATAACCGATATCGGTAGGGGCAATGTTTTAGGGGCTTTTGGTGAAGGTTGGTTGTAGGGTGGTTGTGTTGTTTATAAGGCTGGTAAATGAGTGGGGTTAGGTAACGGGGTGATGAAAAGGACTCAGAGAGTATGGGGAGGGTGTTCTTGGGGTAACGTAAAGGTAGAGGAATGACAGTTAGATGTAGTGTGTTACCGGGTAGTAGATCTAGGAATAGACTTATAATGGCTATGATTCAGAAGTTCAAGAAATGTTATTAAAAGGACATACGAGATACTACTTACGGGTTATTGATGAGGATGCAGGTCCAAGGACTGTGATGACAAAGGCAGAACTCAGGTAGGATGATCTGACAATCAGAAGATGAGTTATCTTCCCTCCCAATGTTTGGATGAGTGTCACAGGGCTCTGGTTACTCAGTTGCATTCTTGGGCTTAATGTCCTCCTCTGCCAACTCTTCTTGTTTCTTCACTTGTCTCTGCCCATCCAAATGAATTCCCGATCTTCCACAAATGAATTTTTTTTGGATCCTTTATTTTTGGTTGGGGGAGGTCATTTACAAGGAACTGATGGCGGTTACGTAACCGACAGCGGTCGCGTAGAAACTGGTATCGGTTCAGTCAAAGTGGGCTATTTTTAGTAAAATAGCCAATTTTCCCTCCTTTCTCCCGAGGGATTAGTTGTGGGCTTGGTCAAGTCATTATGAGGTCGGTTTTGGGTGCGAGTGAGGAGTCATTAGTCATGAGTGTGGATGTAGACCAAGTTATAGGTCTTAATTAGGTTAGTTTAGGGTTAGGACTAGGTCATGATGAGGTGGCGAAATGAGGTGGCAGGTTTGGAGATGTGGATTTATTAATTGTAAGGTAATTAATAAATAATTGTGTATGGTTTAGGTGATGAGGTTAGGTTGCGAAATGAGATGCATGGTACGGGAGGTCGTAAGACACAAATTTGGTGTCTACATTAGCCCCTTGTTGTCGTGTAGCTTGTCTTGTAAAGCTGCACTGACAATAATAAGAAGTGGTTATTCCTGTTAAGGGTATAGGTAATCCCCCTCAAATCTATCACAGATTGAGGTAGCGTGAAATCAGGGATAGGGTTGATAAAGGGTAAACGGTGTTGAGATAATGGTAAGATGGTGGGGTAGGTTCAAGGAAGCAGACGCACGTTGAAATGCAGTAGTGTGACCAGGGTACATGATTTGAAGAGCAAACAAGCAATTCGTAGGCAAAGGTCGATAGTTTATCCAAACAAGGATGATATAATCCTGGTATCCAAGGCATAGGAAGTAGCTCTAGGGGATATAACGGGTAAGGTACAGGAATGTTTAGGCATGTTCGGCAGTACCAAATGGTTGGTTTGGTTGAGATAAACGTCACGGTCTTGGTCTAGGACAAAGTTGGTCGACGGATCAAGTCAAGTACCCTAATCATGCTAAAACACGAACAGTGAGCTCGATTGAACAAAAAGCTACATGATGGGTGGATTATAAAATTGGTGTTGGTTTTGTGAAGAGGGCGGGTGCGGCCTGGTGGTCTCACCAATAAGGTCTAAACCCCATTGTGAGAAAGGCCAAAGATCTCGTGCGCACGGCAAATGGCTAGGAGTATGTTGAAGGTTGGCAAATGTTGCTAACACATAACACAAATGCTTAACATATTCATAGCAAATGGTTATTAAGAGTAGGCCAATAATAACCTAGGATAAGGATTCGTTTGGCCAAAAAAGGCCATTTAAAATGTCCACCACAAATACCGTCATGGACTTGTTGGATGGTATAGGTGACCTAAACCGGTTAGACATCAAAGGAGGATGCCATCAAAGCCACATTTATAAAGGAGTCCCCCATGACAACATAACGAGAAACACTTTTAAGAAAAGAACGCTTGTCGGTACTCGTTAGGTCGGTGGGAGAACCAAGGTTGTGAGGTAGTCATGAAATTGGTGATACCAGATATCCTGTGAATTAGTAGACACAGTATTTATCATACAAACATCCGGGCGGAGTAAGATGGGGCAAAGAGTTGTTGGACCAAGACGAATATGTCAGAATTAGTTGATGAGGCAGGAATTTGCGAGGCTAAGCAAGCCATAGTATCTGTAAATTTGTTAGTGGAGCGGGGAATGGTTTGGATAGAATAATGAGTAAATAAGGTCAAAAGTGAATCTACGTAGTGTTTGTACTTTTGAAGTTCCTCATTTTACATTGGTAGATGCCCATAACTTGATTGGTCTACCGATTGAGAGTCACCGAAAATGTTAATAGATTTAACACCTAAGTGTAACGCGACTGGAGACCTAAAACAAGGGCCTCGTATTCTAGGGTATATTATTAGTGCAGAGGAAATAATAGCCAAAATGAAAGAGGCATAGGCTCAGTTCATCAAGAGGAATGAGAACCACCAGCCCTCTCTGCCGCGCGGCATTTGGATCGATCAAAGAAGAGGAGGTTCATATACGACTCCTCACCGAGTGAAAGAGTGGCGATGAGTTTTTGGGAAAGTAAAATTGGTAAATTGTTCCCTGTAAAGGGGCTTCCGCGAGTTGGTCTGCGATAGTTTGTCCTTTGATTGATTTCTGGTGTACAAACTCAAGGTCGAGGGGGCGAGGAGCATAAGCCATGGTGTGATGCGTTGGTTTAGATGAGGCTTGGGCATACATATAATAAATGGTGTCCGTGTTGGTGATGACGAAAGTTTTGTGATTCGGGAGGTAGTGTAAGGAAAGTTTGGTGGCCATGAATGATAGGGTAGGCATAACTTTTCTACATGTGTATACCTAGTCTCATAATCCAGGGGTAGTAGGGACTTATATAATAAACGGCTTGTTCTCGATATGAGTCACGATGTGCGAGCATGGCCCCTACGGACGTGGTCGGTGGCGGAAAGGTAAAGGTAGAAAGGGCGATCGTCCCGAGGTGGGATAAGCACGGGTGGCTGCAAGAGATAGGCTTTAAGAGCCTCAAAGGCTTGGTGACATTCCTCGCTCCATTGAAAGACAATATCCTTTTAAGGAGATGATGGAAAGGTTGACATCGATCCGAGAGTTGTGAGATGAAACACCGGATAGATTGGAGTTTTCCCCTACAAACTACACAATTGTTTGAGGTTAGTGGGTGGGGGCATTTCTAGGATAGCTTTGAATTTATGGATCGACCTTGATGCCACGTAAAGAGACAATAAAACCAAGGAGTTTTCCTAAAAGAACACCAAAGACACATTTCTTTGGTTGAAGACGAACACAATATTGTAATAAAGCGATCGAAAATAATGGCTAAAACATCGAGATGTTCACTATGCAATGTTTAGATTTGCAAGAAGATCATCGACATAATCTTCAAGGATAGTGTGCATAATGTCATGAAAAATGTAAGTCATAGCCCGCCGATAGGTCGCACCAAGTGATTCTTAAGGCCAAACGGTATGACACGATAATGAAGGTTCCCAAGGAGTTATGAAGTAGTTTTATGTTGATCGGCTACGGGGCTACCAAAATTTGATTGATCCCGAGAAGCCATCCATGAGAGAAAGCATCTCATGACCGGCAGTGAGATCAACAAGTTGATCAATACTTGGTAGGGGGAAGTCATCCTTTGGGCAAGCGAGATTAAGGTCCCGGAAATCCGTACATATCCGAAGTCCCCCCGTTGCTTTAGTGACAGGTACGATGTTAGAAATCCATTGAGGATAGTCAATAGGTAAAATGAAGGAAACAGAAAGGAGTCGTTGAAGTTCTTCTTTGACCAAGAGGGTAATGCGTGGATGCATTTTTCTCGTTTCTATTTAAGCGGTTTGGAATCGGGTTTCTAGGTAATGTTATGGACAAGAATGTCGGGATCGATTCTGGCATGTCGGCGTAGAGGACCAAAGCGAAAGCTTGGCTGCGAGCACGGAGGAAGGTAGTGAAGGCAGTTTGTTCTGATGCGGTAAGAGATTGTCTGATCTTCACAATGTGAGGATCGTCCTTGGTGTGGATGTTGATTTCTATAGTCGACTCATTCAACATGGTTTGAGTATCAGATGGCAAGGCGCATTGAATATAAGAGTCATTTGTGCCAAGGTAAGTGAGGATGGAGTCATCATCCTGGCACTCAACGACATTAATTGAAGGTGAGTCCTCTTCAATCATGTCTGGATACAAGAGGGGAAGAGAAGATGGGTCTTCATTATCGCATTGATAAGTGAGAGGACCCAGGAAGATAGCATTTATGAAAAAAAAAAAAAAAAGTTAGGAGGGATAGATTCAGGGTCTATCGACTCTGTGGGTGACGATGGAAAAATGGGTGATAATGGTTCGGAAGGGGTGACTTCGTTATCTTCCTGGATACAACGGATAGGTGGTGTTTTCGGTGTAGGTGGTTCAGAGAAGCCAAGACCACAACGATCCTTGTGTTTGCGTGTGGTAATGGGGATGATCGTATGTCGGCCTTGTTCATAAAGACCGAAACCGAAGCCCTTCCAAGCACAGCGCGTCAGGAAGGTGAGAGCGAAACGACGATTAGTTAAATATTGAAAATCAGATTGGAAAGGAACCACGCCAAGAGGAGGTTCAGGGGTAACAGAAGATGTATCGACACCCCCATACGTTAAGTTAGTGCGGCAATTAGGTGGTTCGTAGGGGATTACTTCCCCCACACGACGGTCATAGGTAGGATGCGCATGTAACTGTCCGTACTCCTGTGGGGTATGGAAAGTGCTAACGTTATATAGGCGATACTCCCCCAGCGTAAGGCATTGAAAAACATCTACTAAGGGGTCTGAGGTTGGGATGTTGTCTGCGGAAAAGGAAGTGGTATTTGCGACGGCGGTTTCATTGGTTGAAGGTGTAGGTACGGTTGAGGTGGATGGTAGAGGTGCGGTTGAAGTGGATGGTTGGGTTGGATGAATGGGTGTCTTGACTAGTACAAGCACATCATTAGGGCGATATAACATATTACAGGTTTTGAAGGGGGAGGATCAGCTTTTACGGTGTAGGACTTCCCCTCGTACTCAAATTTTATGCATCTATGTAAGGTGGAGGGAACGCATCCCATAGCCCGGATCCAAGGGCGGCCTAACAACATATTGTATTGGAACTCTCCCTCAAGGACATAGAAGAGTTCGGGTAAAGTACGTGGTCCTACACGAATGTTAAGGATCATGGTGCCTAAGGTAGAAGTAATAGCATCATTGAATGACCGCAACATGATGGGGTTGGCACACATGCAGCTAGAAGGGATATTCATTTGTTGGAAGGATTTTGAAGAGATGATGTTTAGGCTAGCGCCCCCATCAATCATAACATGACGTACTCGGATGTCCCGGACGTAAGCTGAGATGAAAAGAGTAGGGTCAGGCTCTTCTGCACCAAAGTCAACAATTTCATCTTCGGAGAAACTGACAGCAGCGGCTTGTTGTACAGAGATAGAAGTGGTTGGGGTGGTAGGTTGTTTGGTGAGGGAAGCAACGTGATTGGGTGTTAAAATGGAGGCAACGGGCAAGGTTTCATTGGGTAGGACCTCTATCCCTTGAAGGATCTCAATGAGAGCGTGTCGATGAGATTCAGAAGTTTGAATGAGATCGTACAGTGTCATTTTTACAGGTGATTGGTGAAGCTGTTTGATCATGGTACGGTGGGCAACTCCATCAGAGACGGGGTAGGTAGGTCCACGAATAACCACTTTAGGTGGTGGTGCGATCGGGATGGCGGACGGAGAAAGAGAGGCGCAGGTGTGCTTCCTTTAGCTTTCTCGTTGTTTTTCTGCCCTCGAGTAGCAACACTGATCATGTTGATCTCGTGAACACGAGAGGAGGAAGATGGTAGGGATAAATCATGGGCTTCGAGAGGTGGGGTTGTAATAATGATAGATCTTGGTGAAGCGGGGACAGGTGGTATAGGAGAGGAGATTGAAGCTAAAGGTTTCTCCCTTCGTAAGTTGTCTTTTTTAACCTTTCTATCAGAGCGAGGTGACTGACGAAGGATGGCTCTCAAAGCTTTGCATCCCTCTACATCATGCCCTGGTGTGCGGTGATAAGCACAGATTTTAGACTCATCATAACCTATAGGTCGAGGTTTAGATGGATCATAGGGTCTAAGTGGGGGTAGGGAAATGGTCGCATTCTCCACCAACACATCAAGGATCTTGGCGTAAGATCCTTTGAGTGGGTCAAAGTCAGAGGAAGATGAGGGTATTGATTGGGTGGGTTTTGGTAATGTTTGGGTATGGTTGGTTCGTACGGGTGGTGGTTGAGACAAGGGGTATTGATGAGTGGTTTTAACTAAACGTGGCTTCTTCGGCGCAGAAGTCAAGTTTAGCTGGTTAGATGGTGAGGCTCCAAATAACGTGGTGGCGGGGAACAACCATGGAGAAAGTGGGGCGACCACAAACAAATCCTTTGATGATGGAGTTTGTTTAGGGTTGATAGGTGGACAGGATCTCTGTATGGGTGTAGAAAGTGCAGGTTGTTTTAGAGAAAACGCAGGAGGTGTGATGTATTGAGGCAAGGTGGAGGGGTGAGGTCCCAATATGGAAGGTAGGTATGACGGTGAGGGTTTTAGTGGTGACAAAGGCAGGGATTGGATTTGAGGAGATTGGATTTGTCTCCTAGGTGGATGGATGGATTTATTTTTGGATAAATCTAACCGTTTAGGTGGGTGTGTTAAACTAGGTATTGGTGGAGTCCCAAGCGTAGGGGAAGGTTTGGTTAGGTTAGTAGATGTGGATGAGGTATTTGGTAGAGATGAGGGGGGTGAAGATGAGGACACAGGAATTTTGAGCTTTTGTAAACATCTTGGGTATATGGTAGAGGTGTCGAGATCAGTCATCTGCATTTGAGTAGAGCATGGTGTACTCAAACGTTCCCATAAAACCCGTCTATCTTCTGGGGAATGACAATCTTCAGGTGTGAATTGGAACTTTGATATGGAAGAGAGGTGTGTTGTGATCCCGGTCCACTGTGGGTGTGATACAGGGGGTAAATGAGGCACTGCATCGATGGGTGTTAAGAGGTCAACCGGTCGCTGAAAAGATTTAGGCGATGAAGAACTAATAGGTAGAAGGGCATGTTTGAGGGGATCCGTCATGATTAAAGAATGTGGTGATGTTGATTCGAGAGGTTTCTCTCCTAAGGACGACAGAAACAGGGGCGAGTCTTCTTCTTTTATAGCAAGAGCGACGGAAGGAGATGTTTGGGAAATAGATAAGTTAGATAACATCCACTCACAGTCTTACAGGGATGTGGTGTAAGAAGGCTCATCTGTGAGAAGAGAACTCTGGACGGTTGATTCCTTTATGGGTAAAGGAATGGTAAGGCTATTGTCTTGTCTTGATGGTGGTGAAGGGGATTCGGGTCCCTGCGTTAGTGAAGAGGTTTGATTCATAATTTTCTCAATAGAGGCTTTTGGTTGAGAGTCGAAAACTGCATGGATTTCATGAACACTCTCCTCGGCTAAGATATCTTGGTTTACATTACTGTTAGATGAGTGGTTCGGGAATGGTTTGTTGAAGATTTTCAAATTTCGGTTAGCAGGGGCATTAGGATTATCGAGGGTTATATCCCCTGCATCAACCATTTCCTGCACTATGTTTTTCAACATCTTGAGCTTTGCGTGATCGTGTCCCTTTACGGTGAAAGTTACGAAGTCATTTTCTTTGTACCAAGAAGGTATAACGTGGGTGGAGTCAAACCCGGAGTGAGGTTTAACAGGAGGCAAGGTGATAGCTCCGGCTTTGAGAAATTTTTCCAAGATGACACCATAAGTTTCTCCCAAGGGAGTGTAATTGATGGGCTCCGCTTTATACTTATAGGTTTTTGGTGGGGTATTAGACGGTGCTTGAGATTTGACCATCACCGCGTGTACAACTCCTTTTGATTTCGAAGCAGTCGATGTGTGAGAATTGGTGGTGTTGGGTTTGTTGGTGGGGTCTTGGGTCCGAAAATTAGGGTTTTTGTTGCAACCGCAATTTCTCTTCCTCTAAGGCTCGAATCTCTAGTTTTCGAGCCATAGTAAAGGCCTCATCAAAGGTGCGGAAAGTTTGAATTTGGAGGGTAGGAGAAATGTGCTTAGCGCAGGCCCGCGTAAAGAGTTCGATAAGTTCGGCCTAAGGCAAGGCATAAGTAAGTTGGTTGATGAGGCCCCGCCATCGTCCAACGAAATCTGTGATAGATTCATCTTCAAATTGTCGGACGGCATAGAGGTCGGTGATAGATACTTTCTTAGCAATATTAATGGAGAAATGATCCAAGAAAGATTGGGCTAGTTGGTTAAAAGAGAAGATCGAGTGCTGGGTTAAAGCACTATACCATTCCAAGGTGGGTCCTGATAAGGACATGGGAAAGGTGTGAAGTAGCAAGGCATCGTCATGAGCAATCAAATAGCAAGCATGTCTAAATGATCGCAAGTGTTGTTGAGGATCCTCTTTACTATTAAAATGAGTGAATTTTGGTAATTCCCATTGAGGAGGATATGAATGAAGAGGGACAGAAGGGTGGATAGGCTCCCGAAAAACTTGCTCATATGTCAGGGCGCTACGACTTCCTGAAACAGAAGCCTCCAGATTTTGCATTTTGTCCATCATTTGTTTGATGAAATCCGTGGTTGGATGAGATGCTGGTGCGGTTGTTGTAAAAGGTGGAGGATTGGGCCAAGGGCCTCCACTAGACAATGGTGGGGTTAAATGTTGATAAGGTATTGAGGATGAATATGTTGAGGAGACCGAATAGGGATGTCCTATATAAGGTGTCGAAGCCACCGGATAAGTGTGCGGAAATGAAAAGGTGGGCGGAGCTTGAGAAGGAAAGCTCGTGTGGATAGGTGGCAGAGAGCAAGTTATGAAAGGGGCAGTCGGCGAGAGAGATGAGGTAGGAGCAGTTGGTGGTAATGATATGTGGGGCCCAGATTAACCAAAGGAAAACCAATCTGTGTCGTATGAACCTCTGAAGCCACTGAGTTGGGAGACGGGGCCAAGGATGAAGAAGGTAAGGTGGAGTTATTAGGTGGAGAAGGAGCTAAATGAGCAGCTATACTGATAGGCATACCTACGAGAAGCTGACCGTCGGGTGTACGGTCAGGGGTATGAGACAAATAGTACTGTACAGCGCTAGGATTAGCATCTAAAAATTTGGCAAATTCCTTATCTCCTACAGGGATTTTGGGAACCTCACTGGTGTCCGTAGGGTTCCCCATAGAATGTGAAGGGGGTGATTCAGGCAAAGGCACAGAGCAGGCATGTGAAACCATGGTGGTGGCTTGCTTCCGAGTGATAACAACCATGGACAAGAGTACAGTAGGGTTTCAATCTATCAGGAACAGAAACAACCCCAGAATGTTGAAATTGGTAGGTTGCTAGTTTGTCAGGGATCTGTAAAAAGATCAGAATCGATATTGGTCTGCTAACCGATGTCGGTTATACTGTAGCCGGCGTCGGTCAATTAACCGATGTCGGTATAATAGGACTGGTATAAGAAACTGTAAGAAGCTGCTGATTTGAGTTTTTAACAATGCTTAGTACATCTATCAAACTGTTCTGAAGTGATCACTGACAGTATAGGACAGAGAAACAAAGCTAAAAACAAGCAAGATGCACACGCAAATCCAGAGACTAACCCTAGGATTAGTTTTAATTATTGTGGGCTTATGCCTTAGACGCAAGGTGATGTCAATCCTAGACAAAAGACTTAGGGGAAATGTCAAGTTTGTTTTGGCTTATAAGGTTACCTCAATCGGGCGGAGGAATACCGCGGAAAAGGGGGGATGTTTGAGCTGTTGTGTTGATTATGTCGTGATTCGGTATGTGTTGTGCAGTGAAAGTAAGATTAATTTCTTGTCAATACCGTGGATATCACCCCCACGTGTACGACCTGTTACTTAATCTATGTTCACTAGAATTGAAAGCAGCAAGCAAGAATGTGATGCACGTGTTTTAAACCCAAATCGAAAATGATATTCGATGAAGCAAAAGAGATGACTTTCACTAATGCAAAGATGTGAAAGCAAAGCAAATTCTTTTACCAAAATAACAAAATACCTTGTGAATATCTAGGAGAAGAAAATAGCAAGTATGCTCCCTATATGAAAGCAAGCAAGGATCAAAGAAACCCGAAATGGGTCCCACCGGGCATGCCAAAATGTTTCACACAGAATGTTTCAGTTCTTGGAATAGAGTTGCTTCTATCCTTTTATTCTCTTGAGAAACAGATAAGGGTTAGGGCTAGGAGGAATACCTGTTGAATGTTGGGAGGGTGTGCACATACCGTAGAGAGAGATCAGATCGACTGCGAAGAACTCCTTTTTGTCTTGGAAGGACTACCTGCAAGTAAGAATACAAGACCACAGATTTTAATTAGACAATAAGCGAGGAACCGCCTTGGGCCCTGTGAAATATAAAACTTCCTTTTGAAGGTGGTCAGTTCTCCTAGTAATATGAATTAACACAAATGATTGTAAAATCACAATTTAATTGCCTCGTTAAAACAATAGAAGAAAGGTTGGTTTTTTATTTTGAATCACAAAGTGATCGATGCGATTCTGTCACCACTGTGCCGGTTCTTTGATAACCGATATCGGTAGGGGCAATGTTTTAGGGGCTTTTGGTGAAGGTTGGTTGTAGGGTGGTTGTGTTGTTTATAAGGCTGGTAAATGAGTGGGGTTAGGTAACGGGGTGATGAAAAGGACTCAGAGAGTACGGGGAGGGTGTTCTTGGGGTAACGTAAAGGTAGAGGAATGACAGTTAGATGTAGTGTGTTACCGGGTAGTAGATCTAGGAATAGACTTATAATGGCTGTGATTCAGAAGTTCAAGAAATGTTATTAAAAGGACATACAAGATACTACTTACGGGTTATTGATGAGGATGCAGGTCCAAGGACTGTGATGACAAAGGTAGAACTCAGGTAGGATGATCTGACAATCAGAAGATGAGTTATCTTCCCTCCCAATGTTCGGATGAGTGTCACAGGGCTCTGGTTACTCAGTTGCAGTCTTGGGCTTAATGTCCTCCTCTGCCAACTCTTCTTGTTTCTTCACTTGTCTCTGCCCATCCAAATGAATTCCCGATCTTCCCCAAATGAATTTTTTGGATCCTTTGTTTTTGGTTGGGGAGGTCATTTACAGGGAACCGATGGCGGTTACGTAACCGACGGCGGTCGCGTAGAAACCGGTATCGGTTCAGTCAAAGTGGGCTATTTTTAGTAAAATAGCCAATTTTCCCTCCTTTTCTCCCGAGGGATTAGTTGTGGGCTTGGTCAAGTCATTATGAGGTCGGTTTTGGGTGCGAGTGAGGAGTCATTAGTCATGAGTGTGGATGTAGACCAAGTTATAGGTCTTAATTAGGTTAGTTTAGGGTTAGGACTAGGTCATGATGAGGTGGCGAAATGAGGTGGCAGGTTTGGAGATGTGGATTTATTAATTGTAAGGTAATTAATAAATAATTGTGTACGGTTTAGGTGATGAGGTTAGGTTACGAAATGAGATGCATGGGCTTGCTCCATTCCTAGCAACAATGCTTCATACTCCGCCATATGATTGGTGTTCTCGAACATCAGCTTGTGGGAGTATGGAAATACCTCATGATCTGGAGATATTAGTAGAGTGCCAGCTCCTGATCCAAAAGAACAAGAAGTGCCTTTAAACTCTAGAGTCCAAACTTTTTCTTCTTCTTTTGTTGGCTTTGGCTTTGGTTGAAGTTTTAGCTCTAGAATGTCTTTATCCATTTCCAAGAAATAGACCCCACGGTCAGATTCCTGAAAAAGAATCTGAGATCTAGGATCTTCATATTTTGTAACCGTGCACCTGGACTTCTTTTCGGCTCCAAACTTATGGTTAATCCCCTTGATATGAATATGAGCACAGGACCAATCCATCTTTACTTCTCCTCCCAACTCTTTGCAGAAGTTTCTTCTCGACAACATCCCGTAGGAGACATGAATATTTGCAACTAGAATTGTCATCTTTAATCTTGTGTCAGGAAAAGCCGCCAGAAAAACTTGTGCATCTTTGATTTGTCTGATTAAAGGGACTTGTCTCTCCATGGAATAACACCTTTTTATGGTCTTCGTCAAGGTAATCCCAAGAGCATCTGCAACTTTAGCTGGCATGACATTGTCAGAAGCACCTGAATCTAAAATGAAGTTGCTTAATTTGAAACCATAAAGCAATAAGGAGACATAGAAAGGTTCCACCCTATCAGAAGATGGTGAGGGTTTAACAACTACAGTGTTGTTTTGTGGAGGAGTATCTTTGGGCTTAGGCAAAATGCCTTTTGATGTATTGGATTGTCCTAGTGATTGTACATATTTGACTAGCCTATTTAACTGCTCAGAATGGCTCTCAAGCATTCAACTTTTGAAATTTGAACTGCAGTTTCATGAACATGATCAATAATGTCAAAAGAAGAAATATATTCGAGATACGAGCCACTTTACGTGGTTGAGATGAAGAACTCAAATTCTTATCTCTAGGAGCTAGAGAAGAAGGTAAATGGCTGCCCCTTCTTTGTTCGTTAGCTAATGCCTCAGCTTGGCGAGTTTGTGATCTTGTAAGTACATTGCATATGCATGACCATGATCATCTTCATGAAGTTTCTCATCGTCATGTTCAAATTTGTAGTTTAGGTAATTAATGTTGGAGTCACCAACATGTCCTATAAAATCATCATCCTCAAGCTTATCAGTGTCAACTTCCTGGTCTTCTTCATTCATCTCCACATTGTTTATGGGAGCAACTTCAATTTCTAATCTTTGGGAACCAGAAATGCGAGTTCGGTTGTTGTTGTTGGAATTCCAAGCGGGGTAGTATTGTTGCCCTAAGACATTTGAGCCATCTTCTTCTTCATCGCATCATCTCATTTGATAATTTTTGCAGTAGTGAATCGGAAGTAGTAGCAGAGGATGAACTTTCAACTCTAGAAGTGCTGATCTTTATCTTTCCAACCATGATGAGGTTGTCTTCAATTTCAACCACCATGTTTTGAGCTGCTAACAAGTCAGCAGGACGTGCTCTTTGCAGTTGATAGCTTACTTTAGGAAGTAAAGAATTGATGAAGAATACTTTTTGATTCTCATCATTCAGAGAAGCGAAGCTAGAATTTTGTAAAGTAATCTTTGGAATTTTGTAATAAAATCCCGCATGTGCTCATGTGGCTCCTTCTTCAACTGAGTGAGTTGAGTAATTAATGTATTGGAATCTTCGGCTACCTTGAATCTTTTAGGAATGCATCCCGCATAGTAGCCCAATTGGTTATGGTGCCAGGAGCTAGCCAATAGAACCATTCTCTAGCCAAGTCATGCAGAGTCTCTATGAAGAGTCTAACAAATACATCTTCATGTTCGACTACAAGCACTCCACAGGATATGAAAAACGCAGCCAAGTGGTCATCTGGATTTTGTTTTCCATCTCTAAAGAATTTTAGAAAATTATTTCTCATCCCTTTAGGTAGATTATGCATCGAGGAGGAGTCATGGAGCAGATGCAGGGGCAAGTGGATGGTCATGAAAGGAACACAAGGTTGTACCCCATGGATGCAGTCGCTGCTTGCACCTTCACGGATGCGGTGAATGGACATTTAGCAGTTGAAATTTTTATGGAGAAAACACTCAAATCTTAGAGTGGATGGTAAATATAAAATGACCTAGGATGGGTGATTCTCTAGATAAGGTCATAGGGTGGATGGTAAATATAATTGACTCTATGGGAAATTCTCGCCTATTAGAACTCTTAGCTTGCTGCTATGTCTAACAAGGATAATTGTTCGATGATGATAGGTGGAAGTGGAGTAGATCTGAATACTAATGTACGTAGGCCAACATCTATGTCTGATTCACCTATGGACTCGTTGGGCTATGGGATTTGTGGGTCACAACCATAGATTCGTGTTTGTTGTGGTCCTGCTATGGTCATGTGTGGATTCAGTCCCTAATCCCTAGTATCCAATAGTCATATGCTTTCTCAGCCTCTATATTCAGAATTAATAGTTGTGTGATCTTTTTAGAGTATCTCACAGGCGTTCGTGCAACCTGAATTCTTAAGCTGGTATCTATATCTGTGAGAGTGTCTCCTGCGTCTGGCTATGGGACCAAAGGATCACAACCGAATGTTTTCTCTCTTTCAAACCCTTCCACAGTCATGTGGATATATATCTAGGGTAATCTATAGTTTGGTTGATTTGACCAAAACGTGTGTGCTTGGTCGTCTTCTATGTTTAACCCGCTTAACTGGAGGCTGATCTGTTGTAAGTTTGCCATTGTTCGGAAGATTTGGATCCTAAGATTCTGATCTATATCAGTTATTGCTGTGACGAGATTGGGTTGGGGCACGATTGGCTCGAATACGTATTCCCTGGGCTCTCTAGGGCCCGTGATTGTCATACAAAAGCAACAATGTAAACTAAATGCAAGCAAAGTAAAATTAACTATGTGAAATATATCTATAACATATATAACTTCTATATTTTTGTATTTTTCTGATGAATTTATATGAATGAAATTGAAGGAGCAACTATTTTAATATATCTAGAAATTGACAATTAATCTAATGATGAATTTAAAACAAACAAAGCAACCGAGTATAGCTACTTTCCTGTGTAGTTGTAAATCTATTCTAAACAATGAAATAACTGATCTAATCTATTTGAAAGACTCTCGATCCTACCTCAGAAGTGAGGAATGAATCATAGTCTCTCAGAAACTATCAATCCCCACAGCTTCCCTGGCAATATCGAAAGTAAAATTGACTGAAATAAAGTGATTGGCTACTCTATTTGATATGCTTCTAATTAGAACTTTGAAAGCTAGAACTGGATTTCTGCGTGAAATGCTGGCGAATCCGATGGTGTGTGTGATTTTTGTCCTCAGCAGTGTGATCTCCTCGCTCCTTCGTGCTCACGTGGATCTAGTAAAAGATGTAATGCTAGCATCAACAAAAGTAGATATTGGGACAAAGGCAGCTTAGGATACAGACTGAATACAATGCGAGTAGGAGAGAGATAGCGCAAGAGTACAGAGCTTGGCTTATGTAATTCCTAGAGGGATTTATTGTGAGTCATGCAACATAAAACGTCCAGAACCTGAAACTATCCTATTTGAAGAACAAAACCTGCAACTTTAATGGCTTCCTATTGAAAACAAACTATCCTATTCCAATTGATTTGGATGAAGTGATAACAACAATTGCACAAGATGGATATGTGGCTTCCTAACAACAAGACAACACTAACTAAGCATGCAATGAATGAAACTAAGAATTCTAAGCAAAATGAAAGACTAATCTATTGCAATGAGAAATTCAGAGGCAAATTTGAGGGGCCATTTGCTTGAGCACAAGCCAACTATTTATAGCATTTGCATTTACCCAAGGTAAAAACCAAATTGATCTCTTAAACTATAAACAATGGCAAAACACTATTCCAGGGAACCATAATCATTAATGCAAGCCCAAGGTGGTGAAAAAGCTGGTAAACATTGAAATTTACGTGAGTCATGTTAAAAGAGCATTCTGGAAAATGCGTGAAGGACCGCCCCCCCCAGCAGGTGGTGGGGTTACAGACCGCCGCCTGATCAGGCCCCTATCAAGGTGGTGGGTCACATGAGACCGCCGCCTGTGCAGGGGTGGTGGTTTCAGAATCAAGAGCAAAAGGCAAAGAAAAGAGGGGAAAAGAGAAAACAAAGCACGCGGGGGCTAAGCGGGGCATGTGGGATGATAACGCATACTTGGAGAGATTTTTCCGGATCCCGAACACTCATGAGGAGACTCAGTATCATCATTGGGGCACGTGTTACGTTGTTCTCCAGCAGTGTGCAAGCACTTACAATTTTGGGTACGTACATATTGCCCCTCTGAGAAGCGTTTTTTTAGCCATGAAGAGGCGTAAAATGGTGGATCCGAGTATGGCGGTCCCGAAATGGGAAGTTGGAAGTTATACCTGATACGTCCGTGTGTCGAAATGACGCCATCCAAAATTCCCGCCACCTGCAAAATGAAAAGAGGAATCAAGTGCAGATAGACAAAATAGATCGGAAAATAAATGCTAAAATAATGGGAAATGAGGACGTACCATTTGTGTGGGGGTAAGAACTTACCTCCTTCGGTGCTCCAAACCTGTGAAAAGGGCATTCAAAACAAGTCAGGCTGCTATATATATGAAAGTGGGCCCATTTTCCTATTCATTTGCGCGTGTTGATTTGATTGATTTTGAGCTCTGGGACCCACGGTGATGGTTTCTTACGAGAGTAGAGTCAAAACATTCGTGACGAGATAGCGATCATGCCTCCGTGAGCAGATCATCGACCCGCGAGATCACAGGTTAGTTTTCCTCAATTTATTTTTACCTCCAAACTTTTAAAATGCTAAAATCTTTGTCATGGGGGTTATTTTTGAAAATGTTAGGTTCAAAAGGTCCATCTAGGGGGGGCGCCTACTGGGTAGGCTTTGTTTTTAGTTAAAATGGTCCTTTTTGGTGTTTTTAGGCCTTTTTAGGATATAAAACCCCATGTGGGTTTTCGGGACACGACCGCCCGCCCCGCCAGTGGTGGTGGCGGTTACATGACCGCCGCCTTGTTCAGGGGGTGGTTACAAGACCACCACCTTTTGGTGGTAACATGAAAACCGCCCCCGCTCAGGGGTGGCGGTTCTTCGCTGTAATGTCAAAAGAACACTTGTTTGAGATTGTTTTTGCATTTTTAGCATTTCTATGTGTTTTCATGATTTTTCTAATGTCATTGGATGCTAACTTGCTCTGTTTTGTGTGTTTTTGGGTGTATGCAGGTGAGGGAGGAGTACATTTGGTGGAGCTGAGAGAGAGAGAGAGTGTGACTGGCTCCCGACAGTATTAGATGCCCTTTCACAGGATGAGCAGGATACTCTTCAGAGGGCTGGTATACTACGTATATCACGGGTTCCACATGTTGCACCATCCAGTCACATACTGTGACTTATTTTCCTACTGGGATGCTGATCAGAACACCTTCCGATTACCAGGGGTCCGAGGTGAGTGGACCATCACACTGGAGGATGTTTACCGTATCCTGGGGGTCCCGATCATCGGGAGACGTCTTACTCTTGAGACAAAGCAGGTTCACGGGCCCAGATAGCACAGTGGGCCTCTTACATGGGAGATGCAGTCATCTCCACTGGTTCGAAGAAGGGGGTCAGAGTTCGGTCTATTCCTAGCTTGCCCATCCCCTTGATTCGCCAGGCTATTATGGGGATCCTTGCCTCGAGATTGATCGGGGACAAGGGAGGAGACACACTACTATATTGCTGGTCCCCCATCATCGCACATGATCGAGGGTCATGGCCGGATTTACGCCCGGGGAGAGAAGATATACTGGGACTACCTACCATGACTTATACAGGGTAGTCTTTTACAAGGGCAAGTCTCCTTGAGCCACCCGACCCTAGTTATGAGTTGGGTTTATGAGCACTTCATTCCCTATGGCTATGGGAGAGGTGTAGAGGTGATGATCCCGGAGCTGTGAGGGCAGCCAGATGGACAGACATGTCGGTGCTCAGAGCACCTCATCAGCCAGTTGCTTCTCTGACCACCGATGACATGGAGGCCACACCATATCAGGCCATGGCAGGCTTATGGGGTGAGGAGGCTCTTACTTTGATCTCCTGCTCCACCACAGGGCAGCTCATTGACAGAGTAGGGCGAGTGGAGATACACCCCTTTGGCCGAGTTCCTCAGCAGTTTGGCCTACCTTACATGGGCATGCTTCCCCAGTAGTGCGCAGTATACAGTAGGTCAGCCCGAGAGGCCGAGGGGGTCCTAGAGGGCCGGGTTGGACAAGTTGTTACCCCGGCATTCCTATCATGGCAGGCAGGTAGGGTAGACGTGCCCGAGGGAGAGCCGGTGCTCCTCAGGCACCCTTACTTCAGATTGCCGTGGGTCCTGCCCATAGCAGCAATGATGACCCCATCGACATAGACTCCGAGTCCGAGGAGTTCACAGGGGGAGAGACAGAGGAGGAGACTGAGGAGGACAAAGTGATCCTGAGTGGCATGACACTCGAGTGGATGATATCATGCAGCAGAGAGAGGGCAAGAGAGAGTGCAGAGAGGGTGACTCTGGTTTCAGAGGAGCCACTCTCCCAGGGCCATGGTGGGGAGGATGAGTCCGTCATTGCGGGATGCTACATCACTCCAGCCACGGGGAGCACCTCGCCGCGGCATGGCATCTCTGGGTAGGTGCCGACCCTAGAGATCCATCCTGGAGGCCTGGTGATCCGAGTAAGTTACCATCCTTCCTTTTAATGTTTGTTTTTAATTAGGATTGCCTTAGTTGCTATCTCTCCTTTTGTTTACACTTGTGTTTTATCTCTTGTTTTATTTCTAATTCATTTTCTCCTTTGTTTGCAGAGACCGCCGATGAGTGGCGAGACTTGATTCGCAGGGTATGCACCGATACCCTGATGATCCCATGGAGAGGACCCATGCAGAGCTGTCTGTGGATGCAGGGGAGCCCTCAAGCAATAGCTGGCACATACTGACATCTTTTCCCCTATCTGGCATGTGGCAGGATGGTATCGACTCTCCGTACGGAGCTAGCGGGGTATAGGACAGCCGAGCGCCTGATGAGGAGTCATTCTCATGGCGAGACCGCACTGCTGCCCTCGGGATCCTGAGCCCTCCGTGCACTCAGAGCGCCGGCGTAGCCGGAGTCCTAGGCATGGGCGTGCACCTTCAGAGGGGTCTCATAGGGATTGAGAAGCCACTTGGCTCTCCTAGATTTTTGTATGATATTTTTGTATATCTCGGGCTCTTTGAGTGTTTTGACCATGCTTAGCGCATGATGGCATTATACAGAATTTTGATCATATATATATATATATATTTTTTTGGATCAGACTTTTGGCATTTATGGCTTTGCTTCCATTTTCGTTTCCTCATGTGAACTATGATGTTATGCTTATATGCTTTTTTAGAATGTATGCAATGGAGAACAAATGATACAAATGTTTACTTTCTTTTTGTATTTCATGATGCTGATATATGATAATGTAGATACAATGTGATTTTGAATCTTAGTTTCTTTAAGCAATTTTGGATACTTCATATTTGTTTTGGCAAAGTGGTGAAGATAAGCCGGTATGATGAGTAGATAGACTTGCCCCACTCCTAACCCCACGCAACTAGTAAGATGCGAGGGCTCATCACCGAGAGCTGGAAAGGGCACAAGTTATGAAATGTGTTGAAATGATAGTGATGAAAGATAGACAAAGCTTTGGTGGAACCAAATTAGGATGCTACAAGCCTACTCCACTCGAGTGACTTCATAGTTTTGGGATGCAACTTGCTTTGCGGTTTATCTAGACTTAGATCCGTAGATGGCCACATGGTAGACAAAATCTGGGTTTTAGGATTTTTAATTCTCTTGGAATTTTGGACATCCGATTCATTTGTTTTTGACTCAAGACTTCAAGATTTGAATTGTTTGTTTTATGACCTTTACATTTGTTTGTCAAGAGGACCCCCACACCTTGCCCCATGCTACTAGTAAGAAGCGTGGGTTTATCACCTTAGGCAAGGCATAGGTGAGTAAGGGCATTTCCATCCTTTCCCAACCCTACGTCACTAGTAAGAGATGCAAGCTCATCACCAAAGGTTGGTGGGGCAAGGAAATGTGTAAATTTAAAATTTTCTGTTTGATTTATACTTGACTTGTTTGTTTGAGTAAAATGTCAGCATGCTCTTACTTCCAAAGAGATATTCATATGGGATAGATGTGACATGATGAAGCTTCTAGAATAGACCATAGGCAAGACACCTATCCTAAGAAGAAACCAAAAGTGAGAACAAGCATGCAGATCTTGGTATGGTTACCGTTAAGACTTTGTCATATCTAACTTTGTTTGATGAAATGATTCCGAAATAGTTTGATGATATCATGGAAATGGAGAAGTATGATTAGAGTGTTTATGCCAATACCATCAGAAGTTTGTAATGAATTTTTTTAAGAATAAATTCCTCGATCACAAAGTTGTACAAAACAAGTGGACAAAATGATCCTAACTATATGAAGATGCAATGTAGATATAACTATACAAGTAGTACTAGTTGCTTACGCGTAGAATCATTTGAGGTGTAGGGAATTGACTGTTTCACCAAATTCCTCACCTTCCATCAGTGCATAAGAGATATGCACCATTTCCATAGTCCTTCATGACTCGGTATGGGCCCAACCATTTGGGCCGGAACTTCCTTCCTTCGCCGGTCTTTTTGTCGATCCGGCTATGCTATCTAGCTTAGAACTAGATCACCTTCATATATGTCTCATTCATAGACCTTTGTTATTATACCGCAAAGCACATCCGGTCAAGATAGACTCGTGTGCACTATTCAACATCTAACCTAGCTTCATCTAGGCTTTCTAGTTGGGAGACGTGCTTCTCTCGTAAGCATCTTCATCTAGAATCCCTCAGTAATGAGATACGGAGACTCGGGTATTTCAACCTCAAGTGGGAGAACCGCTTCGCCCCGAATACTAGAGAAAAGGAGTGGCTCCTGTTGGTGTTCTTATTGAGGTTCGGTGGGCCCATAAGGCCGGATATAACTTCAAATGCCAATCTCATTTGTTTTCTTTCACCGTTTTAAGGAGAATGGCTTTTAACGTTTTATTTGTTGCTTCAGCTTGTCCATTGGCTTGGGGTAATACAAGGAGGCCGTATGATGGCTTATTTTGAATTTATTGCACAATTCGTGAACTTCATCATTCTTAAAAGAAGTCCCATTATCTCGAGATAATGATTTGTGGGATACCGTACCTACAAATGATTTGGTTCAAAATGAACTTGGCGATCACAGAACCTGGTACAGTAGTAAGAGGCATGGCCTCTACCCACTTGGTAAAATATTCGGTGGCCGTGATTATGAAATTATGGCCATCTGTAGATGAGGGAGAGAACTTCCCTATCAAATCGAGGCCCCACGTAGAAAAGGGCCATGGAGTAGCGATTGGTTGTAGAGCTTGTGCCGGCATGTGGATCTCATGGGAGAATTCTTGGCACTTATGACACCTTCGTACAAACTCTACTACGTCGTGTTCTAAAGTAGGCCAGAAATAGCCCATTCGATGTATTTTACGAGTGGTGGCATGGCCACCGAAGTGGCCTCCACACATTCCACTGTGAGATTCGTGGAGAATCTTCTTGGATTCTTCTGTGTCGACACATCTTAGAAGCATTCCATCGAATGCTTTTCGATAGAGCACTTGCTCTATGATGACGTATTTAGCTACGATAATGCGTAACACCTTTTTTGTTGTGTGTAGCACCTTCTGGATATGTATGGTCCATGATATAATTAATAATATCAATATACCAAGGACACTCAGAGATGGGAGGTCTGTTTTGATGTAGTATACGCATTCATCCGGAAAGTCCAGATCTACTAGATCGCACCTCCGTCTAATGGATTATCAGCTAACCAATCCATGATGATTTGTCCTTTAATGGACTTTTGATTTACAAATGTTAATTCAAATTCACCCATTAAGGTTATAAAGCATCCAACCTTTTTAGACAAGGACCCTGCTTGAGGAAAGTTCAGTAAATGCTCTGTCTTTACAATGACCTTTGTTTCTTGATTTAGCATGTAATGTCTTAAGCATTTGGTTGCAAAGACTATGGCAAGGCATTCTCATTCTACTTGTGTATAACGTGTTTCATAGTCGAGCAATGTCGGCTAATGAAATAGATCACACGTTCTCTCTTGTCATCATCTTCTTGAGCCAAAGATATACAAAGCTAATGAGACATGGTGGCTCGCGAATATAAAATTAATGGGTGATCCGGCTTAGGTGGCATTAGCGTAGGTGGTGATAACAAGAAATGCTTAATTGCATCGAAAGCTTCATTGCAATCTTTGGTCCAATCAATGCTATAATCTTTCTTGAGTAGATTGTTGATTGGATGAATGGCGAAACTTAAGTCCGGGATGAATCTCTGGATTGCACCAAGTTTTCCGAGAAATGACCTGATTCCAGATTCATCCGAAGGTGGGACCATTTTGAGAACAACCTTAATTTTGGTTGGGTCAACATCGATCCCACGTGATGATATAATGTAACCTAGGAGCTTCCTCCTGTTACACCAAAGACACATTTTTCTGGATTTAGCGTGACTCTCGTATTCTATCAGACGTGAAAGAATGACGAAGCACTTCCGGATGGTCACAACGCTTCTTGGCCTTGGCCAACAAGTCATCTACGTAGGATTCCACAATTTTATGAATAAGATCATGAAATATATACGTCATAGCCCGCTGGTATGTAGCGCCAGCGTTCTTGAGACCGAATGGCATAACAACATAGCAATAGGTTCCCCAAGGAGTTATAAACGTGGTTTTAGCTTGATCTTGTTTGGATATTCTGATTTGATTGTATCCCGAGAATCCATCCATGAGAGACAAAAGCTCAAATCCAGTTGTTGCATCAACAATGACATCTATAGATGGTAATGGGAAGTCATCTTTAGGACATGCCTTGTTAATGTCTCAGAAGTCTACGCAGATGCGTATCTTCCATTCTTTTTGAGAACGGGAATGATATTAGATACCCACTGAGAGTAATCGATTGGTTTGATGAATCCTACTTGGAGGAGTTTCATTACCTCCTCTTTCACCATGAGAGCTACCTTAGGTTTCATTGGTCTTGATTTTTGTTTAATCGGTTTTGCATCTCGATTTAGTGATGAGGTTATGCACCACAATGTGTGGTGCAACCCCCCATCATTTCTTTATAATTAAATGCAAAAGCCCTTTCGATGTTCCTTCGAGGATCCGAGTGTGTATTTCTACTTCCGATGGAGTTAACGAGGATCCTAACTTCAATATCCTTGGTTCATCTTCCGTTTCGATGTTAATATCAATTGTTTCTTCGATTAAGAGAAGTGTTACCTTCTTCAAACTCAAAGTGGGGCTGGAGGTAGTTCCAGATCATCTCTATTTTCGACTGTGTATATGCTAAGTTCCTTTTGTGGGGGAAGTTCTGTCATGGGATTTCCGAAGTAAGAAGATGAATGTGGGATTAAGGATAAATCTATTACGTGATGGGTGAGATGTAACGCCGCATAGGTGTTTAAGTAATCAAGAGTGGTCAGATCACTATCAATGTGGTTTAGGATAGTAGATTTGTTTTCATTTCCATTTAAAAGAGGATTTGACATTGTTTTTATCAGTGGTTCAGTATGAAGGGATACCATGAAATGGGTGTCCTCTAACTTACTATTTGGAGTAAAGCGTGATGCTGAGGTTGCTATTGAATCGGTGAGAAGATTTTGTTCTCATGGGATTGCTTCAATTGATATGAAGTCAAACTCCTTGCTTAAATTCAATACAACTATTTTGTAGAGTTGTAAGTGCTCGGCTCTGGTTTCATACATCTCAGAAACTTGGTTTGCTACCAATTGTGAGTCTCCTAACACTCTGATGTTATCAACACCGATTCTCTTAGCTAAGATGAGGCCAAGGAGGAGGGCTTCGTACTCAAGCGCCGTTGTTTGTGCATTCAAATTTTAGTTTAAAGGAAAATGGTAGGACTTTTCCCTCGGGAGAAGTAAGGATTACTCCTGCCCAGCTCCGTAACTACATCTAGCTCCATCGAAATGGAGAGTCCAATACTTAGCTGGGAATATGGGCGTTGGGATATTTGTTGTGTTAACATCTTCTACCTCTACCATGCAGAGATCTACTGCTGGAAGAGAACCAACACCTAGGGTGTATCCCATGCCTACAGAATCAAATGGTAGGAACATTGGTAGATCCTTTTCTAGTAATTCAACAATTTTTGCAGTAGTTCCTAATGATACTATTTCTACAATCTTAGCCTCATCTTCGAGGGCTGGGATTGTCTTGGCTAGGCTCATGGTTTCAAGATCTGTCGTAGGTACCAACTTTTCTTCCGGTTTTCGGGCCGGTAGGTTTATTAAGTTGGTTTGTTGGGAGTTCAAACTCCGAGTGAACGCCTGGTCTTCTCTTTAAGTCAGCCAAGTGTATATCGAATGGTTTTGGATCACCTTTGGCTATGAATATCTTTCCTAAGTGTAAAAACCTTACTTCTTGAAATAGCGTAGAAGGGATTGCCTTCATACGGTGTATCCATGGTCGGCCGAGGATCATATTATAGTTAGTTTCCGATCTATAATATAAAATTCAGTCAGGATTGTTTTGGGTCCTAAGGTGACCGGTAGTATTATAGTTCCAATCGAGGTGGCTTTAAGGCTATCATAGCCTCTTAGTGTATTTCACGTCGTGGAACAATTCGTTTCTCCATACCCTAGCTTTTGAAGGAAAGAAAAAGGGACTATGTTAACTGCTGCCCCATCATCAACCATCGCGTTTCACATAATTGTTATAAACCCACACTTGCAAGTGTAAGGTGGATCACCTCGCATGCAATCTCAAATGATCTGTTGGCATTTTGTTTATTTCGAATATGAATTGGTGTCCCTATATCCCTGCCCCTGAGGGTGGATATCAAAGTCTATATGGTTTACCGTGTTTTGGGAGGTGGAGTGATGTTAATTAGATGACCTAAACCCAATGCTTCTAAAAGAGCAGCCCTGTGAGTAGGGGAGTTCTTCAATAAATCCAAAAAGGAGATGTGCGAGAAGGTTTTTGTTAGATCATTAATTAAATCATAAGCACCCATGGGTTTTATTAATACTTGTTGGATATTGTCTGTTTCTAGTGGGTAGCTTGGACTTAGCTGAGAGGAATACTCTCGTGTCCTTATGCCTTCTATGGGTAGTTCGGCATCTAACTCCACTAAACCGACTATCTTAGGTCGTGGCTGACTTCCTAATTGTGGCGCAACTAATGGATTTAGTGAAGTTGAGGCTTCATGATCATTGTTTCCTGTAATTACACCCTTGTTTGTCCCATTTGGATTTAACTTGTTATTGTTGTGATTTGGGAGTGGATCATTGAAGATCTTGAGGGGTGCATTTTGAGGGGAAACTGCCCCTGTAAAAGTATTTGGTGTCTGGTGATGTAGGATCTGCCAAGAACATATCTATAAAAAGTTGTCTTTGTTCCTCTGGCAAACGTTGCATGAATTTATTGTAGTCACGGCACGTTCTAGTGTCATGGCCTCAGATTTTGTGAAAACCACAATACGAGTTAGGATTGTAATTCCTAGTTTGTTGGCTTGGTGTATATTGTGGCCTAAAACTCTGATCAAACCATTGCCTATTAGGATTAAAGTTTTGCATTTGTTGTTTTTGGTTTTGGCTTTGGTTTTGATATCCAGTTGAGTTTTGGCTTGGACCCTGTGTAGGTTTTTCGTTGTTGTTGTTGTTGTTGTGGATGATTAAAATCCACTGTATTGATTGTTGGGGTAAAATTGTTGTTTCGTTGGTTGTTTATTAGTGGTGGAGTATTCACAACATTTACCCTTTTGGCCTGATCAGTTACTCCATCTGTTGTCACTCCGTGATTTCTATTAAGGATTTTAGGTCCTTGATTGACGCTTGTGGTAGTGGAATAAGACGTAGTATTCTGGTTGGTGGTGATTAACCTCCCATTTGTTCCATACGTCTTATGACCACTATCTATTGCCGCTTGATCTATTCAGAGAGCTTTCAAGTACTTCATCGTAAGTCCTTAGTGGGAACTTCTGGACTTCTTCCTTCACTTCTACCGAGAGAATGAAGGAATAAATCACATAGTTCCATTTGGTCCATATTTGGAGCATTGGTCAAGAATAAAGAATCGTACGCCACCTTTGGATGAAATGAGCAATGATTCATTGTGTTCTCGCTTAATAATGTGCAAGAATTCCCGATTCCTGTTCTTAATAGTTTGTTCATGTCAAATGCCTTGATGAACTCAAATGAGTTGTTTGAATGAATGGATGGAAGCCTCTGTGTATTCTATAATACCAATCGAGAGCGATACCTTCCAAGGTTTTGGGAAATATTTTAAAGAACAACCCCATCCCAAGGGAGTAGTTCTCGGAGGTCGTGGGTAAGCCTTGATATGTGCATTCGGATCTCCCTCACCTTTGTATTTGGGTAAATCAGAAGAGGTCTGGAAGCATGATGCTTCGTATGGTGAAATCTAAGGGCTCTTTCAAGTATTCTGAATATGTCCCTATCGCATAGGTTTCACCATCGATGGTGCCCGCTGAGGGAGTGGAGGTGGAATGGGTTGTTGATATGGTAGCGTGATATGTACATTGGTGGGGGGCATAAGGAAACCCCTGTGTTTGAGGAACCATGCCGGGAGAGGAGAACATATCCCCTTGTGGTGATTTGGAGTACATGTTTAAGTATGAAGGGGTATTGTCCAAGAATGGATTATTTTGTACTAGACCGGGAGGTGTCAGAATGGTGTTAGAAATGGCGGTTCTTGCTGGGGTTTGTTGTGAATACTGAGGGGTCATGCCTAACGTGCCTATTCCTGTGAGGAGGTCTATTTGGCTAGGATTAGAATTTCCTGCCTGCATGAGTTGAGAATGGTGATTTTCCTGAGCAAGTTCTAACCCCCTCACTTTTTCTACTAACGTTGAAATGACTTCATTTGGTGAAGTCACGGTATTTTTCCTTAGTGGGCATTTGTTGTATATCATGGTGTTGTATAGGCATGTGATATCCTGCTATGAATTGATCTGCCGCCCTACCAAGTTTCCCGAGGGCATTTCCTGTATGTAGTGGCATGAAGGTATTTCCTTGAAAAGAGACCTCGGGTTGTGTTTGTAAATTCCCTATAGGTGGGTACATACTCCGAGAGCGTTGTTCATTCCTGACATAACATACTGAATGTTCATCATCTAAACCTAGGTATGGGTCTGATTGTCTACTAATTTGTGGTCTAAGTAGTATCTGAGGAGATGAACCAGATTCTCCTGTGAACGTCATATTGTTCGAGCCTGAAGGCTCTGTTTGTTGTGTTTGAGTGAGCTGATCCAACTCCTCTGTTTGGAAAGATGAGCTATATCTGACCCTTGGAGTTTGTGTTGATAACTGGTTAGTTGAGTAGTTGTCACCCCATACTGAGAGCGAGGGCGATGATTGTCTATTCAGTTGAGCGTAGTATGCCTCAAGACCTAAGAGAGGCCTACCATATGCATCGAATCCCGACATATTCGGGGGGTATATGAATACCCGCAGAATAATGGGAAAAGGAGCGAAAGGATGGAAAAGTGAAAGTGATGAAAGAAAGAAGAAGTTTGTTTCAATTTTGTTGTGAATTGATAAAAGAACCAGGTAGATAAGATGAAACCAATTTTGTACGATGGAAAAGTGACAAGTGAAGTTCATGGGAATCTACAAGTTGTACGATGGAAAAGTGACAAGGCGTGGGAATCTACAAGTAACTTTTCTCGCACCCGACCTCCCGAGGTCATGCCGAGACAATCAATGGGGATTGAATATGCATGGGATGTAGACAAACTAGTTAGGCAATCTGATGTCTTCGACGCGCACTAGTGGAAATTGTGAATCTAAGGCAAAGAAGGCCCTCTAACCTCCGAATCGGTGTGATAGATCGATCAACAAGGATGACTCGCTCAAGGCTCCAATCAATATCGAGCTCGCATGATTCTTTCTATGGGTCAGGAATACATGGAAAATGACCTGGGATAGTTTCGTGTATGTCTCCAGATAAGGTCATAGGGTGGATGGTAAATATAATTGACTCTATGGGTGATTATTTGGCCTAGTCCATAACTCCTTAGCTTTGTTAGCTGCTATGTCTAACAAGGATAACTATTCGATGATGATAGGTGGAAGTGGAGTAGATCTGAATACTAATGTACGTAGGCCAACATCTATGTCTGATTCACCTATGGACTCATTGGGCTGTGGGATTTGTGGGTCACAACCATAGATTTGTGTTTGTTGTGGTCCTACTATGGTCATGTGTGGATTCAGTCCCTAATCCCTAGTATCCAATAGTCATATGCTTTCTCAGCCTCTATATTCAGAATTAACAGTTGTGTGATCTTTTCAGAGTATCTCATGTGCTTCGTGTGTAACCCGAATTCTTAAGCTGGTATCTATATCTGTGAGAGTGTCTCCTACGTCTGGCTGGTCATGGGACCAAAGGATCACAACCGAATGTTTTCTCTCTTTCAAACCCTTCCACACATCATGGATATATATCTAGGGTAATCTATAGTTTGGTTGATTTGACCAAAACGTGTGTGCTTGGTCATCTTCTATGTTTAACCCGCTTAATTGGAGGCTGATCTGTTGTAAGTTTTCGTTGTTCGGAAGATTTGGATCCTAAGATTCTGATCTATATCAGTTATTGCTGTGACGAGATTGGGTTGGGGCATGATTGGCTCAATACGTATTCTCGGGCTCTCTAGGGCCCGTGATTGTCATACAAAAGCAACAATGTAAACTAAATACAACAAAGTAAAATTAACTATGTGAAGTGTATCTATAACATATATGACTTCTCTATTTTTGTATTTTTCTGATGAATTTATATGAATGAAATTGAAGGAGCAACTATTTTAATATATCTAGAAATTGACAATTAATCTAATGACAAATTTAAAACAAACAAAGCAACCGAGTATAGCTACTTTTCGTGCAAGTAGCTTGTAAATCTATTCTAAACAATGAAATAACTGATCTAATCTATTTGAAAGACTCTCGATCCTACCTCAGAAGTGAGGAATGAATCATAGTCTCTCAGAAACTATCAATCCCCACAGCTTCCCTGGCAATATCGAAAGTAAAATTGACTAAAATAAAGTGATTGGCTACTCTATTTGATATGCTCCTAATTAGAACTTTGAAAGCTAGAACCTGGATTCTGCAGAATAGTGGCGAATCCGATGGTGTGTGTGATTTTGTCCCCTCAGTGTGATCTCCTCGCTCCTTCGTGCTCACATGGATCCAAAAAGTGTAATGCTAGCATCAATGTAAAGTAGATTGGGACAAAGGCAGCTTAGGATACAGACTGAATACAATGCGAGTAGAGAGAGATAGCGCAAGAGTACAGAGCTTGGCTTATGTAATTCCTAGCGGGATTTATTATGAGTCATGCAACATAAAACATCCGAAACTGAAACTATCCTGTTTGAAGAACAAAACCTGCAACTTTAATGGCTTCCTATTGAAAACAAACTATCCTATTCCAATTGATTTGGATGAAGTGATAACAACAATTGCACAAGATGGATATGTGGCTTCCTAACAACAAAACAACACTAACTAAGCATGCAATGAATGAAACTAAGAATTCTAAGCAAAATGAAAGACTAATCTATTGCAATGAGAAATTCAGAGGCAAATTTGAGGGGGGCCATTATTTATAGCATTTGAGCACAAGCCAAAACTATTTATAAACAAGAAAAACATTTCCAGGAACCAAAATCATTTACCCAAGGTGAAAAAAAACATTGAAAATTGAGTCACGTTAAAAGAGCATTCTTAAACTATAAACCTGAGAGCTTTTTCGGATCCCGAACACCTTACGAGGAGACTTGTATCATCATTGGGGCACATGTCACGTTGTTCGGCGGTGCAGGTACCTTACAATTTTGGTTGCGTATAGCTACCATGTTAGATTTGTTAATTTAAGTATCCTAATATATAAATGGGGTTTTACTTTAATTACTCGGTTCATGAACCATAAATGAATAATTGCGTGAAAGTACGTAAAAGGGTGTTTAAAGAAAGAAAAATTTATAGAAGAAGGTAATTACATAAACATACAAAAGAAATGGGGAAGATGTGCATCTCAATCAAGTAGATGGCAGAGCTGATTGCATGCACATAGAAGAATCTAGTAGATATAAACACAAAATTCTAAAACAAAGGCAACTCTAGATCCAAATCTAAAATAACACAAAGTTTATTAAGACATCTAAGATTAAAAGCAAGAAACACAGAACACCCATGAAACAAAGCTCTCGAAAACCTGCTCCTTTGTATTCCTTTGCTCCAAGTGGCTCTCAGGGGTTTAGCACAAAGTCTAGAACAAAAGATTGCTGCTTACCAATTCTCATTATTAACTCGAAGGTTCTTCCTCTACTTATAGAATGTAGAGGGGCAATTACAAGTTGGAAGATTTTAGTTGAACTGGCACATGTGGAAGTCGGAGGAAAGAAACAACTAGCAATCTCCATCCTGGAATTCCTCTTTGCATGACATGTATGATTTGCAACTAAAAATAGAACCTTCTATTTTGCACGTCCGCCACCTATCTCCAAGTAGTTGACTTCTTCAAGTAATGGCTTTTAATCCAATTACTTAAGTTTTATAATTTAATTGATCACTCAATTACTTTGTCGGAGGAAAGAAGAAGGAAGAGGAAAGCTGTAGTCTTGTCCTTTTTCATGTCTGCATGCAACTGATTCTTTTGCCTTTGATTCTCACCAAACTGGATCTGGGAGTAGTTGGATCTGGAAGCAAGCTGGAATTGGAAATGGAATTGGAAATGACTGGAATTGGAAATGACAAGTTGGATCTGGAAATAGCTAGATTTTACCTTCGCCTTGTCTTCTCTTTTATGCTTGAAGCTTTTGTAGTTCTTCTCCAGTACATGCATCAATGCAATGTTTTTCCATAGATAACTCATCATCCTTATTTTTAATTGCATATGAACAATTAAAAATTCTTGAAAGCACTCGGATGAATGAAAATTCAATGAAGGCTTCAACTGGAAGATGGGAGCATTTGCACAAGATCTTGGAAGGAATTTTCCACGCACTGACTTCTTCACGGGCTGTATTCGAAACAAGAGAATGAAGCCTTTGTGCCAGAAGCTTTTGCAACTATGAGATCTAGATATGGATCTACATATGGATTTACATTTGCATCTAGATATGGATCTCGCACGCATGAGTGAAGTCTTTCCTCCTCGCATGATGGATCTCGTCTATCAATTCAAAGCAAGAGGTTCCGAGCCTAGATTTGTGTCTCCAATATCGTAAATTTAGAAGTGATGCATGACTCCATTGTGCTTTATTTTTTATCTTTCTTCGCCATAGCTTTGTCTATCTTTGTCGAATAATTCTTTTTCTTCTTATTTCACTTTGGAATTCTTCAAAAGTGCAGATCCTGGATAATCCTTCAGATTCAGAGGAAATATTCAATGTATTGGACATTGATATAAGTTCCTTTTCTTTATAAAAGCACCTGTATGTAACTCCTGCAATTAATTCAGACAAAGATGGCCACTGGAACATGAACAAAGTGAATTTTAATAATAAAAATATGCACTATTCAAGCCTGTTGCCCCAAAAATTGATGTTTTATTTGCCTGCAAAGTGAGCATGAATTTTTCCAACTTCACCTGAGCACCTGTATCACTTCTACAAACAATTATGCAGACACAAATCAGCCTTCTTCAAAGCATGCGCCAAAACTAGAAGCTTTTAGCATCAAATCCACCTTCCTCTGAGCAAAATCCTTCTCCAAATGGGGCGCACTTTTCCTCTAGGCTGCACTTCTTCACCTGTGAATTAATTAATTCATCCTTATGGCAGCCCATGCTTATATAACCCTCATAATTCTATAATTAATAATTGCCCTTCCTATTCCTGGCAATTAATTAATTAAAAATCATGCTTCTCTCTTTAAAAATAGCATGTTTAAGGACAGCCATCCATTAAATTAAATTTAATCAATTTAATCATCCACTCTTCACTTCACTTAAGCTTCACAGTGTGCTTTGACCATAGCCACTGAAAATAGAATTTAATTTAATCATTTAATACTTTAAAAAGTATTATTTCTCTCCCAAATGGGGCTGCATTAAATAAATTAAATTTATTTAATTTTGGAATTCTATTTTTAAATTCCTTTTGTCCACTTCCCTTTGTTGACTTTTCCACAAGCCTGGGTGTCAAAATTGGGTGAATAAATATTAACAAATATTTATTTAATGCATTATTATTCACCCAAGGTGGGTCGCACTTTTAGCATAATAGAATTCTATTTTTAAAAACACATGGCGATGGGAATTTTTGCCCCGCAAGGAAGCCCGGAAATCCCATGATCCACTTAAGTGATTTGACTTTGACAATGGGATTTCTTACCCGCATGGCATGCAATAAATTCCCGCCCTTTGCCTCGCCTCTAATTTTCCCACTACAGCTTAAGTGAATTTTCTATCATGGGAAAAAGTACCCTACTAGGTAGGTACAAAATTCCGCCCCTTTACTGTTGCATCTATTTTTCCCACTGTAGCTTAAGTGAATTTTCTATCATGGGAAAAAGTACCCTGCTAGGTAGGAACAAAATTCCCACCTACTGTTGCTTCTATTTTTCCCACTACAACTTAAGTGAATTTTATATCATGGGAAAAAGTACCCTGCTAGGTAGGTACAAAATTCCTACCTGCCTACTGATTCTATTTTTCCCATGATCCACTTAAATCCTTTGTTTTCCAAAAATGTGCCTAACCCCACAAGGGCTTTTTAGTGCACGACTTCACCATTTCCCAGTGAACCAAACCTCGATGGTGACTTCCTCTAGACATAACGTGCGTATATGTTCTCTAGCTGCTCCAGGCCAAAAATTGGGCTTACCCGAAGAAAGGAATTGTTCTAGAGAAATTTCACAGAAAATGAAACGGGAAAACAAAAAAACAAAAAATTGCTAAAAGTCACAAATAAAGCCCAAAACTTATTCCTTGTTAAAATCCTTTTGTACAAGGGAATAATGATATGTTCGATCATAACAGAGTTAAAACGGAGTACAAATAGCCTCATACGAGGCTTAAAATAATTAAATACAAATTTCTCACAGATAAACCCCGACGACAGAATATAACAATTTTGGGCATCTGGGTATTTGGTGAAAAGGTTAATATGGCTTTTTGGGAATATCTTGACACAATACAAGAACTTTCGAGCAATAAAAACACAAAATGGCCCATTATTTTAAAAGTATGAAATTTTTTCAGATAGGGTAGTCACAGATTTCGGGATGAAATCCGGGGGACACCAATATCATTAGGGATTCATGGGAGTTAAGGGGATTGTATTAATTAATCATGGGTGATTAATTAATAGCTAAAGTGCAAGCATATAGAAGTTTTTAATAGGAAAGTTAGCATGATCTAGGCTATGAGAGGATTTTAATCTAGATAGAAGGGAACACTAATTAATGAAAGGTCGTTAATTGGCATCTTGAGCGATAGAAGGGTTAATTAATTAGCGTAATGTAATTAATCAATGGTGATAGAAGAGAAAAGGTGTGTTATTGACGATATGTCATCAATTTGCGGGAAAGGGGATAATTAAAGCACTTTAAATATTTAAATTACTCAATCCAAATTATAGGTGTCTACATTTTTCCCTCTTTGGGGTGGCGTAAGTGACACCACTTTAAAGATAATAGACAAGCATAAACAAGTGAATTTTGAAGAAAAATTAGTGGAGTGAATGATGCCCCTTCGAGCGTTGATGGGGTGATGAAAGAGGTCGATTGACGATAAAAAGATTAAGGAAAAAATTGAAGAATAAGGAGGGGTAGGATGACATAAGTGAACCAAAAGAATAGCATTGATAAGATATAGAATAAAAATTAAGACGGAGAGAAAATAACTAGCTTTAATCCAGTGTGTTTAAATAAGTTGTGTCATCATATTGTTAATGATCTACATCATCGGTACTTATTAAAAATATAAGCATATGACAAAAGTGTAGAATGACATGAAAATCCATAATACAAAAAATTGTCCATTGCTTAAAACACCAACTCAATGCAACATACAGAATGTGATGAAATATGAGAACTAAAGAAGCTCATTTAATATGGAGACAAGTATATACAAACATACCCAAACCAACAACGGTCAAGACAATTGCACAAATGTTTTTAATCAAGCTCAAGATCCCACATGTTCGTGATAAATGAAAAGGGTTAAAAAATGATGCCCCAAGAAAGGATATATGCGAGAGGAATTGATGAAGGACGTAGGGTCTAATGATAAAGTATTGTGTGTGAAGAAATAGAATTGGGCAACTCATTGTGCCCCAAAGTACAAACAAAGCAAGCAGTCTAGATTTGTAAATGGTTATAGATCCACATGATTTGCCAGTCATTTGTTTCTAAAAACATGAAAATGTCGGGAAGATATGAAATGAATATGGTGTGTGTGACACATATTTCATTTGTGTGTAAGCTATTTACCAAATTTTGTCAATTTTTAAATTTTATTTATTTTTTTAGCTTTTTGATAATTCTTTGCAATTTTTGAATTTTTTACATTTTGTGATTTTTTTGAAAATTTGATTTTTATAATTTTTAGGGATTTTTATTTTGAAAAGAAATTAGATGAGGGAGGATCGCTTTATAAGTAAGAAAAATTTCCCAGGAGAAGAAACAGGCGTGGTGTTTCACCATTTTCTTTATGGATTTGACTTGAAATAGATAAGGTGATGGGCCAAGGAGGAATACCTTTTGTGATGGTTGGTTTAAATGTCATGGGCACATTCGACTTCATGATCCAATGCCGACTATGAGAACTTCCTTTTGGCTAGGAGGAACTAACTCGAAATACACAACAAGACCACAAAAGAGAGTTAAATAATATATGTCGATTGCACTACCTAACGTGTGCTAGATCCGGGAAGTGTGGTATTTCCTTAGTGGCGATCAACCCATTGTTTAATAAAACTAGTAATAAGAAACATCATAAATAAATAATGTCCTACTATAGTTGATATGATTTACGTATTTCATCCAAATACAATAAGAAAATCTAATATAACATGCTAGGTTATGATCAAATATGGAAGTAGGGTAGGTAATCAAGGTGCTAGAATAGGTCAGGGTTAGATTCTGGGTAGCTTGGGTTTCTTGGATGTAGGTTTTTAGGTTTTGTTATTGGTAGGATTACCAAATACAAAGACCGATGTCGGTGAGGTATGACCGATGATGGTTAAGAGGAAACTAACGATGGTTAAGGCGGGATGGTAGAAATTCAATAAACTAGGTTTTTGAGAACATGTTTGAGGTAAGGATGTTGAGTGAGTAAAATGGCTAGGTTTGTAACAATGATGTGGGTACTCGAGAGGTATTTAAGAATCAAGTATATGAGATTAAAATATTGTGGATGAAGGAATGGTTGGATTCATGGATTGAAGTTAATAAGGGTGGGATGAAAAATGTAAATAGATCTTTGATAAATAGAGATGAAGAAACTTTGTAATCTGAATAAGTATGAAATGGTGTAGAGTTAAAGATACACTTATTGAAAGTGTTTTCAAATTGGATGGCTAGATTATGGTGATATTTGATCTATGGGATGGTGCTCGGTGTCGCGTGCAGGTGCTTCCCAGAATGCTACCATGGATGCAAATACCTTGGATTGGTCTTGGTTGGCTATGGCATTCGGATGTGCGAAAGGGATCTGGTTCTTTCTTGCATGAATATCTCCTTCATTCTAAAACTCGAGAATGTGGCCAATCTCTCAAACAAGGTTACCAAAAATGAATATATGGTAACCAAAGACTTTACTTTAGGTGACCGGTGTCGATTTAAGGTTCAACCGACATCGCTTAAGGCGGGAAATCCTAGGTTTCCCAAAATATCAAATCTTCATGGCTATTTTTTCCATCTTTTCCCATTAGTTCTCGAGTCTAAATGATGTTTGGTGCTTAGATAAGTGGGCATGTTGTTAGAGAAAGAATAGGCATTTGATTTTAGGGTTAGAACTAAGTCTTAGTTAATTAAAGTAAGAAGAGGTTGAGTCCTAGTTAGTTAGGAAACACACTAACAATAGGTCCATGATGATGTGTCTAGGTGAGGTGGAAATTAGTTTAAATTAAGGTAATAAAATAATGAATATAAGTGAGGATGAGTATTAATTTAATTATAAATAATTAAACTAATATTAATGTGGGGTAAAAGGGTCATGATTAAGTGAATATGTTTAAGTTAGCTATTCGAAAAGGGACCAAGGGAGTGTGACCCAATTTTGTGTCTACATTTTTCCCTTTTTGTTGCGTAGATTGTATTGGTAAGCGATGCTGACAAAAACAAGAAGTGATTACCCCATGTGTGGGTGAAGGTGATACCCCTCAAAACTAGGCACGATGAGGTGTAATACGGAATCGGTGGTGATGGTTTGATAAATGTGTATTTTTGAAGATAGGTGGGGAAGGGTATGAGTATTATGGGAAAGGGTGATGGTCAGCTTAGGTAATAGGTATTAGGCCAGGGTAAAATTGGGTAATGGGTAATGACATTCAAACGCACAAAAACATGTAGATTTTAATGCGGTACCAGGTTGAAGAGCTTACAAACCCTACATCGTTCAAGGTCGATAGGTTTATCCAAACGAGGGTGAAGTGATTTAGGTATCTAAGGTATAGGATATGGTCTAGAAAACACAACATAGGTTAGGTGAAGGAATATTTAGGTATGTTCTGGTACACCAAAGGTTTGGTCGAGATAAATGACATGAAAATAGGCAAGGTATGGTTGTTAGGCTAAAACAACATAGGTAACAACATCACAAGGTATAACGAGTACATAAGGTCAATGGTCACACAAAGTAGGTCGGGTTCAGGAAAATAGGTCATGGCATGGGTAAGGCCAAGGTATAGGTAAAATAACAATTCCTAAGACTCAACTAAGGAAATCTAAGGGTAGTGTGGGCTTGTAGGTATGGTTTCATAGGTGTCCAAAGTAATGAAAGGTGTTTGGAGAAAGAGGAGATATTAGCTGGGGACATCCTATGACGATTAGTCACCATATTTATTCAGGATATATATTTTTGTATATTTTTTATTTTTATACCACCTGCATGTTGAAGATGGTGAGGTTATAAAATACAAGAGTTTGAGATAAATGTATGTATTGTGTATTGAGAACATACATATGTATTGATTTTGCCTTTCCAAGAGTGCATATATGTATGGACACACAAATTCTAATTATTTATATAGAGATGATGATTTTTATGGTATGATATTGTGCATGATGTTGTAAAATTTTCATTGTTATATGCATATGGGTGAAAACCAGTGGATTGGTGAGATTAGCCATGATTGAGTCGAGGTCATTTTAGGCATGGTTGAGTCATGGTTTATGGTTTTGATTTTCCAAGTTATTGGTAACATTGGAGACAAATGGTGATGTATATGTATGTTATGGTTTAAATTTCCAAATATTTTCTATGGTAGAAATATA
Source organism: Taxus wallichiana var. yunnanensis (assembly GCA_018340775.1). Classification (NCBI taxonomy): domain Eukaryota; kingdom Viridiplantae; phylum Streptophyta; class Pinopsida; order Cupressales; family Taxaceae; genus Taxus; species Taxus wallichiana. The sequence continues at coordinate 942,742,159 of CM031237.1, forward strand.
AAAATGATAAATGAATGATTTGGTGATGTGGTAAAAATGTTTGTTAAATGGTGTTTGTTTGGTTTAATTTCCAATTATTAATATAAAATAGAAACTAAGGTATAATGTGAATAGGAAAATGAAGGTTAAAAATTGGTTAGGGTAAAGGGTGGTCGAGTGAACCTCCAAGGGGCCCATGCCCTCGTGAGTGCTTCCTACATAGCCCTAATGAAAAGGGTCCTTAGACCGATGTATTTCTCCCATAAACTAGGGAAGAATATGATGAGGTAGAGGGATGGGTTGGTAGGTTTAAGGTATGATTGAGTAGGTCAGGTAGGTAGCCATGGTTGAGTCTTAGGTGATAGTGAAAATATTTTAAAATGGAGGTGTCGATGGTCCAGTCCTATATAGGATAATCAATAAGTAATGAGGAAGGTAAATGGTAAGAGGTGGTAAAAGAACCTAATTGATAAGAACCTTAATTAGTATATCATACAAAAGATTGGGTTATGAATGTGAGACCCTAAAAGGTGTTACATAATGGACTATTCTATGGGTGAAGAAAATCACATGATCACAAAATGTTGTAGTTGCGGCAAGTCCCTTGAGTAGAGAGAAAATTAGGGTGAAAAGGCAATGAGGTGAAAGTGGGTGGTTTAGCGTAACTTAGTGTATAATGGTATGTTTACTCGGAAAGAAACCCATGCTCAAAAATAGGCAAGTCCATGATAAAAAGTCATCATTTTCTTCATTTGTTTTTGTTTTTGATAGATTGATCGATGCGGGAAGTCTATATGGGATGAGTATATTATCTCCTTGAGGTCTTCGTGAAGCTAATCAATGCGGGAAGCTTCTGAATATTTTATTGTATTTTTGCAATGACTTTATATAGTTGTCCTACGTCCTTGAAGGAGCAAATCTATTTATGGAGGAAAGATAAGAGATGTCCTTTTGCGGGATTCATTTGTTTGCTAGAATTTTGACTCAAGGAGTTGAATCCCATTTTGTTTTTAGACATTTAAGTCATGGAAAAGACTATAGAGGAAGATTAGGTTCTTGTTTAGAAGAAAAACCATAGTACACAGAGGTTAACTATGAAAGAGATGGTTTCAAGTGACGAATGACCATGGGATTCCATCTTTGAAAAAGATGAAAAGTATCCATGAGAATCATGCTATGAGTAGAGCCATGATACTCATATTGAAGATAAGGCTAAAAGGTGATGGGTAATCACATGATTCTTGTTTAGTCGTTGATCCTCAAAACGGGTAACATGGAAGGTGAACAATGCTCAAGGGACAAGCGGTCAATAGACAAAAGGTGATATAGGACTTGATTTCAACAATAAAATGGTCTAAGATATAAGGCATTGAGGGTTTAGGTTTGGGTTTACCTTCAAATGAAGACAAATGATAAGCACCTGATCCATAGGCATGAGTAACGATATAGGGTCTAAGCCAATTAGGAGAAAATTTACCCCGTTTACTTTTCTCTTCTTTGGTTACATGTTGATTTTCCTTCAGGACGAGGTCTCCGACCTGGAAGGTTCATTTGTGGACACGTTTTTATAGGCATGCTTGATATGTTTTTGGTAGATTTGGAGATGGTCAAGAGCATTGAGATGACGTTCATCTAACAACTCAAGTTGTGTTAAATGGTCTGGCAAAAGTCATCATCATTGAGCATGTCTTGTAGTGAGATGTAAAGAGATGGAATCTAGACTTTGAGAGGCAAGAAAACCTTGGTACCATAGACCAGAGAAAAAGGTGTGGCAGAAGTTGAAGTGTGAATACTAGTGCGATAGGCCCACAAGGTGAAAGGAATGTGTGTATGCCAATCCTTCCCAGTATCATTAACTACTTTCATAAGAATTTTGTTCAAGGTTTTATTGGTTGATTATGCTTGGCCATTTGTTTGTGGGTAATAAGGTGATGAGAAACTGAGTTGAATTCCAAAAGCATCACACAACTTTCGTAGGGTTTTTTTTTTAATTGTTTTCCATTATTAGTGATGAGACGGTGAGGGACACCAAAGTGAAAAATGATGTGATGGTTGATGAATTCACATATTTTCTCGGCTTTTGTAGAAATGAGGGGAATGTCTTCTACCCATTTAGTGTAGTATTTCAAAGTAGTTATAATCCATTGATGGTGTTGTGAAGAATGAGGATTGATCTCTCGATGAGATCCAAACCCCATTGAGAGAAAGGCCAAAGGTCTCGTGTGACCTGTAAGGCATGACTAGGTGTGTGATGAAGATTAGCATATTGTTGGAATTTCACACAATGTTTGACATAGTCACAAAAGTCATGGTTTAGGGTTGGCTAGTAATAGCCAAGGTGAAGAATGCATTTAGCGATAGCTAAACCACTAAAGTGGCCTCCAAAATTCCATTCGTGAACTTCCTTGATGTGTGTAGGAATTTCAGAACTTGTAAGGCATCGTAAGAGAATACCATCAAAGAAGCCATGCTTATAAAGGAGACCACCCATGATGACATAACGAGAGACACTTTTAAGAAAGGCATGTTGTCCATTACGAGTGAGATCAAGAGGTAGAATGGAAAGGGAAAGGTAGTTCTGCAAACTATTTATACCAAAGGTCATGTGGGTAGGTGCAATGGTTCCAACGGAGTGGACCTCGCATGAGATAAATAAGAGGGTGATTATAACCTTTGTATTATGACAAAGATTTTGGAGTTAGCAAGTGAAGTGGGTATCTGAGAAGCTAGATAGGCCATGGTATCTACAAATTTATTGGTAGAACATGGGGTGGTTTGAAGTTCATAATGGTCAAAGGTAGTCAAAAGTATGTCTACATGATGCATTTATACTTTTTAAGTATTTCATTACGACATTGGTATATACCATTGACTTGATTTATAACCAGTTAGGAATCACCAAAGATATTAATTGATTTAACATCTAGGGAGATGGTGGTTTGAAGGCCTAATACGAGTGCTTCATATTGGTGATATTGTTTGTACAATCAAAATATAGTTTGAAAGATAAAGGCATGGGTTCACCACCAAGAGGAATGAGGATAACAACTAGCACCACCCCACGCTGACATTTGGAACCATCAAAGAAGAGGGTCATTTGGTAAGTGGTATCATCCAAGGAGAGGGTAGCAATGGATTCATTGGAAATCAAAGTTAGAGGGTTGATTTCGGAAAGAAATAGTGTGAGTCTCATAGTTGGTCAGTGATGGCTTGGCCTTTGATATACTTTTGATGGATGAATTTGAGGTCAAGGTTCAACAAGAAGCATGAGCCAACATGCATCACGTTGATTTTGGTAGGGTTTGGCATACATGTAATGTAGAGGGTTAGTGTTAGTGATGAAAAGGTTTTGTGGTTGAGTAGGTAATGATGACGTAGTTTAGTGGTGACAAAAACTAAGGCTAAGAAAAATTTTTTTAGCATGGGTGTACCTAGTTTCATAGTATAAAAGGGTATGAATTATGTAATAAAATTGCTTGCTCTCTGTGTTTCTCTCATCGTGATGAGAGCATGGCACCCTAAAGGAATGGGTAGTAGAAGAAATGTATAGGTAAAAGGGTTGGTCATCCTTAGGAGGAATGAGCACCGGTGGTTGAAGAAGGTATTTTTTAAGGGTCAAGGTTTTTGTGGCATTCATCATCCCATTTGAATGAGATGTCCTTTTGAGGAGATGATGAAATGGTTGATAGTGGTCGGAAAGATGTGAGATAAAATGATGAATATATTACAACTTACCTTGCAAGATTTGAAGTTGATGGAGATTAGTAGGTGGAGGCATTTTGAGAATAGCCTTCACTTTAGTAGAGATCAACTTCTATGCCACAAAGAAATGATGAAACCAAGGAGTTTTCTGAAAGTACCACATAAAGACACACTTCTTAGGTTGAAGGTGAACACAATACTTGATGAGGTGGTCAAAGATGACCTTAAGGACTCAGTGTGTTGGCCCGATGTTTGGATTTGGAAAGAAGGTCATCTACGTAATCTTCCAATATGTGATGCATGATGTCATGGAAGATATAAGTCATGGCTCACTGATATGTAGCACCAACATTTTTAAGGCCAAAAGGCATGACTCGATAGCAGAAGGTCCCCAAGGAGTGATGAAGGAAGTTTTGTGTTGATCTTCTAGAGCAAGTAGTATTTGATTATAACCAAGAAACCATCCATGAGTGATAACATCTCATGGCCGGTGGTGAGATCAACTAGTTGGTCAATACCTAGTAGAGGAAAATCATCTTTGGGGCAAGTGAGGTTGAGGTCATGAAATCCATGCAAATGTGGAGTCCCCTGTTGCTTTTGTGATAGGAACGATGTTAGAAATCCATTGGGGATAGTCAATGGGTAGGATAAAGGAAACCGAGAGAAGGTGTAAAGTTCTTCTTTGACAAGAAGAGAAATGCGAGGATGCATTTTCCACAACTTTTTTTTATGGGTTTGGCATCAGGAATGGTTACGATATTGTGGACCACAATGTTTGGGTCAATACCGGGCATATCAACATAGGACCAAGAAAAAGCATTGTTATGGTCTTGGAGGAAAGAAGTAAAAGCTTCTTGTTCAACAACATCTAAAGATTGGCCTATCTTTAGAATGTGTGGGTCATCTGAGTGTTAATGTTGATTTTGATAGTCGATTCATTCAACATGGTTTGCATCTTAGAAGGTAATGACCGGTGAATATAAGAATCTTCACACCAAGGTAGGTGAGGATAGACTCATCATCCTAACATTGAATGATGTTAATAGAAGGTGTATCATCATCGATCATGTCAGGATATAGGAAGGGAAGAGAAGAGGGAGCCTCGCCATCACGTTGATAAAGGTCAGAGGTCCCAGGAAATCATGTTTAAAAAAAAAAGTTAGGAGGAATAGATTCGGGATCTATGGACTTTGTGGGTGAAGGTGGTGATGTTGGTGAATGGGGTGGAGAAGGTTTTCTCTTCCTCAATGAGGTCGACACGGGCCTTCTTGGAAGGTGGTGTGGAAAAGCCAATACCACTATGATCATTGTGTTTATGGGTGGTACATGAAATGATAGTATGGTGGCCTTGTTCATAAAAACCAAAGCCAAATCCTTTCCATGTGCAATGTGAAGGAAAGTGTGGGAAAAGTGGTGGTTAGTAAGGGATTGGAGGTAGATGAAAATGGTCATGTTTGGGATGGAGGTTTGGGTGAATAGGTGGAAGTATCAAGTCCCCCATATGTTAGATTAGTGTGAAGGTGGGGAGGACCATAAGGAAAACCTCACCTATGTGGTAGTCATAAGGGTGTTGGTGCATAGGTTCCCATACTCTTATGGAGTGAGAAATGTTGATATTGTATAGGTGGTACTCCCTAGAGTGAGGCATTGAAAAACACCTTCTAAGGGATCAGTAGTCGATATGTGGGTAGTGGGGATAGATGATTCACTAGATGATTGGGTAGGTGGGGGTATGTTGGTTGGAAAGTAGATGGGTTCAGCTATAGAGGCTGAGGTAAGTAGTAGGAATAGAAGAGTTAGATGTGGGAGAGGTGGCAGGAAACATTGGTGGATGGGGCTTGTGGGTGAAGGAGAAGTGGGGGTAGTGGAAGATGCCTTGACCTAGTACAAGTACATCATTGGGTTGGTATAACATGTTACAAGTTTTGAATGGCGATGGGTCGGTGGGGATGGTATAGTTATGTCCTTCATGTTCAAATTTTACATAGTGGTGTAAAGTTGAAGGGACACAACCCATGATGTGAATCCAAGGTCTGTCGAAGTAATAGGTTATACTAGAACTCTCCCTCTAAGATGTAGAATAGTTCGGGATAGTGCGAGGGCCCTGCATGAACATGAAGGATAATGGTGCAAGGGTGGAGGTGATGGCATCGTTGAAGGAGTGCACAACATAATAGGTTATTATGCATATAATTAGAAGGGATACACATTTGATTGTATGTGTGGGAGGAGATGATGTTAATGCTAGCACCACCATCGATCATGACACATCATATGCGTATGTTATCGATATAGATGGAAATGAAAAGGGTGGGATTAGGTCATTTGACTGGAGAGGTACAATCTCCTCATCAGAGAAGTTGAGGGTGGTGACTTGAGGAGTGGGCATGGGGGTAGAAGAAGGAGATGATTTGGTAAGTGAGGCCATGTGGTGAGGGGTAATAATGGAGGCCACTGGTGTGGGGTCATTGGGTAAAACTTCAATGGATTGTAAAACCTCGATAAGGGCTTGTTATCTATGAGATTCAGAAGTTTGGATGAGATCATACAAAGACATCTTTAGAGGAGATTGATGTAATTGTTTTATCATTGTGTGATGGGTGACCCCATCAGAGATAGGGTATGTAGGTCCGTGGATGGTGATTTTGGGTGTGGGTGTAGATGGTATATTGGGCATGGGGTTGGTTGATGGGCTAGTTTTTTTTCTTTTTCCTTTGTCTTTTTTGAGGTGGGTGGCAACGTGAACCATGTTAATCTGAGGGGAGGTGGATGGAGAGGGTGTGCCATGAAAGGTGTAATGACATGAGGGAAAAAAACCTAATGGTGGATAAGATCCTTGTGAAATGAGTAGGGTGCACTGACATTTGGGTGGTGATTTGGCCAACTCTCTAATATGGACCATGTTGATCTCAAATTTTGGAGGTGGATAAAATGGTTGTGGGGGTGGAGATATTGGTCGTTGAATGGTAAAGGATGATGATGTGTGGTGATAGGTGAAGGTGGAACATGGTCCTCATCAAGAAGGTCATCATCATCAAAAATTTTGTTCAAGGAGGAAAAGTTGGAGAAGAATGGTCTTTAGAGCCTTACAATTTTCTACATCATGTCCTAACACATGATGATAGGCACAAATATTGGTTTCATCAAACCCTTTTGGTTTGGGTTTGAGAGGATCGTAAGGTTGAAGTGGTGGTAATGTGATGATGGAAGTCTCTAAGAGATTAGTTAAAATGTTGGCGTAGGACCCCTACTAATGGATCACAATGGGAAGTGAGTGTGGGTTTGGGTAAAGTGTGGATGATCATGAGGGAAGAGGATTTATAGGAGGGGAATGGGTTGGTCCATTGGTTTGGTAAGTGGTATTGTCTTAGGTTTTGATGGCATCTTCTTGGGTAAAGGTGGGGTAGAAGAGCTAGTGATGGAAGATTTTTTTTTGGTTTGACTACCTTATTGGAGGGTAGTGGGTTCTTATCTTTGGGTTGCACCTTCTTGGGTAAAGGTGACATGGGGAGTATGGGATGTAGAAGGGAAAGTAGATGGTGGAAGAGGATGGGTTACCCATGGGGACAACCAATTAAGTTATGGTGGAAGTGGTTGGTAGAGGTTGGGTGGATGGTATGGGTTGAAGTCGTATAGGTAAAGTTGGGGTTATAGTAACTGGTGGAGGTATAGGTGGTAAAAAGTGCATGGGTGAGGGTGAGGGTGTTTGGTTTTTGGGTGAATGAGGTGTAACAAAGGCTCGTGATGTAGTAGTAGGTTGTTTAGCTTTTGAACTGGCCTTGGGTAGGAGACTATTTGATCAAGGGTTGATGGATGGGGCCCTAGGATGGATGGAAAGGGGAAGGTGACAAAGGTGTGGTAGGTGAGACCGGTGTATGTGGCCTAGAAGGTTGGGTTTTCTTTTTAGGTGGAGGGATAATGTTGGTGTGGGTTTGAGATGATGTTGCTAAGTCCAATTTGATAGGTGGGTGAGTAAGGCTTGATGTCGGCATGACACCCAAGGTAGTGATGGGTCTAGATATGGGTGAGGAGAGAGGTGTGGGTAGGTTTTTAGGTTTGGGAATGGTTTTAGTTATGGGTAGAGGTTTAGATGTAGGTAGGGATGATGAAGAAGAATCATTTCAATAGGCATGGTCAATGTTGATCTGGTTGCTGAAAATACCTTTGGGTAGATGTGGAAGTATCTTCAGGAAACATTTGCATTTGGTTGAAAAGGGGAGCTGAAGATGTCCCAGAGCATGGAATTATCAACGTAATCCAAGTGATCGGCCAGCCATGAAAATGGGACTACTGAAGAAGAAGAGGATGGAGTTGGTTTGGTGGAAATCCCTATAAAATATGTCTGTGAGATAGGGAATTGGCTAGCCTCGGACTCTGTAGGTAAAAGAGCTGAGATCATGTCAATGGGGTCTAGGATGCTGAGGGAGAACTACCCCCAATAGGTAGTGGCATGTTTGAATGAGTCTCCCATGGGTAGGAGAGATAATAGGTGGGGTGATGTAGACTTCTCCTTGGTGGAGGAGAAGGTGATGATGATTCTCCTATGGATGGGAGAATTAAAAGTGTTGATTGTTTGGTAGGTTGTGAGGTAGTAGGTTGTGAATGAGATGGTGAAATGGCATCGTGGGAGTGAGTAGAACTCCTCTTGGGGTGGAGTGGTGTGGGTCTCCTTTGAGAGTGAAGGGAGAGATGAGGGGACTCTCTCTGGGGTGAAGGAGTAGAAGAGGTATGCTCCTCTGTGGGTAGAGGAGCTCATGCCAAAATTTCCTCAATAGATGAAAAATAGGTGGGATTTGAGGAATGGTTGGTATGATATCAAAAACCATGTGGACTTCATGGACATTGTTTATCATTAGATGAAGGTTCACTATTTTGATTAGATGATGGTTTATGATTAGGGAACAAATTTTTAAAGATGTGAAAATTTTGATTTTTTGGTGCGCATTTGGGTTGTCCATGACAAGGTCTCCATTATCTATCATCTCTTGGACAATGTTCTTAAAATTTATGCAGTTACCATCACTATGGCCTTTAACATGATGGTAATTATAGTAGTCATGTTCTTTATACCATGTAGGCATAGGAGAGGGAAGGATCGAAACCTATATGAGGTTTTATGGGAGGAAGTGTAATGGCTCCAGCTTTAAGAAGCTTTTCCAAGACTGAAGAATAGGCTCTCAATTGAAGTGTACTTCCACTTGCTCCACAGAGTTGAAAGGCCTAGATAGGGGAAAGATTGGAAGAAGGTTGGGCTTGATTAGAAGGATGAGATGGACCCACCTTGAGGACTACCGTGTTGGAAGATCCTTTGGCCTTTGAATAGTTATTTTGAGGTTTTGAAGATGAAGAAGAATCATTTGATTTGAATGGGGCATTCTTGTTTCGTAATTGGATTTTATTTTCTTCAATGGCATGAATTTCCAGCTTTCATGCCATGGTGAATGCTTCATCATGAAGGTTGGAAGGTTTGTACCTACAGAGTTGGTGAGATGTGTCTGAGCACAAGCTCTAGTGAACAACTCAATAAGTTCAATCTGAGGTAGTTGGAATGTTAATTGGTTGATAAGACTCACCAGTGGGAAACAAAATCTATGATAGATTCATCTTCATACTGTCGGGTTGAATAGAGATCGGTCATGGTGACTTTCTTGATAACATTGATTGAAAAATGGTCTAAGAAAGCTTGGGCTACTTGATTAAAGGAATAAATGGAATGTCTAGGTAGTCCACTATACCAATCCAATGTTGGTCTATCAAGGACATTGGGAAGGTTTGTAGGAGAAAAGCATCATCATGGGTGATTAGGTAGCACCCATGTTTGAATGACCACAAGTGTTGTTGTGGGTCTTCTTTACTATTGAAGTGATTGAATTTAGGCATTTCCAATGCACAGGGTAGGGATGAATGGGAATAGATGGATGGATAGGCTCATTACATATTTCATCATAAGTTAAAGAATTACGGGAGCCAAGAAATAGATGCTTCTAAGGTCTACATATTTTCCATCATCATCTTAATGAGGTCGTTGGTAGGTTGTGATGAATGGTGCCCCCTATAGAAAAAGGGGTTGATGTTGAATGTATGAGGTGGGTGGTATGTCTAGTGTATGGTGGTGTTGAGTATGAGAACTATGTAGGAGGAATAGATGTAGGTGGCACATAGCTAGAATAAGTGATAGATGAGGTTGGGGGTTGTTGGTAGTATGTGTAAGTGGGTGGGGTAGTCATAATAACTCTAGTGGTGATTGGGGGTAAGGACTATGGGATAGAAAGGATGAGGTTTCTAGAAAGGGGTGTAGGTTTTGACACTGGAGGTGGTTGTGATGTAATAGGTATATGTGAGGTAGTAGGGTGTAGATGGGGCTATACTTAAGGTGGACTTTTGGAGGAACAATTGATGTCAGGTGTGATAGATGATGTAGATGTTGTAGTTATAGTGGTTGTGGGACCTAGATTTGAGACACCACAGGTGGTAAAGTGGATGATGGTAGTGCTGAGCTGGTGTTAGCTGATGCATGAGAGGTGGGGGAGAGAGAGTAGGAGGGATAGATATGGGCATCATATATATATTAACTGTCTTGAGGAGTCCTAGGTGGATGAGTGGGTGAGATAGTATTGTAGGGCCATGGGGTTCTGATCAAGGAGTCTTGTGAACTCCTCATCTCTAGTAGTAATGGGGATAAGTTGAGTTGGATCCATAGGTGATAGGATGGATGGCGGTGATGGACTAGGTGGGAGTGGCTGATGGATGGCATGAAATATGAGGGCATTAGTTTGGCTGTGAGTCAACACCATGTGAATAAGTGTTGATACTAGAAAACTATATTTATGTGAATGATGACAAAAAAAGTAGGGATGGAAAAGAATTGATTATGAGAGGTGAATTGGCAAGTGCTTTGATTAAAAATCAAAAAAAAGGATGCGACTACGGTTAGGACCAATGATATCGATTCTTGGGTGACTGATGATCCATGATGGTCATGATAAGAATCGATGTTAGTTCTTTGTGGGAAAGTAACAGTTTGAGCAAGTGAGACAAAAACGAGGAAAGTCAACTATGGAAGCTATATTTAGTCAATAATATCATAATGCAGAGGATATGGTGATATCCAGAGATTTTAAATAGAGAAGAAGATGAGATGAGTGCTCTTTGGGTAAACTGACCAAAAAGCATAGGGAACCGACACCGGTCAGATAAACCGATGATGTCAGATGTAATGTAAAAAATGTGATATGATGTCGATTCTTGTGAAATATGTAGAATGAAGAAAATTTTCTTTTTGTGAATTAAATTTGAATGAGACACCAACCAAAAGTCTGAATATGGTAAAAAAATGAGTCTGACACACTCAGAAATAGTTGAGAATACACCAACTATGATTATGGAGTGTGAAAGGAAAGAAAAATGGAGAATATGACCTCACACCTCAAAACACAAGTCAAGAACAAAGCTAAGAAAAAAACGTAATCCTACAAGTGAATTTAGTGTGTTTAGCTTATGTTATTTAAGGATTGACTCATGAATTTAGAACAAATTTTTTGGTTGGGAAGGCTTCCTACGAAGAAGGAATTCTAAAGGTGAGGTTTCAGGTTATGTTTTGGTGGGGGTGGGCCTTTCTCTGATGGGTGACTGGATAGAGATAACCAATTTGGGTGCCCACTATCAATCCTCTGATCATGTGATCATTGAAACTTCTTTAGGTGGGATGTTGTTTAAGAAGATGTGTATATTCCAATTTGTGTAGTTTGGAAAAGAGAGAGAAAAGAGAATGTGCTTTCTATGATTTAGTTGTGTCAACCATCAGTTGGGCATGACTTCCAGCATATAGGTTGCCCTCAATTTTAATGTGAGATATAATGCAACAAATAGAATGCCATGCAAGTGTTTTAAACCCAAATCAAAATGTGATATTGATGTAGCAAGTGATGAATAGGAAGAGGGATGCTCTTTCACTAATGCAATACTAATGAAAGAAAGAAGTATTCTTTTTAAAGCACCAAAAACATGATTGCTTTTAGACAATAGAAAGAGGGGAAGATTCCAGAGAAGAAAATTAATGTGGAAGCTTTTCAAAAGGGAAAAAAACACACAACTTTCACCTAGGAATGAATAAAATGCAAAAGAACCCCTGATGGGTCCCACCAGGTGTGCCAAAATGTTTCACCATTTTCTTTATGGATTTGATGAAATAGATAAGGTGATGGGCCAAGGAGGAATACCTATTGTGATGGTTGGTTTAAAGGTCATGCGTGTCATTCGACTTCTTGATCAATGATGACTATGAGAGCTTCCTTTTGGCTAGGAGGAACTACCTAAAATACAAAACAAGACCACAAAAGAGAGTTAAACAATATATGTCAGTGGGCTGACCTAGTGTGCTAGATCCAGGAAGTGTGGTACTTCCTTGGTGGTAGTCAACCCACTGTTTAATACAACTTAATGTAAGAAATGTTGTAAATAAATAATGTCCTACTATAGTTGATATGATTTAGGTATCTCATCCAAATACAATAAGAAAATCTAATATAATAGGCTAGGTTATGATCAGATCTGGAAGTAGGGTAGGTAGTCAAGGTGTTGGAACAAGGTCAGGGTCAGATTCTAGGTAGCTTGGGTTTCTTGGATGTAGGTTTTAAGTTTTTGTTATTGGTAGGATTACCAAATATAGAGACCGATGTGGTGAGGTATGACCGATGATGGTTAAGAGGGAACCGATGATGGTTAAGGTGGGATGGTAGAAATTCAATAAACTGGGTTTTGAGAACTTTTTGAGGTAAGATAGTGAGTGTGAGGAAAATGGCTAGGTTTATAATGGTGTTGGGGTACTCAGAGGTATTCAGGAATCAAGTATAGGTGATTAAATGATTATGGGTGATGGAATGGTTGGATTCATAGGAAGGTAACAAGGGTGGGATGAAAAATGCAAATAGATGTTGATAAATAGAGATGAAGAAACTTTGTAATCTGAATAAGTATGAAATGATGCAGGTTAGAGATACACTTACTGGTGTTTGCATATTTGATGGCTAGATGATGGTGATGGTTGATCTATGGAATGGTGCTCAGTGTCATGGAAGTGCTTCCCGAAATGCTACCATGAATGTAAATACCTTTGGATCAGTCTTGGTGTTGGCTATGGCTGTCTGGATGTGTGAAAGGGCTCTGGTTCTTGCTTGCATGTAGATATCCTTCATTCCAAAACTTGAGAATGTGGCCAACCTCTCAAACAAGGTTACCAAAATGAATATATGGTAACCGATGATGGTTTTAGGGTGACTGGCATTGGTTTAGGGTTGACCGTGTCGGTTAAGGTGGGAAATCCTAGGTTGCCCAAAATAGCAGATCTTGGCTATTTTTTCCAGCTCTTTCCATTGGTGTGGATCTAAAATGGTGTTTGGTGCTTAGATAAGTGGGCATGTTGTTAGAGGAAGAATAGGCATGTGATTTTAGGGTTAGACTAAGTCTTGGTTAATTAAAGTAGAAGTGGTAGTTAAAAGAATTAGTTTGAGTCCTAGTTAGTTAGGAAACATGCTAAGAATAGGTCCATGATGAGGTGTCTAGGTGAGGTGGTGGGCTGAGGTGTCTAGGTGAGGTGGAAATTAGTTTAATTAAGGTAATTAAATAATGAATGAAGTGAGGATGAGTATTACTTTAATTATAAATAATTAAACTAATTTTTATAAAAAAACTTATTGATATTTACCGTGAGCTATGAGCAAGATGGTGATGGTGCGGGACCGTAAGAGGTGCACTAACATTGTCTAGGAGTATGCATGGGAGGATGAAGATGGAATATTTGTGAGTACCCTATCCTTCTTTGTAAATTTTAGCATTTAATTACATTTATTAGGTAATTGCATATGCCAAAATGTATGTGCACACATGTGTACACATTGAAAAATGTCTTCTATAGGTGTAGTAACTAATGGGTGTGCATCCGTCTAGGAGGAAAAATGTGTGCGCACAAGTACACATGTTAAAATGTGAGCGTATGCATCCTAAAGGATGTGCATGCGTAAGTCAGGTGAGGGTTAGTAGGTTGCACATGCACATTTGAACCTAAGCACGCATGCATCATAGATGGCATACATATGCACTAGGCGCGCACATGCCGAGAAAGGAAAAATAAGATATTTCCATAAGAATGTTAGTTGATGAATAAGATAGTGTAGATGAAATATGAGTTAGTACTTAGAAGAAAAATAGAAGAAGATAGATAGAAGAAAAGAAATTCGTAACAAGTTTATGTTATTTTGTAGAGACAAAGATTAGTGCTATAGACTAGAGAGTTACATGGCCACCTATCTACCTTAGAGGTGATCTTTCATTCATGACATAGGTGAATAATGGATATCTTGTTAGAGGGTATAGGGTTAGCTCAATTGGATTAGATGCCACAAATTACTCTAGACCACGGCCTACTCACAACCTTAGCTAAGAGATGACACAATGAGAGCCAATGCTTCTAGCTCCCTACTAGAGAGATGACCATCACATTAGAGGATGTCTGGTGCATATTGCATGTGCCTATCCAGGGGCAGATGATTGAGTATATTAGTGACAGAGTTGTGATTACAAATTACCCGATCAAGGTTTTTGGCCATCATGAGATACCTCGCCAAGGTATGACAATGTAGCTACATCAATGCATTGTAATTCTAGAGCTACATCACATGCTTGTGTACCTAATGGCTCTTGTCAATGGCTTTTTACTTACTAACAAGACATGTACTTCTTTTCCACTATGCCACATTAGTTTTATACGAGGATTGTTATGAGGTTAGAGATACCACTAGGGCGGTGTATGCTTTGGCACATCTATATTGGAATTTACACTTAATTACATACCATGGTCAAATGATCTTGGGTCCTACCATGCTGCTACATATATGGGAATGGGATCACGTATCCATTGGTTTCCTTGTAGGAATTCTACGAGTCCAAGCTCTAGATGAGCCTTCAGTGATGGGATGGGTCCCAATTAGAGATGACATCCATGGGCACATGGGGGATACCTACCATTATCATAGAGTCTTTGATGATATTCAACAACATATGATAGTATGGAGGCCTTCTACTGCTAGTATCAGTGGGTCAAGGATGCATATGAGCTGAGTATAGCCATGGTAGAGCATTTCCTGATTAGTAGCCGAGGATACATCATGGAGTGTTACAGAGAATAGACCAATACTAGCAATAGTTTGGGGTAGTGCAGGATGTACCTGGTCCAGAGATGTGGTATTCACGTCGGGCCACAAAGATATTTGATATGGGGCCACCGATTTAGGCAGCTAGGGCCTGCCTTATCTTTAATTAGATGGTACCATAGGTTTGGGATCCTTTAAGATAGATTAGGGATCCTGGAGTGACATCAAAGTATGGACTCGGTACATGATAGTTAGCATTGTTGGATAACTATTTTGCATGCCACATGGGATGCATAAATTAGGCCGCCTCTGAGGATATCAATGGTAGTGACAAGGACTTAGATGATGATGATGGATTTGATGGTCAAGGCCATGATGGTTGTGGAGGAAAGGGACCGGAATAGAGTTAGGGATAGAGGTAGATCTTTGAGACATAGAAAAATCATGGTTGCTCCATAAATACAAATGTCGTGAATGGGCATAGTAGTTGGAATCCATGCTCATTTATAGCACGTGCCTCCTTAAAGAGTAGTAGTACGAGTGGTCTCGCACAGAGAGAGTAAAGTAGTACCATAACAAGGTTCAATTGGTATCCCGCCACATAGTCTACCAAGATGTGGAGGGGTGGTAGTGATGGAGGTGGAGGAGATGGGAGAAATGGAGGAGATGAACCTAGGTGGTTTGAGAAAATTCAGAAGATGGCAGCCCGGATGATACAGGTGATAATTTTATTACAACATTCCATGGCTCGTGCACAACAGTTGAATTTAGATAGAGACCAAGCTAGAGCATAGGTATAAATTGTTACTGTAGAGAGGGATTGGCTGAGTTTTGTAGAGGCCTAGGTGCGGGAATGATTTCAAGTGAGATAAGCTCTGGGCTGAGCGGGGAAGTGGGATAAGCCTAGATTGCTAGACTTTCTGCATAGGTGGCGTTATTTCGATGTATTGATGGATTCATGGTGACACCGTGCATGTATATGGATTTGGTGACAAAAAATGGGAGGGATTCCTACTACATATAATTGTACTACGAGGTTGTCCTTGAGGGTCGATAACACCTAGCTATAGTCGGTAGAAAATGTTTGCAAGATCATAGAGACCATCAACATCGCCATATCATTTGAGTATCCGTGAGGGTAGCTGATAAGGCCACAGGTTCCACAAGTTATGGGTCCTCCTATAGATTGCATTCCACCTAGTCCCCATGAGGGATCAAGTCATACATGACTCATTTTGATGTACACACAAATATATGTATGTATGCCTCGATATGAAGGCTCAATTTTGATCGATGTACATGATGTATCATTTTTATTATGCCTCATGATGAAGGCTTATTTTGTATCTTGATGATGTATACCTTGAGACACATATGTATATGGACATTTATTTTGACATGTATGATGATTATGATGATTGGACTCTATATTATGATGTTTTTGTATATGTATCACATGTTTTTTATTTATGATATATCCTTAGATGATATCATTTGTATTATACATGAGATGTTTTTAATTAGTCCACTTGATGATTTGTATGATACTGGCATGGGGGGATAGATTTTGATATTTGCAACCCCTCTTGCCCCATTAATGATACGATATGTGATGATTATCTTAGCATACATGTATGATGTAGACTTAGCATTTTATTGATATATGATGTTAGATGTGATGATATAGATGATGATGTGATAAAAATGTATAGGTAACAAACAACCAAGAACAAACAAAAGTTAAGAAATCTACCAAATATACATACTAAACAACTTAACGACAATACTATGCATAATTATAAACAAGTATGCAAAAACACACTCAATATGTACAAATAAGAATGAACCTAATCTAAGAAAGAAAAGAACACTCTAGAATAGAAGTATGTTTAAGTAACACATGATACAAATGTACAAGCAAGCAAAACTATAAAAACAATGTTCAAACAAACAAAGCAAGAAACAATAAAATAAACAAAGCAAGTAAACTACTACTATGTTTTTGTGAGACTATTTTCAATGTGTTTTGTGCTATTTTTGGGAGTTTAGTTAAACAATTTTCTATTGTTTTTGTATTTTCTAGTTTTATAATTTTTGGGTTTTTCTAACAATATGTGAATGTTTTTGGAATTTTCAACATATTTGAATGTTTTTGTGTTTTCTAACAGTTTTATGAAGCTATGTACAAGAAACCAAGAAATGTGGATGCACCCAAAGAATAGACGAGAATATACAAAGGTAGATGCTAAGTGTTATAAACAAGAAGGTGAAGATGTGAAGATTCCCCAAAGCATCGACGGGGAATACACAAAGGCAATAATTTCACCGATTTACAAGAGGAGAACTAGTTGGATCAAGGCTTTGACAGGATAGGCTCACAAATAATCTCAGATGTAGGTGTGGAACTAGCTCTAAACTAAGAAAATGTACCCTTCCAAATGTGAGATGCTTGTGAACAACAAATCCTCCTAAGGCACTAGAAACTGGTTTTCACCAAGGGACCTATCCAAAGTGTCACAATTGGTTGGTTTTCACATTTGGATGACCTGTTTTCTCTTCTTTGATTTTTTTATTTTTCATATTTTTTAATTTTTTGGTTGTCTATCGATTTTTGTGCCATGTTCAAGCATAGAACCACTTGAGGTGTATGGAATTCATGGGATTGTGCATCTCATCTCTGTCAAGATAGGAAATCTTGTATGCTCCTAACCCAAATTTGGCCACAATGACATAGGGTCCTAACCAATTAGGTTCAAACTTACCTTTCTTTTCTCTTTCCTTCACTATGTTGAATTGGTTTTCCTTCAACACCAAATATCATACCTCAAAGTGACGAGGCATGATTATTATTTTTAGCTATGTGATACTACTGTTCGATATAATTTAAGGTGGTTCGGTACATGGATGTCATATAGTAGCTCTAGTTCTACTAGTCCAACCACTCTGTAATCCTCATCTTTATCTAGATAGTCCCTAAGAGATATTCTTAGGGAGGGAATCTCTATTTCTAGGGGGATGATGGATTCAATTCCAAACATTAGGGAATAAGGTATTACACTAGTAGGGGTGCGAATGGAGGTCCTAAAATCCCAGAGGGTGAGGTGAATTTACAAATGTCAATTGTAACTTGTTTTATTCACCATCTTCTCTATTATTCAAACAAGTGTTTTTATTAGAGGCCTCTTCTTACCCATTACCTTGAGGGTAATATGGCGTGGAACACTTTAATCGTATCGAAAGTGCTGACATAGAGCTTTCACTGTCTTGTTCTTGAAATATTTTCCATTTTTAGTGACAATCACGAAAGGAATGCCCTAACGGAATATGTGATTGTTCATGATGAACTTTGATATTTGAGCCCCTATAATATATGTAAGTGGAATAGCCTCAATCCACTTTGTGAAGTATTTTGTGGCTGTTATAATATGTGTATGACCATCGATGAAGTAGGGGTAAGCTTCCCTATTAGGTCTAATCCCCATTTAGAGAATGACCATGGTGTTGTGATTGGCTATAAAGGTTGTGACGGTGCATGGATGAAGTTCCCATACTTCTGGCATAACACACACTTCTTTACATAATTACAATAATCTGTCTCCATGGTAGGCCAATAATAGCCTACCCTTAACAACTTCTTTTCTAAAACCATCCCATTTGTATGGGTTCCACACACCCCTTCATGTACCAACTTGATTGTTCTCATCAACTATGTTACATCTAAACAATGCAACAAATTCCCATCATAGCCACGATGGTATAGAATGCCTCCTAGGAGGGTGTAATGAGATATTTTGTGGATAAGGATTTATTTTTCAAAATGGGTGATATTGGGAGGAAAGGTACCGCTTTGGAGATAGTTAAAGATGGGTTCATACCATGGGGAAAAGGGACCAACAACTTCACATTCTAGGAATGATTGGCATGTCATATGTAGGTTGACATATATTTTCAACAAAAAATGGCATATCATTATTCTCTAGTGGAATCCATAGCATAGAACCCACTTGTTGCCATTGCATCTGTAGACTTGTTTTGTGCCCTTGGAATTTGTTCAAAGGTGATGCACACAAAATATTCTTTTAGAGTTTCTACCAACCTTTTATATGGGATGAGTTTGTCATCCTTGACTTTGTATTCATCATTGACTTGCTTGATAATCAGTTATGAGTCACCAATGAATTTAAGGTGGTGGATATTCCATTTTATAGCCGATTCATCCCAGCAATGAGCACTTCATATTCTGCAATGTTATTTTTGCATGGAAACCCAAGACAAAACGCTTGAGGTATGGGGTCTCTTGTAGGAGTGATTAGCACTACACCTACCCCGAACCATGGAAAGTAAATGATCCATCAAAATGTACTTTCCATATGATAGATTCCTCAATGTACATTAATGATGTGTCAGGAAGGTCCAAACACATCGGCTTTGTTCTGTAAGGTTTCCTCCACCATCCCGTCTATGAGCACATATCATTTTACTAAATTTTGGTGTACATACTCAATGTTAAATTCACTGAGTAGGATGATCCAATTAGCCATCCTACCAATAAGGGAAGGTTTTGATAACATGTGCACTTAAGCAGTCAACTTTGGATATAAGTTTGGTTTTGTTATTTAATAGATAATGGAAAAGTTTTTGGAAAGTAAAAACAACAGCCAAACAAGATTTTTCAATTTGGGGATAGTTGAGCTCATATGTAATTAGGATACGACTGAGATAGTACACTATTTTTGGCTTAGGTCATATAGCGAAAGAAAGGTGCCAATAGTAAATTTGCTTTGAGATAAATATAACAAAAGTGGCTCATCTAGTGTTGGCGGCATGAGGATTGGAGGATTTACCAAATACTACTTGATCAAGGAAAATGATTGTTGTTACTCTGGTCCCCAAATGAATTAAACATCCTTTTTAATAAAATGGGTGGAGTGACATTTTTGGCAAGTTGTGAGATAAAGTAGCAAATGGATTGTATTTTTCTTTATAAGCTATGTAGATTCTTGATGTTCTTAGGAGGAGGTGTTTCAGTAATAGTAGTTACTTTAGCAGGTTCTACCTTGATCCCTCTTCTTGATACAATGAAGCCCAAAGTAGGCTCCCTGATAACACTTTGAAGACACAATTCCTTGGATTTAATCTAACTTTATATTCTTGGAGACATTCAAAAATACATCTCAAAACCTTAGGATGGTCTTCTCTTGTCTTTGATTTTCCTAGGATATCATCCACATAGTCCTCCATGATGTCATTAAGCATGTCATGGAATATTACGGTCATTACCCTTTGATAAGTTGTGCCAGAATTTTTAAGGCCGAAGGGAATTACCTAATAATAAAATGTCCCCAAGGGGTTGTAAAGGCCATCTTATGTTGATCTTCCTTTGCTATTTTGATTTGGTTATAGCCAGAAAATCCATCCATAAGAGATAGCATTTCATATCCTGCAGTCAAATCAAAAATCATGTCAATGTTGGGTAGGGGAAAATCATCTTTAGGACATGCCTTGTTGATATCTCAAAATTCAGTGTAGATTCTCATTCCAATAGGTTTCTTCTAAATTGGAACTATGTTAGATATCCACTCTAAGTAGTCAATGGGTCTAATAAACCTTACTGCTAACAATTTTTCTAACTCTTCTTTTACCAGAAGGGCCACTCGTGGATGCATTTTCCGTAGCTTCTATTTAATGGGATTTGCGTCTGCATGCATAACTAAGTTATGAACCACCAAAGATGAATCTAAGCCTAGAATATTTACATAAGACCATGTGAATATGTCCACAAATTCTCTGAGAAGCATAGTGAAAGTTTTTGTTCTTGTGTTGAAAGTGAAGCTCCTAGCTTGACTATCTTTGGTTGCTCTTTTGTTCCAATATTAATGTCAATAGTTTCTTCCACAAGAATCTTGACTTATCCTCCATACACGTAGGATTGGGAGGAGGTTGATATCTTCTTCTAAGGGCATCTCAATGATATTTTCACCCTCAGTGTGGTCACTTCTTTTGTCCATTGATTTTTTTATTTGTTGGTTGGCTAGCGCCTCAAAGAGGTTTTCACTGTGTGACTTAGACTTATATTTTTTTTGAGGATTTGTAGAGGAAAATTTTCCTCACTTTTTCTTATATTTTTCTAACCACAAAGCTTATCCTCCTCACCAAAGTACGCATCGGTTTCAAGTCAATGGAAAAAACCTTCTTGTGGTCTCTAATAGGAATAGTGTCACGTATGCCCATAAATTCTACAATAGCCTCATTGTTCTCAAAGAGGTCTAGCGACACGTGATGTTGTTGGTCCCAATCAACAAGGGTAGGGTATATAAGGTCAATTTTTGGATTGGTAGGGGTTATGGTAAAGATAGTGGTATCCATGAAAATGTTCATAGAGGCAAGATCCTCGTATTGGCTATGGTGGGAATTTGTGTCGTTATCCGAATAAATAGAGAGCTATCCTCGTGTTGAGAGGAGGTAACATCTTGCCCATGGGTGTAACTTTTCCTCTTTTTCATTGCAAGCGTTGACATGTGATTTGTCCTAAGAAGGTGTATTCTTTTGACTGTTAGAAATCATGCTTGCCATGGATAATTTATTTATGTTCTTGGATTCATTTTTCTGAAATGTTGTTGCTTGCAAGGAATCCATTTTGTTGAGATAAGAAAGGTTGTAAACAGGTAATGATTGTTTGCAAATTATCTCTTTATAATAACAAAACCTTGATCAATTTCATTGATCTAAGGTATGTTTTAATTCTTCTTACCTGATTTGTATGGTAAACTAACATTCAGAGGTTGAAGGAAATAAAGGACTGAACTCTTGTATTTATACAAATTCATTGATCTTATTAGAAGTTTTGCTTTGCATTTACGTTGTAAGTAGTGTGCTCGGATCTTCTTGCTAATTTCTCTAGGATGTTGAATGGCATAAAGAGGATGGAGGTCTACTTTAGGACTATTGAGGGTAATAACCTAAGTCCTAGATCTTTAAGATCTATCCTAACAGGATTCTAACCTAAGGTAAACTAGACCTACCTTATGTCTATGTTTACACTAATCTTGTTGCATCCTAACCTAAGTTGTATGTTTTACAAAGTTGGGGATTTGGAAATAACCTAAGATAACTATAGGTTTATTTCTAACCTATTACCTAATGCTAAATTGGTATGGGGTATGGTCTATCCTAAGATGGAAAATTTACCTAAGGAAATGTTTATAAACCTAAGGTAAATACTTTCTAAACTAACCTAAGGTCGGATCCTAAGCTAATGATATCTATCCTAAACTAATGCAAGGATAGAAAGGGACCTAAGGGGAGTTGCATGGACAAGTATGAGATGGTGGCGATGGTTTCTAAGTCATTTATTTGATTTGATTTTGAATTTAAAACATTTTAGTATTGTTAGTTGACAGAGGCATGGAAATTAGAGGGGATCCTAGTTGGCACCATCTCTAAAGTTAAGAAATGCATGTTCTCTTTGAATTTGGACTCACAACTTTAGATGGTGGTGGCATGGAGATATAGGTGGGAGATTGGAAATTAATGACATTTATGGTCATCATTTTTGGTGAGAAAACTACCTTGGAAACCATGCGAGTGGATTTGTTGGGAGTTGTTTGGTCTTTCATGCATTCAATTTTTCTCTACATGGAGCTATCTGGTTCTTTGAACCAAGCAGTTCTATTTTCAGTTTGTTGTTATTTTTAACTCCTTGGACTATTTTGATCCAATGGAAGTATATGAGGCATTTGAGAAGGAAGTTTTTGGTTGTTGATTTTGTTTGGAGAGAGGAGTTGTGAAGGCTCGGATAGAAATATTCTTTGAATCGACAGAAGCACTATCAGGCATGATAGGCTCTATCCATTAAGTTGCTCTCTATTTTTCTCTAAGTGTCTTCATTAAAACAACTTTTCTCTCGTGAGATAAATGGGTTTTTATTTTTGTGATGGTTATTTGGTTTCCTTGCTTGAATATTTTTTGTATTCTCTGATTGAGGAACCTCTGCTTGGAAAGGTAGTCATTGAGTTGTTTTCCTATTTGGTTTATGTTGAATCACGTCGTGAAACTACTTATGATTTGAGTAATGTTGAAATTGTGTGGATTCGGTTGTCTTCCCAGGATGGGTTTATGGAATTATGTTGTATGTATATATATATATATATATATATATCAAACTGGGTTTCATTTTGGTTAGTAAAAGACATGAATATTATTTATATCTGTTACTTCTCTGATTTTTCAAAGTAATGTAGACTTTTGTGTAACTACCAGTAAATGGATGCTTTTCTTTGTGTTGGGTAAGTTGAGTTCGTATGGAAAATAGTAAATAAGTGTTTTCTTCTTGAACTTACTGTATAATCTATAATTCTTTGAATTTGGTATTCGATGGGAGCTGAGCAGTTATTGGGTGTTTGGAATCTCTATTTTTGTGGATTCATCTTGTATGGAAACAAGAGTGAATGTTTTATTATTCCTCTTATCTTTTAGTTAAAAATGAGTTACTCGAATTAAGTTCTTTTAAGGAAACTATGTGTTAATTGTTTCTTGGACACTTTGATTTTGAGGCTATCTTGTTGGGGATACCTTGTGTTTGAAGTCTTTCCTTCTAATCTTATTTATATTGTGTCTTTCTTTAAGTTCTGGAGGACTAAACTAAAGGATAAATGATGAGGTCCTATTGGTTGGGGACATTGTGAGTCGGCTCGTCTGAGTCGATATAGGGTCATTCTCGTAGTCCTGTTTGAGCTTTCATTAAGTTGATCATGTTGTCTACTTCCCAGTTGAATTAGAAGTTGTTGATTTTGAATACATGTTCCTGATCTTGGTTAACCATTGGGTAACTTGTTGGAGTAAACTTGTTAAATATGACTATTGTAATTTCATGGAAATTTTTGGATGGCTATTCGACTTTTGAAATTGATGTTTCTTTTAATATGGAACTAACCAAATCAGCTTAGTTTGATAGGTTTTCTTGATCTTTGTGTGAGTTTAATAAATAGAATGTCTTGTCTATTTCTTTGGATGTGTCGATTAATCATGTCCATGGAATTGAAATGAAAGGAATTTAATCATTTCTTTAGCTGACTTGAGCACCTGTTGCTAAGTCATGTTGACCTTTTGTTTTACATCTTCTTGAAATCTAATCTTGATGGATTCTTCTTTGTACATTCTATTGATGTTTTCTTCTCATCTCCAAATGGTTACGATTATGAGTCGATCATTCTACCATTTTATCTTCACCTAGAAGAAAAGAATAAGCTTAGTTTGCATGACTGTAACTTTGTCGATTTTGAATGACTATTGAGACTGTAATTACCCTGTATGGTGATTAGCAACTTTTTTTAATGCATCTCCTTTTGATATGGGTATAATATCACTATCATTGGTTTTCCATGATGGGAAACCTTGCTTAAATATGTTTCAAACACAATAGTCGCACATTTTTTTAATCTCTTCTTATATGTGTTTTCTTTTATAAAGGAGTTGGGGATGTTGTGATTGGGTCTGCATCTGCCCTTTTGTGACCCTCTTCACATGTGATAGAATGTAGAATTCCCTTTGATCATGACATTTGAATCCTTCTCTTTCATTCTTTGAGGTAAAGTCTAATCACTTCCCTTTGGAAATTATAGGAGGATATGTGTTGTGTTCTCTTTTTTGAAGTTGTGTATGGGGATTTGGGTTAACCGAATTTTAAAGGAAGTTCTTAACTATTTTATCACATTCGTTCTTCTTCTTTTGGGTAAATCTTGTCATAAGATTTATTTGGTTCAGTTGCACTACTTTCTTTAATGCCTTGAGTAGTCGTCATTACTACTTGCTTATTCACTTGACTTGTGTTAAAGGTTTTAATATTTGTGATAGAAGACTAATGTGAGATGTTGTGCATTGAGTAAATACTATCCTAATGTTAATGTATGGCCTAACTTGAGAAATTAGGCTATGTCTTGGATTTGGGATTAGGATGTCACATCTGATGTGTGAGACTCTTATTTACTTATATTATTAGATGATACATCCTAAATCCTTTTTGAAGTTGGAATGAGCTCGACTGTAGTGTCTTTTTATGAAATTCTGTAAACTAAATTAGAAGGTTCCTACTTCTGAAGGTAACTCTATTTTGGTTAAATAGTTAAGTTAATTTTTGTATTTCAAATTCAGATGAATTGTGAAGGAAATAATTAGAAGGTACTTTTATTTGATATGGATAAGTGTATTGGATGGAACATTATTTATCTAATATCATGTTGTAGATTGTTGATTACATCATGATATTTCCTTAAATGTTATTCAAATTGATTAATTTTCTTCTTTTATGGTTGTTATTACTTATGATTTATTTGTTCTGCTTGACCTCACTGTTTCATAAAAGTAGAGTTGGTTTAATGAAACAATTAGTTGAAAGCATTTCGTTTTAATGCTTAGTGCTTATCATGCTCAGTTCAATGAACTGACCCATGCTAGCAATTTTTGTAGATGGACTTTGTAAGTGATAAAGGAAGGCAATAAATTTTATGATGTATTGGTTGCTTAAAAGTCTGGACCATTTATAGAGAATTCTAATTTATTATTGAGATGTATTGAAGGAAGAAAGTTGTATTCTTTAATGATCTTGATGTTGTTGACATGAAATATGTTAGTAATGCATAGTCTTGTAAAATGTGTATTTATCATGATGAATTGAAAAGACTAAAGTTACTTAAATTGATTATGTCAATTCTCTTGTTCATAATATGAAGGAAATTTGTAATCATATCTTTGATGTTTTCATTCATATCTGATTGGATCCTTATTTCTGTTGTTATTGAATAGGTTGGATAAATGGGAATTAGTACAATTTCCCTTACTTGAATGTAACTTACTAAGTTGCATGTATTGATGTTCTTTACCTAATCTTGTATGGTTTATTATGATGTTATGAACGTATAGTTAAAATATCAGGATGTGTGAATTGGATATGGGTATAATAAATCCTAATACTTAACCATAATGAGGAAGGTTCTCCTCCTCTCAAAAGGATACAAAATAAATGAATGGTATATGAGTTTGATAACCATTTAGACTTCATATCTATGAAGTCTATCATAACAGAACCTGTTTTGGTTCTTATACATTCCTTGAATGGTTGAGACACATTAATTAAATCTTATGATAGATGTTGTTTCTATTTTGATTAATTACACGTTAAGCAAAAAGTTAATGAACATAAAAGAAATCATAGGTTATGAGGTTTCATATTATTTAATCAACTCTAATAAGGATGGAAAACTTAAGGATTGTTGGGATTAGGGTTATGCAAGGTTGTTGTGATTTGAATCTTAATCCAATGGTAATTAAGTGGATATGACCTCTTGAGGTGTGTAAATCGTGATGAAGTAGTTCTGTCGGATGTTGGCACATGCCAACTGTAGAACTATACCTTCGTGAAGACTTGGGTCTTCACGAGGATACAATGTTGTAGTTGACATGTTGCAACACCCTTCAACATTGGTTCATCTAGATCTACTCAAACCTAGACTTGAACTTAGTTTCTCTCTAGATCAGGTTAAGGATATGATTTAGCATAGGAAGTGACTCTCAATGACTTAGGGTAACTTGGCACATTCAATTGACTTAGGTCAAATGAGTATGCCCATATACCCTAGGTCATCGTGAGTGGTTCCCTATACCAAATTATATCAATAACCTGGGTTAGGGTCAAACCTTGGACAAGTGGACTGACAGAAGTCAAGTAAAGACCATTCTAGATAACAAATGAGTGGGGTGAAGGATGTATTTCGATTAGATGAGTATGTCGTCTAGGAATAGTAACATGAACAGTATGTTGGAAATATTTGGCCAAAGTATCGCAAGTTGTTGGTTGCATTGTCCTATGTCACCTAGTTTGAGAAATGTGATTTTAGATGAATATGGTAACAAATATTCAAATAGATTTCTTAAACAAAACACTCAATACCCAGAACAGGGTAAGAACATGTATCAATACCCATAGTAACAATTCTTAAGTAGAGAGAACCAAAATATACATGAGTATACATATGGTTATCTCATATGAGTATGGAATGTGTGTTCTAAATTATGATTATCTAGAACAAAGAAATTATTAAAAAAAAATTTCCCTTGTTTCTAAAGTCTTAAAATGGGAATGTTACATTTATAACCCATGGAAGACATAATTCTACTAGATTTTGTGAAGAGTTTGAGAAGATAGGCTTAGCTCAAAATTGTAGGAGTCATTTCTCTTTACAAGTAGACTGTAAGAATTTCCCAATGATGGTTATCTCTATTATGAGCGGTAGTTGTGTTTGCCTCTTATTTTTGACAAGGATAGATGGAGACTGTGTGTTCTCAAGAATATTCAATGAATCAAAGAGAGAGGTAGATAAACTTTGTGTTGTGACAAGTGGGCCCTACTTCCATCGGTAGTGTTATTATACCATCGATTCCCACTCTACATTTTTGTAAGTGGTTATGGTGATAATGTGGGACTCTAGATATTCTTCTGTGCATCCTAACTATTTAATTATTTTTAACATGCATATGTTTAACCCGACCCATTGTCCACAAGTACCCTCTTTATCTTTCAGCGAGTAACAAATAATTCTATGTAAAGAGGAAGGTTATGTGTATGATCTTCATTAGGGATTTCATTGTGGTTAAATACAATGTGTTCACTTGGTGTAATATTTTCCACCACAACATGTAGGTGAGAAGGATCTACTTCAGTTGACACTCCTGACCCCTAGAGATTTTTATAAAGGATTTCCTTATGTACGTTTGATATTTTAAGAAGATCTAAGATTGAAATCTTAGCAAACGTCTTCTCAAGTTGGTCTAGGATATTATACTAACTATCCTAAGGGGTAGATAGAGGAGGTTATGGGATCACGAGATGAGTGTGCCTTGTTACCACAACGTAATATTTTCCCTTAATCTAAATGGTATTTACATGCTCATCCGAAGAACAAAAACATCGATAAGTGAGTCATATTGATTTTTAGATTGGGTATAAAAATAGTTTGTGGATTTGTAGCTCTTGGAAGACTCTCCCTTATTTGGATTTTTCTTTCCCTTTTTACCATGTTTTTGGGAAAGGCTCCTTCAATATTCACATCCTTTTATTTGTCATTTTATTTAATTCTAGTGAATCGAATTCTATCTCTCCACTATCAATAAGGTCTTGGACGAAGTGGTGTAGTTTTAAGCATTTGTTTGTCTTATGTCCTTTGACATGGTGGAAGTCACAATACTCATGTTCTTTATACCACAAAGGTTTAGGGGCATTGTCATCAAATGGTATCGTTGTAGGATATGTCACTAGGTGTACTACATCTAGTTTTTTTAAGATTGCGGACAATGAGTCGACAAGGGAGTGAACACTCTTCATTTAACTAGTGGTTGGATTGGCCCTTTGGTCAGTTTAAAAGGTGGACCAACTTGGACTACTTGTATGCATTTAGAATCTATGATTCCATCTCCTACAACATTCTTGTTTTTATTAAATAATTTTGGCTTGTCCGTAGGTTTTGAAGATTGATTATCTTTTGAAAATGGTTTGATTGTCCCTTTCATGATTAGAGCCTTTTCTATTTGGCTTCCTTTCTCAATTACCTCTTCAAAGTTTCAACATAATGCATTTTTAGGTGAAAGGAAATGTCTAGATTTAGGTTGGGTACAAATATGCTAACGATTTGTTTTTCAAGGATCGAACAAGGGAAGCGACTAGATAACCCCGCCATATTTGTAAGAAACTCGTAAAGGTTTCATTTGTTCGTTGTTTGGTATTGCATAGTTCTAACATGGTTATGTCACTTTCCACATTAAATGAGAAATGTCACACAAATTTTTCTGCTAATTCCGGCCATGTGAAGATAGACCCTTGAGGTATATGAAGGAACCATTCTAATGTTTTCCTCCTAGACTTCTTGGAAATAGTCATATGAGGTAATTATTATTGTATGCCACTTCTTGGCATGCCATGTAAAAATATTTTACATGATCCCATGGGTCACCTTTTCCTTTGTATTTATCAAATTTTGGGCAATCAAATTTCTTAGGAAAAGGTTTACGCAACATAGCCTTATCAAATGGATAAGGGCATAGCTCTTCATATTGATATTTCTTGTTATGTCCTACATTGCTTTATTGAAGGCTGGTGAGCATTTATTTCATAGATTATAACTCTTGTGAAGAAGTTACTCTTTAGTGGGGGAACCTGACATATGCATGCGACTATATTTGATGTTTCTCCCTCTTGGTTTTCTATGTGAATCTCACTATTTATAACCTTAGGTTTTTCCCGATGCACATTTTTGTTAGTCTCTTTTTATACATGGGATGCTAGAAAAGCTAATTGTTGACTAAGGTGTTGAATTTTCTGTTGTATAGTGACTTCTTCATTTTGAGGTTCCTCTTTATTTTCATGTTGAGGAGGTTGTTCTGTGTTTTCATGTTCCACTCTTACCCTATGTGGTATTCTGATGAGTGGAATTTTAAAACCACCCATGTTGTTGTTTCTAGTGTTTGAGGTGGAAGCTTGTCCATGTCCTAAAATTTTGTCCATATTAATGAGGGGGTGTTCTTCCTCATTAGCATTGTTGGTGGGTGGAATAGATTCATGTTCAGTTGGAATTCTAGCACCTAATTCCACAACTCTTGTAAGAACTCTATCATTGTTTAGAAAGAGGAACTCATCTAATTGGGCGGGATCAAATTCAAACTCCGTGTGTGGTGACCCCAACTCATCACCACTATGGTCTACCATCTCATCTACTTCCTTTTCCATGGAGAATAGAGGTCCTAAATCATGACCGATAAAGGGATTTTACCCTTGTTTGTTCAATGTTTCCCATGCTTGTCTCTTGGATCCCATTCTTGTTATGGGGGCCATGGAAAATGATAATTTCACTAAGGTGTTTTGTTAAATTTTTCTAAGGGTATAATCAAACCTAAGTGTGAACCTAGAATGAGATGTTTACTAAGGACGCACAAAGAATGTCAATAGCCTAAATAATAATGAATGTCAATGAATCAAGGGATCAAAGTTATTGTCCTAAATGGATAAGTCAAAATGAAGAATAATCATAAGACACAATCATAAAAGGTTCATTTTAAACCAATCAATCAATGAACTACTTCCTAGGTGTTTCCAAGCAATATTTTGATGTTTAAAATGATCAACGAAATGTCACCACTTATGTCAAGTTCAAAAATGAACAAGGCATAAGTAATAACAAGAGGTTGATATGATTTCCAAACAAAGTATACTTAAAGTGAGTTTAAGTCCAAGAAAGACCTAAATCTCAAAAATTGGGGGTTACGAATATGAACAACACAACAATACCACTAAGATACATTAACTAAACTTTACAAAAATTGTAGTCACAAAATCACGAGACTTACTATTACATTAATACCGGGTATGTTAAATGGATCTTGTGTGATAAAAGTATTCACTAGTGACCCATCCTTTGGTCTTGTTATCGAGTTACTTAGGTGTCATTGTTGTTTGTCTAGTTTTGTGGTCATTTGTCTCTACAATTTTGGGTATCTTTTAGGGTGTCTCAGGTGTCATAATTTGCTCAGTTGTCATCTTTATATCTATGTTGGGGTGCCTAGGGTTGCACTAGGGCGTTTTTGATCCATGATTTTAGGTGCCCATGTTGTTGTAATTTGTGGTCTTAATATATTTATTCAATTTCAGTCCCTATGCTTACCCCGTGTATTCCCCTAGGTCATAGTCGGCAATTTTGGGTCACTAGTGTTGAAATTTGAACAAGAGATCCCTATATAAACATAGCATACTCACTACATTATGGGTGGACATCTCACTATCAAGGACAACTATCTACTAAGGCAAGGGACTGCATTTGGGCATCTTCTACATCATCGCATCGGGGAAAGGGTTATATTATTTCCACTCCATCCACCATTTGCATTTTAAATCTAGTTATTTCCCCTATTACCGCATCATTGGCACTAGGGCATCCTAGGCACAAAATTACACACACACGTACATAGAACTAAATTGGGTATGAAATGTAGTGCAGCGCAAAGTCCTAAGGAGACTAGTTTGGCGGTTGAGGTCGGTCCGATCTATTCATATTCATTTTTTTATAGGAATTGATGCTTTGGATAGGGTTTTACAATTATATCTTTGTGTGACATCTCAAAGTGGCATAAGTGGCATTATTGTGACACTTGCACGACATGAGAAAAGGTATTACAGAGACATTGTGATGATGCTTGGTTAAGGTTCTAAGCTTTCCTATACTCTACAGTGCCCAAATATTAGACCAAGGAACCCTAGGGTTCCCTAGTATCCTCTACGAGGTGCCTCGATACAGACAAACGATCCAGTGGCTTTCTTCCCTTCCCAAGGCCATAGCCACATATCAGTTTGCTACAGTCCAACACATAGTAAGGTAATTTAATTTAAGGTTAGTACCATATCCCTCTTATTTCCATTATTTCAATATATTCAAATATTAAAGTAAAATATTTAGATCTAACATTTTAATATAGCATTTAGTTTCTATTTAGATTAACTCATAAAATAGCTAAAAAACTCTATTTTTAGTTAATCATTTTAGTGAACCGACATTTCAAAAAATTTACTTTTGGATCCTCTTTCATACCTTAGTGGTTAGTCATAGTTCTTCTTTTTTCCTCATCATGTCTCATTTTAGTGTTAACCCTATCTATGATGAGGCAGCCATAGCTGAGCTTAGGGATTTATATAGTGCTCCTATGATCTTACCTATTGATACTCAACAAGCCCTTTTAGAAGGCCAACAACATGTGCCAACTAATCTTGTCGATTCTCCTATAGGCATATGCCTTGTTGATGACCTTGTTGCTTTCACTCATTGTATGTCATGCCATCTAGTTGCATATGATCCTTCTTATCCTTCTTCTGATATGCCACCCGATGTTTTAGATCCCTCTATCATTGATTATTTATTAGGCATTGATTCACAATCTAGTGTACCTCCTACTTCTCCTCTCGCTACTCCTATAACTACCCCTATGTCTTCTACCACTTTCAATAGTCCTTCCCACACATATCCTTCGAGCTTGCATTCTCCTTCCTATTACATTGATGATCCTATTGATTCTTATGATGATCATAGCATTATTTCTAGAACCCCACCTTTTACTGATCAACATCATGGATCTCCTTCTTTCCATACTGTTGCATGTGACTCTCCACTCCATTGTTATCCTCTCCTAAAGTTGTATCTACTATTGCACATGATTCACCCCTGTCTTTGCTTCTTCTCCTTCTATTCCCACATCCTCTACCCCTCCTATTGTATCTTCACCTATTGAAGTTTCTTCCTTTCTCACCACACCTACTAGGGTTTGTGTTGATACTAGTCATACTACCACTCCTACATCCACATCTACCACCACACCTTTAGCATCTGATTCCACTATATCACCTCTTGACATTCCCATGATCACCCATAATGGAAAAAATTTAACCAGTTAATACATTATTGCCATTTGGTACCAACCCCTTAGAGTATATTCTCTCTCTCATGCATACTATACGTCAACTCTAATCACAATTTCATACTCTTACTTTAGAAAGTAGAGCCTATTATGCCTTTATTAACATCAAATATTTACATGACAACCCTATTCCTTAAAATATTCATAATTTTGCCTTCCCAAAAGATTTTTTCATGCCTAATTTCACATGCTTCGACGGTACTAGTGATCCTCATGCTCATATCCTACATTACCACACACTTATGGCCACTTACTCTAATGATCGATTGTTTCTTAAGGCCTTCCATTATAGTCTTATTGATGAGGCACTCCAATGGTACACCCACTTACCCTTTGGGTCCATTAGTACTTTTTATGATATGGAGGATGCTTTCCTCCATCACTTTATTCTTAAAAATGGCCCTAGGGTTACATATGACCACATTCCTACATTACATCAAGGCTCCTCTGAACCTATTCAAGATTATATCTTATGATTCAATGTTTGCATACACCAGCTCATTTTCCAGCCTAGTGACCTAGAAAAGAAATTTATCTTTTGTCATGGTCTTATTCCTCCACTTAAAAAAAGGCTCCAATACGACACTTGTGAGTCATTTATCCTCTTGTGCTATAAGGTTATTGACCTAGAACAAGATATTTCATCCTCACATGACATTGCACCCACACATGCTCCTCCACCACTTCCATCTACTACTCATCTACTCTCATCATCAGTTGAGCCTCCAAAGAAATCTCCACCATTTTCTAAAGTACATTCCACACAAGTTCAACCCACTTCTTCACCACCACCACATCCTTCTCCACTTCCATAACAAGCTCCTACTTCCACCACTCCACCTCCTTCACATGATCCTTTGTACTTATCTCCACACACTTGACCACATGATGTGCTTCGCATATTACTCAATGAGTGATTGATTTGGTTACCCTCTAACCAACATCATCCTCCACACCACTTATAATATCAACATGACCAACACTATTGCAATTATCATCGCATTTCTGGCCATAAGGACAATGATTGTCTTGCCTTACGCAAAAGGATACAATAACTAGTGGATTCTAGACATCATCTCCTTTACCTCTTGTGAGTGCTCCTTATTTCCTTCACCCCATCAATGTTGGCACACGCCACTTCATTCTTCTCCATCATGTGCTCAGTTTATTTTTCATGCTCCACCGCCACATGTTCATTCTCCACCTCATCCATCATATCCACCACCACATTCATTGCATATGCTCCACCCACATTATCCACCACTTCATGCCGCTCCATCTCATGGTTTTCTACTATTCTGTGCATACCTCGTAGTCACTACACATGACATTCCATTTGGTTCATACACTCACACTCCATCCATTCCACATGTTTCCACCGCCACCCATCGTCTTGGTCTTGGTAGTTTATTCTTAGCGCCCTTACCCCTCAATGACACACTTGTGTTCTTACCGTTCTTACATGATTGTTGAGGGATTGGTTCTAATAACCTTTCACCATGAGCTTTTTCATTCATCTAGTGCACCTCAATCATTTCCCGATGACACTTTCTTGCTTACATGGCTCATACTCATTTGTTGATGGGTCTTATTACATGAGCCTATTCATTCACATGCTAGGGGGAATTGTTAATCTCCCATCCTATTTTAATCACCTTATCCTATTCCAATTACATTACATTCTTACATATTCATTACAATATAATCATATATTTCCACATGTATTTTATCATCATCATTACATTTCCTACGTGCTACATATTTTATTCATCTCATCAATAATATTACATTAGTTATCTACATCATCATTTACCATGCATATTGTATCTACCAATACTAAAATCATCATACAAATTTATATTCATCACATACACTACGGTACATGTGCTAGAGAAAATAACCATAAACCATATGATATCCACTACATCACAATGGAAATACATATCAAATATTGATCTCACATATATCAAAAATAGGTGTCTATACATATCTCGTTCATATATTCATCATCCCAAAAACATGTTTCATAACTGGAGGCAAGGCCCCCACATCATATACAATCCTCACTATCAAATCTCATCATCACTATCACTCTCATGTACCTTGAGATCCCTAGACCTAGATACCTCACCACCAACATGATATCGCATTTTGTGGCCTCTAAAATTTTCCACCTACCTACGTAACATAGTGATCTCCGTACTCTACTCCAAAAACTGATGTTGTAAGTCTACATATCACACGAACACCTCTAGGCCAAGGGACCACCACATATTTTCCCTTAGACATGATGAGTCTCCTCTTGTGCCTCGTCCCTCTCACTAAGTAGAACTATACATGTTGTTTTTGTTATGGCTACTAGCTCAAACAAATGGGCACGAATATGTAATATTTTCCATGCACTCTAGTATCCCTCCACATAGGACATCACTTGGCACATTCTCGTGTCAATGTGTGGATCAATGTGTCTACTATCAATGACCAATACTCATCTCCTTTAAACTCAACACACAACCTCATATTAGTCCACCATGTACCAAAAAAACATAAACAATTCATTGACAAAACTTTAAGCATACACAAATACTTACAATCTACCAGCAACAATCGCTGCTACAGTGGTCAAGGATACCTCCCTCATCCACTCCTCCTGGTGGAAACTCCATAGCACCCATAAATACTAGATATAGTAACACCCATCGATGTGTTGCCCACCATGCTTGATAATCCTTTGTGCACCCCGCATCATCCCCATCTATAACTATTATCATTGGGTCTACCATATCTAGCCGTGGTGGTATCAACTACTTGTATTATGGGTCCTACCCTAGCACACATCCTCCTAGGGGCCCTAAAATTTGTAACCATATGTATGGCTCTGGGGGCATATCATACACCATACCAAACTACTTGTGATACCCTCTCCAACTGGTACAACTCAGCCACACCTGGAAATTGATCCTCTAGCCACATGGTCCTCCAAATACATCATAAATTTGTATCATCCGCAAGCCATCCCCCATAATCTCTATATGGCCTCCATATCACTGACTCTAGCCCCATCCTATCTATCAAGGATCTAAAACTATTTGTGTCCATATTCCTATTATGAATATCCACCCAACATCAAGAAAATATCTCGACCGAACCCACTCTACTCATGGACCTATAATCTGGTCTCAATACCGCTATATGCTTATATACACATACATGTAGTAGTGTGGTGGCCCCTATACCTCCACCATGTTCATCCTACGTAAACCGATACAAATCCCTATATAAATGGGCCAACACACACTATGCCCATGTGTATCTCATCCCATCCTCCTCTATCTACTAGCATATGTCATGCATCTTATAAAAGATGATGACACCTCCTACCTCCACTGTTATACATGATGTTATCACAACTATGATGAAATTTCACAACCATGGAACCCTAGGCTGTAATATCACATTCAAACTAATATGGGCCTTGGCTGTAATTTAGGCCCCTACAAAATATCATTTAGTCTAGCACATATGGTGCTCTATATCTACTACCATAACTCGCACTCACTCTCCAACCACTGGAAATCGTAGTATGTGATATACATCCTCCAGTGTCACCGTCATCTCCCTTGTGGGAAACCAAAATGTGCACGTATTGGCACACCACCTATCACATAATGTAGTCAACATGGGCATATTATGGGGCACATCCCCCATCCATTCTATATGTTGTAGGCAAGCATGGTCCATGACATCTCAATCCTCATCTGAAAAACCTAATCCTAGTAATGTACTCAAGTTCCAACCACCACAAAACTCCCTCGAGTAGATATCCCTCTGCACAACAACAAACACCACATTAGCACACCTCCCACAGTCATATACAAAAAATCAACATACTAGAAACACATTCCCTAGCATTATCCATCAAATCAAAAATTTATGGACCAGGAGCCCATATGCAAGACTTGGGTGCCCCAGAGAAGGACACTAACACATACTTCTAGGTTCTCTAGTCCCAGGGCTCACTAGTGCCCTCACAAGTCTTTTCCAGGTCCTAAACACCGAGAAATTAAAAAACACTAAATTTTTAGAAATTCAACTAAACTTCCTAGTACACCCTACATTTTTACAAAAATAACACACTTACCAACTCGTAGTATTGCATGACACCACCGCAAATGTCACACTCTCAAACTAGCTAGGATGTAATGGTCTTGCTTGAGGCATCTCTATTCACTCCGTATACACTCTCACACTCATGTAAAAGAAAAATGAAGTGATAAGTTACCTTTTCACTTTACTATTTATAATCACATTACAAATGCCACCATTACTATGGTCTATATTTCACGCTTATACCCATGACTAATACACACTACACCGTTTCACTCATATCTTGAGTGTTTGTACTCTAATTTACACCCCATTTGTGAAATTATTTATATAAATCCTAATACTACCATATTTTACACATTTCACATGTGTTATATCCATTCCCCATTGCTTCTTGTCCACTACACACA
Organism: Taxus wallichiana var. yunnanensis; assembly: GCA_018340775.1. Classification (NCBI taxonomy): domain Eukaryota; kingdom Viridiplantae; phylum Streptophyta; class Pinopsida; order Cupressales; family Taxaceae; genus Taxus; species Taxus wallichiana. The sequence continues at coordinate 942,779,009 of CM031237.1, forward strand.
CCTTTTAACCTCTTGATGTTACTTTTGACATAGAGTATGTTCTTGTTCATCACTCCCTCTTTTTCTAAAAGGGGGGCATATTATTGGGGTCCCCCTATAATACCCCTTACATCACCACATTTCGATATCATGAATTCAACATCTTGCAATTTATACCATGAAATTTTTCCATCAATCTCCCTAATGACCTAATCTGGGGGCAACAATCATTTAACATTTCCAAAACATGATCACACATTATAACCTATCAATTCCCCTAATGACCTAACTTGGGGGCAAAAAGTGACTAAAAATATTTTTACACAACATCTCATCAATTTTATAGAAAATTTACCCTAATGACCTAACCTAAGGGAAATTAGAAAAACCTCTCCATAAGTAACCAATCAAAATCAATGTGTTTAAATCAAATCATATCATTCAAATCTACAAGCGGTCTCCTAGATGACCTAACTTGGGAGTTACATTCACCACTTCATTCTCAGATTACCTAACTTGGGATTTTATTATATTTTCCGCATTCACTTCCAAATGACCCAACTTGGAAGCCATCTCTTCCATTCTTCATTTTCTTCCTGATGACCTAACTTGAAAGATATCTCTTTCTATCGCATTCCCTTCTAAACAACCCAACTTGGACGTAGTCTCAATCTCTATCACATTTACTTCCAGATGACCTAAATTTGAATCCTTCACATTATGGTGACACCCATGGAATGGGGGTAAGAGTGCCTTCCCTTTATCAGTCCTATATGGGTAAATTGCTTAATCAAAATCATTTGGATAAAAAAATCACAACTTTTTTATTTGAGTCTATCTGCAGCGGCTAGATCTTGAGGATGTATTTAAAGCTTGGAGAATAACACATGTTTCTCCCTACACTCTTCCCTTGCCGGTAGGACACCCAAATCCTCCAATTATTCCATTCATATACAAGCGTTCGGGTTGGGAACTCCTCACTCCCTACCCACCTATTCATTATTGAACCTGCATTTGAAATCATCCAAAATCCTTATCATCATTTTAATTTCCCACACTTCATCATGACACTTAAATTTTTATGTTTCATGGATCAACTCTTTGATCGGGGGTTCAAACACACTTTTATAGTTCTATCAACACACTTCTACTACACATATGTGCATTCTCCTACATCATGGACTTCTCTAGCTTTTTATCAAGTACACGTATCCATCTACTTTATGTTATTGAGCTTTCCGCTCACCAACATAAAGTGGGGGTAAATGTAGTCACAAAATTACTATTACATTAATAACGTCGGGTATGTTATTTTATATATGGATCTTGCATAATAAACACATTCACTAGTGACCCATCCTTTGGTCTTGTTGTCAATTATTCGGTGTCATTGTTATTTTTGTAGTTCATTCATCATTTGTCTATGTATTTTTGAGCATCTTGTAGGGTTTATCGTGTTTCATAATTTTCTTAGTTTTCATCTTTAGGTCTATGTTGGGGCACGTAGGGTTGCACTAGGGTGCCCAAGGGCATCCCAGTCCATGATTTTAGGTGCATGTGTCATCATAGTTTATTGTCTTAATTAATTTGTTTGAGGTCGGTCCTAATCTGTTACTCCCATGTATTCCCCTAGGTCATAGTCGGCAGTTTGGGTCACAAGTGTCAAAATTTGAACAAGATATCCTTATATAAACATATCATACTCACTACATTATGGAAAAACATCTCAATATCAAGGAAGCTATATACTAAGGTAAGGGACTACATTTGGGAATCTTCTAAATATGCATCACACACTACATCGGGGGAAAGGGTTGTATTCTTTCCATTCCATCCACCATTTGCATTTTACATCTAGTTATTGCCCCTTATTATCGTTCATTGGCACTAGGGCACCCTAGGCACAAAATTGCACACACATGCACATAGAACTACATTGGGTCTAAAATGTAGTGCGACGCTTAATAGTAAGGCCACTAGTTTGGCGGTTGAGGTCGATTCGGCCTATTCATATGTATTTTTATTTTTTAGAAATTGATACTTTGGATAGGGTTTTTAGATATATCTTTGTGTGACATCTACTATGAAATTATTGAGACACTTGTGTGACAGGTTAGAAAGTATTACAAAGACATTGAGATCTTGCTAAGTTCAATTTATGAGATTTCCTACGATCTATAGTGCCCAGATATCATACCAAGGCACCCCGGGGTGCCCCACTACCCTCCCAAGTTCCTCAAGTATAGAAAACCAATCAGCTTCTACCCTTCCCAAAGCCATTCGGTCACAACTTACCCGGTCCACATATCATCACATCTGAGTCCATCACATAGTGAGGTAATTTAATTAAAGGTTAGTACCATATCCCTCTTATTTCCATTATTTCAATTTATTCAAATAGTAAAGAAAATTATTTAGATCCATCATTTCAATATAGCATTTAGTTTCTATTTATATTAACTCATAAAATAGCTATAACACCCTATTTTTAGTTAATTGAAAAGTAAGGTATTAGTATCGAAATAATATTAGTACGACATGCACAAGGTAACATGACAACACCTTTCAAAATTGAGGTAATGTTTGAAAGAAAACTAAGGATAAAGTATACCAAGGAATTGTTAAGGTGTGCGTAGCGTAACGTTATAATCTAAACACTTAGATCGAGTTTGCAAGAAACAAGATGTAAGTATTAAAATTACTGCCATATAATACAAGAAACGTAACAATTCAAAGGATAATCGAGTGAAGAATCAAGCCTAACTACAATGACAATCTTCACTTGGGTATCAAGATCAAATGGCTATCAAGATATGAAAATGTACCAACACACTTTCAATGTTTACCATCTAGTCTCAAGAAAGGAACGAATGTAAACAGGTGAAAAATTGGTGGACACGATCGATTGATAACACACATATGGTTGTTATTATTTTGATCAAAAAATTTCAAAAGAAAGCAAAGGAAGTAGATCAAGTGAGGTTGAAAAGTGTTTGGCCTCACTTCGATAGAGTTTCGCCTCGCCTTATGGTGAGTGAAAAACTAAGAAAAATTAATTCTTCACAAATTTCATGGTGAATGTAGTTTGAACTTTAATGGACTCTCCCCTTGTTTGAAAAATAAGGTTTTGACTCTGAAAAAGTTCTCACTTCAAGAAGTATCTTTACAAAAATGATTGGCTTGATACGGTCAAGTTAGCTCCAAGACAAAATGGTTTTCCTAGGTGGTTCCCTCAACTAGGTGTCATAATATACCCTTGTGATCTCGGTTTACCAAGAAATTTGCACTCACTAGTCTTAGAGTATCCTAACTTTACTTTACCCCCTTCAAATACAATGAGAAGTGAATGCATTTAGTTATATTTTCACTAGGGTCACAATACGAATAAATTTAACACTAAATCTCACGTGTAAACTAGTCAAGATGTGTGGATCACTTCCCATTTCGTCCACAAGTTTCCCTCTTGTGTGGACTACTTTTGGGTTCCTAGGACCAACCCCATTGTTGTAGCTTAATAATTATGAAAAAGGGGTTATGTCCTAGTTTAAAGTGAACAAGGTGTACCCTTATACGAACCTACATATACAACGTGATGAATGTTGTGGTTTTTTTTTAATCTTTTAGACTTAATATTGTTTTTATCGCACACTCTTTGGCAACTAGCAACACACACATTATTAGAAATTTTGTTTTGATTCTCCTTTCTTTGACAAGAATTTTTAGGTCATGCATGAAGAGTTGAGTATTTTTCCACAAACAAAAAAGAGGATAAGATGTCGTTTGTAGTTCTCAAGATCATCCTAAGACACAAGAGAAGAGAATATGTGACGTAGAATCCAACTATTTAACTAACAAATGGAAAAAAACTTAAATTAAGTGCACAATTTTGTTCATTTTAGCCAATTTGACATTCATTCCCTTAGCAATAAGTGTAATGAGATGTTTTCAAAAGCATAGAAAATATGTAGAAATTGTTTATAATTCCCAAGATCACCTAAAAGGTGCGAGGGAAGATCATATGCAATTCTAATCTCATAAACAAGCATGCAACATTCATTAACCTTAAACAAGAAAAATTAGCAAAAAACATGAAGATATACCCTACAAAATAGAAGTTAATCTCAAATAAACCTGCAAGGAGTTAGCACATCAAGAACAAAATCTTTTGAAAATTTTAAAATAACACTCGATTTATACTATGAGGCCTACACATCCTTCAAAATGTATGTGTGCCCTTAGCAACATGTGCGTGTAGATAACAACATGTGCATGCCTCTACTAGAAATGAAAGTGAGCTAAGCATGTGCAAGCAAGCTAATAGGTGCATGTGCCTATTAGAGAGAGGGTAAAACATAGGTCTAGAAAACGTTTGTGCATCCACTGAGAGGTGCTGTGTGTGTGTATGTGTTTAAGCATATGCATGGATAGGTAAAATATAGAGCAACATAGAGAGATAAATTGCATGTGTGCGAGTCGAGAGGTGCATGCACGGCCTTTCCAATGTATACATGGGTCGACCAAAACTGACATGGGGTACAACTGATAATAGGGTAAGTGTGTGGATCAAATCATGTGTGCTTTCCTTTTGGAAACTTGCACGTGAGTTTGAATGTGTACACTCCCCTATGAAAATTATCTATGTGTGTACTGTAGATGACATCAAAATATGGAAATCTCATGTATGCACCCTTTAAAAGATTAAATTTTTCCTAATTTAACTCAAATATAATGCTAACCCATCACAATAAACCCCATAAGAGAGACTCAATGCATATAAATTTAATGAAATAACTTAAGGATTTTTACTTATTTCACATGTGCATGATTTGGTTTAGAAAAATTTGAGAAAAAATCATTAAATTCAAAGAGAGTATGAATCTTGTCCCACCAAGCATGCCAAATGTATGCATTTATTAATTAGCTAAGCTAAGATAATTGAAACTAACACCTAATAGTTCTAAAACAAATATAACTAAACATAGATCATCATGCCAAGAGCTTAAAGAGACTAAACATCAATAACATGCATAGAAATTTGAAGGAAATCAAACTAACATGTTAAACATTATTCTCTACTCTTTGAAAGCTAACTAGAAATGGACCTATGTAGATCCTTAGCAATCAAAATGTGATTGTTTGTTTGATCCCAAGGGTTTAAGAATGGAGTCTCATCAAAACATGGCTACAAGGCCATTTTGATTATCTCCATATTACTCAAAATCTTGGATGGATGAAATGCAAGATGAAGATACCTAGCTCAACACTAATGGAGGATGCTCAAAGATGAAAATGCCTATAGTTTATGTTATATGCATACAAAGGTGTAAGAAGAAAGGTAGGAGGAGGGTTCTTTATATAACCCTTTGGTTTAAAGAAGCTTTGCATCCTATTTTATGTGGGATAATAGCAAAGCTATATTAGTGAGGAATAAACATACTTTAGAATGGTTAAGTTTGTTTTAGGAGAGTTTAATATATCATTAGTTATTCATGGGAGTTGAGGGTTGTATTAATTAATCAAGGTGATTAATTAATAGGTAGGTACAAGCTTATATAATCTTTTTATAGTAAACTTAGCATGATCTAGGCTATGAGAGGATTTTAATCTTGATAGAAGGAAACTCTAATTAATGGAAGGTCGTTAATTGGTGTCTTGAGCGATAGAAGGGTTAATTAATTAAAATAATGGAATTAATTAGTAGCGATAGAAGGGAGAAGGTTTGTTATTGACGATATGTCGTTAATTTGTTGGAAAAGGGATAATTAGAGCAATTTAAGTATTTAAATTGCTCGATCCAAATTATAGGTGTTTATATCCATAATAGTGCTTTAGAATATCTCCTTTCAAGTGATTAAAATTCTCCAAATACACCTACTCGATACAAATTGTTGGAAGCATGATGGAATGAGAGGGGGTGAATCATCCCCTACAAACTTAATTTCAATTTCAGATTGCTCAAGTAAACCATTAATCAATTATTTATTCATTAAAGTGTGCACAACATCATATAATAAACATTCAAATAACCATGAACAAGAGAAGAAACACAATAACACAAGATATAAGTGGGAAACCCTCAAGGGGAAGAAAACCAATTGAAACTTCTGATTATATTACTCAAATAAAAATTATTTATTGAAGCACTAACTTCAGAAGGAGCACCAACACTACAAAGAGCACCAACCCCTAGTTTAGTGAAGCACCAACTCAACAAGGAGGCTATAACCACCTAATATTATAAATCACCCAATCAACCACATTTGAATAATATCTGTAATGTATTGCCACAACTTATCAAGATCACTCATTTAGCTAACACACCTTTAAACCTCTGTTCAACCCTAGCTTCTCAAATTCACTATTTCCTTCACTTTCTAAACTTATCTTTTCTTCAATATCTTACTCACACTCTTCCAAAATTCCTTTACCCTATCATACACTCTCTCATATTTCAATACATTCCTTGGTACCTGCAAAATACTCTCACATAGGTCGCACTTTTCCCTTTTGCTACTAATAGTGCAAATTTGAATTCAAACACGCATTTTATACGCCTCTATTGATTCAAACACATACCAATTAGGTTTAACTCATTTCATTCAACCAAATAAACTTTAAAAATCCCAATTTAATCATTAAAACATTCAAATATGACCCATATAGGTCATTCATGCCCAAAACCACTCATCTTGCACCAAACAAGCTCAAAACCCCATCACTAGGATGAGCTAAAACTACAAACCACAAAACCATGCTTGGTAAATGTCCCAAATTCATCGCACATGTTATATAACAAATAATCATCACCCATGGTCACATATTTGATTAGACCAATCAAATAATTCATAAAACAACTCAAAAGGCCCATTTCCTTCACAAAACAGATGTCTCCAACACCTTGTCTTCACCTTTGACCCTCAAGACCACCAAAGATCAAATAAATTATGGAATTCAACCACTCTATGGAATTATTAGGAACTTAAAATAAAATCCATGCAAGTTATATCACATGAAACATCCATAGGCTCAAACCATAGCTACTTTCCTCTTCTCCAAATCATGTTGCCTAGAAACTAGTTTTGCAAACTCAACTAGTTTGCACCCTTTCTACCACTTTCAAGACCTATAAATTCCTTAAATATGAAAAAAATACATCCCTCTTCACATTCTATGTGATATCAAGCATAAACCAATCCATTGCATGCTTCATTCACTTCATTCTTTTAGCCTGAGCAATCTTGTCTGAAAAACAAGAAACCTTCTTCTCTAAAAATTGACTGGGTTGCCCATAAAATCTCATCATCATGAAAAAAACCTATACCACTGAGAACAAATCTAAATTATATTTCTATAAAATATTTTAACTCCTTCCAACTCCAATTAGAAGACTTTCAACCAATCCCATCTCTGTAAAGTGCCTGAAACTACCCCAAAATTGCCATTTGACTAGTCTTCACAAATAGGGCACACTTTGACATTTATATACATAAAAATGACCCAAAATCACCATTTACATCATGAAAAACTCACATAATAAAAAAATTGATTTAATTTGTAACTCCTTTGGAAAACCTTATCCCAAACTGAAATTTCTTTAGAAACATGCCTGTTTGAGTGGGGTCCACTCATCACCACATGCTCTACCATACCTTTCTTAAAATATGGAGGAATCATATACATCATAAAATAATAATATTTGTAGACACCAAATTTGTGTCTTACGACACCCTATGCCCCGCATCTCATTTCGCAACCTAACCTCACCACCTAAACCTTGCACAATTATTTATTACTTACCTTATAATTAATAAATCCACATTTTCAAACCTGCCACCTCATTTCACCACCTCATCATGACCTAGCCCTAACCCTAAACTAACCTAATTAAGACCTATAACTTGGTCTACATCCACACCCATGACTAATTACTCCTCACCCACACCAAAATCAACCTAATAATGACTTGACCAAGCCCACAACTAATCCCTCGTGAGAAAAGCGAGGAAAGTTGGCTATTTTACTAAAAATAGCCCACTTTGACTTAACCGACATCGCCGGTTCCTACTCGACCACCGTCGGTTACGTAACCGCCATCGGTTCCCTGTAAATGACCTCCCCAACCAAAAAAAAAGGGATCTGGAACTCATTTTGAAAAAGGATCCGGAAATTCATTGGCAAGAGAGAGACAAGTGAAGACAAGTAGAAGAGGTTGCAGAGAAGAGCATCGAGCCGAAGACTGCAACTGAGCCACTGGATTGCTGTCACCCCCGTTCAAGCATTGGAAAAGATTGAGGATAGCTTCATTAGCTCATTTTCCAATACCAGATCATCCCAACTGAGCCTTACTGTCACTACCACATTCCTTGGACCTGAATCTTCATCAAGAACGAGTAAGTAGTGTCTTGTATGTTTCTAAGCACCATTTCCTGAGTCTTTTGATTGATAGTAATTATAAGCTCACTCCTAGATCTACCACCTGCCAGCACCCTGCACTTAACCTTCATCCATACAGCCTTGTATTGCCCAGAAGATAGTCTTATCACTCTCTGAGTCTTCCCCGTCATCTCACTATTCCCCTCAGCCATCCACCAGTCTTAAAAACCCCACAATCACCCTGCAACCAACCTCTATCCAGAAGTGCCTAGATTACTGACCCTACCGGTGTCGGTTATCCCCTACCGGCAGCGGTTCTCTAACCGCGGTCGGTTATCCAGTGACCGGCATCGGTCACTGTGACTTATACCCAAAACCTTCCTCTCACCTATTTGTCTCCTAACAACCTTAGATCCGGTCCGATTTATCCTCAGTAACTTGAGTGAACGTATCGCGATCATTGACCAAACAAACAACATGATGTTTTATTTTTGGTAGTTTAGTCTCTACTGCTTTGTAACGAGGTACCTAAATCGTGATTTCACAATAGTTTCTTTATTATCATTTGTGTTAATTCGTATTAAAAGGGGAACTGACCACCTTGAAAGGAAGTCTAATATTTCTGGGCCCCAGGCAGTTCCCTCATTTATTGTCTAACTAAAATCGGTGGTCTTGTATTCTTACTTGGGTAGTCCTTCCTGAGACAAAAAGGAGTTCTTCGCAATCGATCGATCTCTCTCTACGGTGCGTGCACACCCTCTCAACATTCAAAGGTATTCCTCCTAGCCCTAACCCTTATCTGTTTCTCAAGAGAATGAAAGGATAGAAGCAACTCTATTCCAGAGCGAAACATTATGTGCGAAACATTTTTGGCATGACGGTGGGACCCATTTGAGTTTCTTTCTTTCTTGCTTGCTTTCATATAGGAGCATACTTGTTGTTTGTTTCTACTAAATATTCACAAGATATTTTGTTCTTTTGGTAAAAGAATTTGTCTTTCTTTCACATCTTTACATTAGTGAAAGTCATCTTCTTTGCTTCATCGAATATCATTTTTGATTTGGGTTTAAAACACGTGCATCACATTCTTGCATGTTGTTTTCAATTCTAGTGAACATAGATTTAGTAATGGTCGTACACGTGGGGATGATATCCATAGTATTGACAAGAAATTAATCTTACTTTCACTATGCACAACACATACCAAATCCCATCATAATTAACACAATACTCAAACATCCCCCTTTTCCATAGTATTCCTCCACCCGATTGAGGTAACCTTATAAGCCAAAACAAACTTGACATATCCATTAGGTCTTTTGTTTAGGATTGACATCATCTTGCATCTAAGGCATAATCCCACAATAATTAAAACTAATCCTAGGGTTAGTCTCTTGATTTGCTTGTGCATCTTGCTTGTTTTAGTTCTGCTTTTCTCGCACATAAGCTTTGTTTCGGTGATCACTTGAGAATAGTTTGGTAGGCATACTAAGCATTATTAACCCCAAATCAGCAACTTCTTACAGCTTCTTACACTGGTCCTATTCTACCGACATCGGTTAACTTACCGACGCCGGCTATAGTCTGACCGACATCGGTTACCTGACCGATATCGGTTACTGTCTTTCACAGTTCCCAAAACCAGCAACCTACCAATTCCAACCTTTTGTGGCTGTTTCTGATCCTGATAGATTGAAACCCTGCTGTGTACTCTTGTCCATGGTTGTTATCACTCGGAAACAAGTCGCAGCCATGGTTTCACATGCCTGTTCCGTGCCTTTTCCTGAATCACCCCCTTCACATCCTATGGGGAATCCTACAGACACCAGCGAGGTTCCCAAAATCCCTGTAGGAGATAAGGAATTTACGAAATTTTTGGATGCTAATCCTAGCGCTGTATAATACTATTTGTCTCATGCCCCTGACCGTACACCCGACGGTCAACTCCTTGTTGGTATGCCTATTAGTATAGCTGCTCACTTAGCTCCTTCCCCACCTGATAACTCCGCCTTGCCTTCTTCATCCTTAGCCCCGTATTCCAACTCGGTGGCTTTGGGATTTATACGGCATAGATTGTCTTTCCTTTGGTTAATCTAGGGCCCAACATATCATTATCCATTGACTGCTCCTACCTCGCTCTCTATGATTGCTCCTTTCATAACTTGCTCTCTGCCACCTATCCACACAAGCTTTCCTTCTCAAGATCCGTCCACCTTTTCATTTCCACACACTTATCCTAAGGTGGCTTCAACATCTTATATAGGACATCCTTATTCGATCACCTCAACATATTCATCCTCAATACCTTATCAACATTTAACCCCACCATTGTCTAGTGGTGGCCCTTGGCCCAATCCTCCTCCGTTTATGACAACCGCACCATCATCTCATCCAACCACTGATTTAATCAAACAAATGATGGACAAGATGCAAAATATGGAGGCTTCTGTTTTAGGAAGCCGTAGCACCTGACATACGAGCAAGTTTGTCGGGAGCCTATTCATCCTTCTGTCCCCCTTCATTCATATCCTCCTCAATGGGAATTACCAAAATTTACTTGTTTTAATAGTAAGGAGGATCCTCAACAACACTTGCGATCATTTAGACATGCCTGCTATCGATTGCTCATGACGATGCCTTACTACTCCGCACCTTTCCCATGTCCTTATCAGACCCGCCTTGGAGTGGTACAGTGCTTTAACCCAGCACTCAATCTTCTCTTTTAACTAATTAGCCCAATCTTTCTTGGATCATTTCTCCATTAACATTGCAAGAAAGTATCTATCACCGACCTCTATGCCATCCGAAAATTTGAAGATAAATCTATCGCAGAATTCGTTGGACGATGGTGGGGCCTTATCAACCAACTTACTTATGTGTTGCATCAAATTTGAACTTATCGAACTCTTTACGTGGGCCTGCACTAAGCACATTTCTCTTACCCTCCAAATTCAAACTTTCCGCACCTTTGATGAGGCCTTTACTATGGCTCGGAAACTAGAAATTTGAGCCTTAGAGGAAGAGAAATTACGGTTGCGCAACAAAAACCCTAATTTCTGAACCCAAGACTCCACCAACAAACCCAACACCACCAATTCTCATGCATCGACTGCTTCGAAATCAAAAGGAGCTGTACACGCAGTGATGGTCAAATCCCAAGCACCGTCTAATACCCCGCCAAAAACCACCTATAAGTATAAAGCCGAACCCATCAATTACACTCCCTTGGGAGAAACTTATGGTGTCATCTTGGAAAAATTGCTCAAAGCGGGAGCTATCACCTTACCTCCTGTTAAACCTCACTCTGGGTTTGATTCCACCCGCGCTATACCTTCTTGGTACAAAGAAAATGACTTCTGTAACTTCCACCGCGTGAAGGGACACGATCCACGAAAAGCGCAAGATGTTGAAAAATATAGTGTAGGAAATGGTTGATGCAGGGGATATAACCCTCAATAATCCTAATGCCCTCGCTAACCTGGAGTTTGAAAATCTTCAAAAAACCATTCCCAAACCACTCATCTAACAATAACATAAACCAAGATATCTTAGCCGAGGAGAGTGTTCATGAAATCCATGCAGTTTTCGACTCCCAACCAAAAGCTTCTATCAAGGAAATTCTGAATCAAGCCTCTTCACTAACGCAGGACCCAAACCCCCTTCACCACCATCAAGATAAGACGAAATCCTTGCCATTCCTTTACCCATAAAGGAATTAACTCGCCCAGTTCTCTTCTCACAGATAAGCCTTCTTACACCACATCTCTGCAAGGCTGAGAGCGGATGTTATCTAACTTATCTATTTTCCAAACATCTCCTTCTACCACTCTTGCTTGTATAAGAGGAAGGCTTGCCACTTTTCGTCATCCGTAGACAAGAAACCCCTCGAACCAACATCACCAAAATCTTTAATTATGACGGATCCTCTCAAACATGCCTCCTACCTATTAGTTCTTCATCGCCTAAATCTTTTCGGTGGAGGTTGACCTCTTAACGCTCATTGATATAGTGCCTCATTTACCCCCTGTATCACACCCACAGTGGACCGGAATCACAACCCACCTCTCTCTTCCATACAAAATTTCCTATTCACACATGAGGATTGTCACCCCTCAAAAGATAGACGAGTCTATGGGAGCGTTTGAGTACACCATGCTCTACTCAAATGCGGATGACCGATCCAGACACCTCTACCATATACCCGAGGTGTTTACAAAAAGCTCAAAATGCCTATGTCCTTATCTTCACCCCCTCATCCCTACCGAACACCTCATCCACCTCTACTAACCTAACCAAACCTTTCCCTACACTTAGGACTTTACCAATACCTGACCTAACACACCCACCTAAACGGTTAGATTTATCCAAAAATAAAGTTGTCCATCCACGAGAGACAAACCCGATCCCCTCAAGTCAATCTACGCCTCTGTCACAACTAAAACCCTCACCGTCACACCTACCTTCTATATTGGGACCCTCACCCTCCACCTTGCCTCAATACATCATACCTCTTGCGTTTTCTTTAAAACGACTCCTGCACCTTCTACACCCATGCAGAGATCCATGGGTGTATCAACATCATCACCCCAAGTATCCTGTCCACCTATCAACCCTAAATAAACTCCATCATCAAAGGATTTGTTTGTTGTCACTCCTCTTTCCCGTGGTTGTTTCTACCACCACCACATCATCGTAGCCTCATCATCTAACCAACTAAACATAACTTCGCATGAAAAAGCCAAGTTTAGTTAAATCCAATTATAAAAACTATTTGTCTAAACCACCACCCATATGAATCAACCATACCCAATCATTACCGAAACCTAACCATCAATAGCCTCATCTTCCTCGACTTTGACCCGCTCAAAGGGTATTACGCCAAAATCCTTAATATGTTGGTGGAGAATGCGACCATTTCCCTACCCCCACTTAGACCCTATGATCCATCTAAGCCTCGACCTATAGGTTATGATGAGTCTAAAATCTGCGCTTATCATTGCACACCGGGACATGATGTAGAGGGATGCAAAGCTTTGAAAGCCATCCTTCGTCAATCACCTATCTCGGATAGATGCCTAAAAAGACAACTACGAAGGGAGAGGCCTTTAGCTTGATCCTCTCTCAATACCACTGTCCCCTCCTCACCAAGATCTATCATTATTACTGACCCCACCTCTAGAAGATAATGACTTATCCCTCTTGTCTTCCTCCTCTCATGTTCATGAGATCGACATGATTAGTGTTGCTAGTCGAGGCGGAAAAACAATGGGAAAGCTAAAGAAAGCACACATGCGGCCTCTCTTTCTCCGTCCACCATCCCGATCACACCACCACCTAAAGTGGTTATTCGTGGACCGCCTACCCTGTCTCGATGGAGTTTCCCCCGAACCATGATCAAACAACTTCACCAATCACCTGTAAAAATGACACCTTTGTATGATCTCATTCAAACCTCTGCGAATCTCATCACCAAGCTCTCGTTGAAATCCTTCAAGGGATAACCTAACGAAACCTTGCCCGTTACCGACATCTTAAAACCCAACCACGTTGCTTCTCTCACCAAAAATCTACCACTTCCATCCTGTATAAGAATTTCACTGCATCGAGGTTTCTCGAAGACAAAATTGTTGACTTAGGTGCGAAGATCCTCGACCCCGCTCTTTTCATCTCGGCTTATGTCCGGGACATCCGGCATGCGGCGTGTTATGATTGACGGAGGCGCTAGCCTAAACATCATCTCTTCCAAAGCCTTCCAACAAATGAATATCCCTTACAATTTGCATGTGTGCCAACCCCACCATGTTGCATTCATTCAATGATGTTATTACTTCTACCTTAGGCACTTGTGATCCTTAACATTCATGTAGGGCCACGTGCTTTACCTGAACTCTTCTATGTCCTTGAGGGAGAATTCAATACAACATGTTGTTAGGCTGCCCTTGGATCCGGGCTATGGGATGCGTTCCTCCACCTTACATAGATGCGTAAAATTTGAGTACGAGGGAAGTCCTACAACCGTAAAAGCTGACCCTCCTCCCTTCAAAATCTGCAATATGTTATATCACCCTAATGATGTGCTTGTGCCGGTCAAGACACCTATTCATCCAACCCAACCATCTATTTCGACCACACCTCAACCATCCACCTCAACCGCACCTACACCTTGACAATGAAGCGCCACATGCAAATACCACTTCCTTCCCCGCGGACAACATCCCGACCTCGGATCCCTTAGTAGATGTTTTCTGCGCCTCACGCTGGGGGAGTATCGCCTATATAACATTAGCACTTTCCATACCCACGGGAGTACGAAAGTTACATGTGCATCTACCTACGACCATCGTGTGGGGAAGTAGTCTCCTACGGACCACCCTCATTGCCGCACCAACCTAATATATGGGGGTGTTGACGCATCCTCTGTTACCCTTGAACCTCCCCTTGGTGTGGTTCCCTTCAATCTAATTTTCAATACATAAAAAATCATCGTTTCACCCTCACCTTCTTGACTCGTTGTGCTTGAAAGGTTTTGGTTTTGGCCTTTATGAACAACGCCGACATCTGATCATTCCCATGACTACACGCAAACACAAAGATCGTCATGGTCTTGGATTCTCTAAAACACTTACACCAAAAAAACCTCATGTCGGGTTGTATCAGGAAGACAATAACGTGCCCCCTTCGAACCATCATCACCCATTTTGCCATCGTCACCCACGAGTCGATAGACCCTGAATCTATCCCTCTAACTTCTTTTTTCATAAACGTTATCTTCACGGGTCCTCTCACTTATCAGCGTGATAATGAAGACCCATCTTCTCTTCCCCTTACGTATCCGGACATGATCGAAGAGGACTCACCTTGATTAATGTTGTTGAGTGCCAAGATGATGACTCCATCCTCACTTACCTAGGTGTACGGCGAATCTTATATTCAACGCGCCTTACCATCGAAACTCAAACCATGTTGAATGAGTCGACTATAGAAGTCAACATCCACACTGAGAGGATGATCCTCACATTGTGAAGATGGAACAATCTCTAAGCGCGCATCGAACAAACGGCCTTCACTACCTTCCTACGTGCCTGACCAAGCTTTAGCTTGGTCTATCTTGACATGCGAGAAATTGATCGACATTACTATCCATAACATTACCACGAAACACGATTCCAAACCAGTTAAACGAAACTAAGAAAAATGCATCCATGCATTGCCCTCTTAGTCAAAGAAGAGCTTCAACGACTCCTTTCTGTTTCCTTCATCTTACCTATTGACTATCCTCAATGGATTTCTAACATCGTACATTACTTACTACTAAAAGCAATGGGGGACTTAGGATATGTACGGATTTTGGGACCTTAACCTCGCTTGCCGAAGGATGACTTCCCCCTACCAAGTATTGATCAACTTGTTGATCTCACTCTGAGCCATGAGATGCTTTCTCTCATGGATGGCTTCTCGGGATATAATCAAATTTTGGTAGCCCAGGCCGATCAACATAAAACCGCCTTCATAACTCCTTACGGAACCTTAAACGCTATCGTGTGTCATGTCGTTCGGCCTTAAGAATGCTAGTGTGACCTATCGGGCGGGCTATGACTTACGTTTTCATGACATTATGCACACTATCCTTGAGGATTATGTCCATGATCTTCTTGGGAAATCTAAACATCGCAGTGAACATCTTGATGTTTTAACCATTATTTTCGATGCTGTTGCAATACTATATTCGTCTTGACCAAAGAAATGTGTCTTTGGTGTCCTTTCGGGAAAAATCCTTGGTTTTATTGTCTCTTTGCATGGCATCGAGGTCGATCCAGCTAAAGTCAAAGCTATCCTAGAAATGCCCCCACCTACTAACCTCAAACAATTGCGTAGTTTGTAGGCAAACTCAATCTATCTCGGTGTTTCATCTCACAACTCTCGGATCGATGTCAACCTTTCCATCATATCCTTAAAAAGGACATTGTCTTTCAATGGAGCGAAGAGTGCCACAGGCCTTTTAGGCTCTTAAAGCCTATCTCTTGTAGCCACCCACTTGTGCTTATCCCACCTCAAGACGATCACCCTTTTACCTTTACCTTTCGCCACCGACCATCTTATAGGAGCCATGCTCGCACATCGTGACTCAGAGCATCGAGAACAAGCTGTTTATTACATAAGTCGTACTCTTGTGGATTACGACACTAGGTATACACATGTAGAAAAGTTGTGCCTAGCCCTATCATCCGTGGCCACCAAACTCGACACTACCTCTGAATCACAAAACTTTTGTCATCACCAACGCGGACCCCATTCATTATATATACGCCAAGCCTCATCTAAACCAACGCATCACCCGATGGCTTATGCTCCTTGCCGACCTCAACCTTGAATTTGTACACCGAAATCAATCAAAGGACAAACTATTGCCGGACCTTAACTCGCGGAAGCCCCTTTACCTAGGGAGCAATTTACTAATTTTACTTTCCCCTGAAAACTCATTGCCACTCTTTCACTCGGTGAGGAGTCGTATTCAATGACCTCTTCTTGATGGATCCAAATGCCGGTAGCGGTGAGGGAGGCCGGCATTGTTCTCATTCCTCCAGGACTGCTGCACCTATGCCTCTTTCATTCTGGCTCGATTTCCCCTGCACTAATAATACAGCGGAATACGAGGCCCTTGTTTTGGGTCTCCAAGTTGCGTTACACTTAGGTGTAAAATCTATTAACATTTTCGGTGACTCTCAATTGGTAGTCAATCAAGTTATGGGCATCTACCAATGTAAAAATGAGGAACTTCAAAAGTACAAACATTATGTGGATTCACTTTTGACCTTATTTACTCATTATTCTATCCAAACCATTCCCCGCTCAACTAATAAATTTGTGGATACTATGGCTTGCTTAGCCTCACAAATTCCTGCCTCACCAACCGACTCTGACATATTTGTCTTGGTTCAACAACTCTTTGCCCCATCTTACTCAGCTCCGGATGTTTGTATGGTAAATAATGTGTCTGCTGACTCGCAGGATACTTGGTATCACCAACTTCACGACTACCTTACAACCTCTGTTCTCCCACCTGACCTTACTAGTAACGGAAAACGTGCTTTTCTTAAAAGTGTTTCTCGTTATGTCGTCATGGGGGGACTCCTCTTTAAACGTGGCTTTGATGGCATCCTCCTTCGATGTCTAACCGGCGCAGAGGTTACCTATACCATCCAACAAGTCCATGACGGTATTTGTGGTGGACATTTTAGTGGCCTTGCCATGGCCAAACGGATCCTTTGCCTAGGCTATTATTGGCCTACTCTTAATAACGATCGCCTACTGAATATGTTAAGCATTGTGTTATGTGTCAACAACATGCCAACCTTCAACATACTCCTAGCCATCTCTGCTTCTGTGTCACACGAGATCTTTGGCCTTTCTCACTGATGGGGTTTAGACCTTATTGGTGAGATTCACCCGCCCTCTTCACAATGTCACCATTGGATAATCACAAGAACCGAATATTACACTAAATGGGTGGAGGCCATTCCACTCATTTCAATCAAAAAAAAGAAAAATTGTAGAGTTCATCAACCATCACATTATCTATCATTTTGGTATTCCTCATCCCCCGATAACAGATAATGGAAAATCTTTCAAAAATAAGTTGTTCAAGACCTTTGTGACAACTTTGGTATCAAACTTAGCTTCTCATCACCTTACTATCCACAAGCAAATGGTCAGGGCCGAATCTTCTAACAAACCCTAACCAAAATCCTCATGAAAGTCATTAACGATTCGGAAAAAATTGTCCCGATCACATCCCTTTGACCTTTGGGCTTATCGTACCAGCATTCGTACCTCCACTAATGCCACCCCATTTTCTTTGGTATATGGTACCAAGGCTATCTTGCCTCTCGAAATATAAATACCCTCCCTAAGAATATCTCTTCAGGATATTCTCACTAATAATGATTCTCGCAAGAGCGGTAGCCGGTATGATTGGAGCTTCTTGACGAGCATCGTCTTACACTCTTGACCACCTTCAAATCTATCAAAAGCGCATCAAGCGTGCTTATGATAAGTGACTTCATGAGCGTACCTTTAAGGTTGGTGATCTTGTCCTCAAAGAGAATCAACATGTAACCAAACTTGAAAAGAGAAAATGCGGCAAATTTGCTCCAAATTGGATTGGGCCTTACATTATCACTCACACTTACGGATCGAGGCACTTATCGTTTAGCTTTGCTTAATGGTAAACTCCGAGCTGAACCCATAATGCCTTGCATCTTCGACCATTCTACTTGTTGAATTTAGTGTTATATCACTTCTTTTCTACCTTTCGCTTCGTCCCTTGAGCTCGTTTACCACCTCATACACTTTGTTTCATACATCTCAAAATAGAATCAAGCTCATATGGTTTGGTCATCACCTCCTCTTAAAGATGCCTTCCCTTTTTAGTCGGGTCCATGACTTAAAAGTATCAAAATAACATGTTCTCAATTATATGCTTATGGGATATTCTTGAGTCAAACTTTCTACAAAACTAGATGCTTCATGCCAAACGGACATCTAGACCTCTAAGTTATACATAGACTACTCCTCGAAGGGGCTATGTGCAAAACCACTTCTACTATTATAAATAGACTACTCCCCGAAGGACAAATTTATACACAAAAACCGCATCTACTACTATAAATAGACTACTCCCTTGAAAGACGCTTATACAAATTCAGCCTTTATCGAGAATCTTCTCGCATTGATCGCCTTTGAAGACCTCAAGAACAACAAAATATATATCCCATGTAGACTACCCACATCGATCACCTATATCCGTAAAAGTAAAAAGCAAGTATTCCAAAGCACTTTTGAGTCATGGACTTGTCTATTTAGATTTGGTTCTCTTTCGTCGGAATAATCACCTTATAACAAATTCTCTCGCGCCTGACTACTTCAAGACCACCTCACCTCACCATTCACAAAGCAACAAAACTCAAGGGACGTGATGTATATCCATATATTGTGATTATACAACTCTTTTCACCTATCAACTTCTCACATATGCAAGGTACCTAGGGATTCAAGCTCATCCTACATTTATATGTGGTTTGTTTAGCTCTTCTCAACTACAGGACACTTTTGCCTCTTTTACTCAAATTTAGGATTATGTGTTGACCTTAATCGGGACACGGTTCCCTACTTACTTGGGTAAGCTAACTTTCGCTTCACCTATACCTACACCAACATCGCCAATACCTTACCAACACCAACAACATTACCCTACCAATATCAATATTCTTTTTTAGCAACCAACAAATTGCCTAACCACAACCAAATTTCTTTGACCACCTCTCCTGGTCCTAAGGGAGAACTACATTGGTCTCGAGGCCCCTCCTTGCTTTGGAGCAATGGGCTATGTAGGGCAAAGCACTTAGGAGACATGGGGTCTCCCAAGGTTAGCTCGACCATCCCCTACCATAACCTATCATGTGTGGTAAATATAAATCTTTTGTGTATTTCTATTTGATCACATTCATCTTTATTCTTTAAAAAAAAAGAACAACAAACATTCAAAATTACACAACCATTCTTATTATTATCATAACTCAAATCAACATACATATTTAGTTTTATTTAGATGTTAAACAAATACACATCTTCTCTATCATCGACGCGTAGGTCGGCATCCTTATTTATTCTTATACCCCTATGAAATTCACTTAGACCCTTGCGCCTCATCCCAAATCGTGTGGTGATCGCGATCGTCGACGCCACTCATCCGACCTCTCCATCCTCAAAGGTGCCATTGCTTATTGGTTCCTCCCACTAATGCCAACATCTCCTCGTAACATACGAATACGCCTCGCGTGGAGAATCTTGCCTCTAGTCTCTCCACTCGTAATGCGAAACCTCTAACAATCCCGTTGTCTCATTCACTATGTTTGAAGCCAGAACCAAATCCTGTGAGCAGCGGTCTCTCTCTGCTGTAATCACAGCTATGTCAGGACGATTGGCCCTCTCACGTACACCTCGTAGCTCTGCTACCCACCATAATCTATAAGCCTTTGTCGCTCCCGCATCCATTACCCTGCGATCGGCTGCTATCTCTTCTGGCCCTTCTAGAGGTGTCGGCGGGAGGTGAGAATGATGCCTCGGCGTCGATCCTCATGTATGGTTTATAAGCCATGGGTATATCCTGAACAAATCCAAATTGTCGCCGCACATGATCTAGAGGAATCCTCTCGTACTCACCTGGCCTGTGCCTCGCAATCCACCTTAATCGCTCTACACCCCTCAAATCCTCTGCTATGTTCTTTGTCACCATATAGTTCCCGTAAGGCCTCAACAGATATCCACAATTGTCACCATCTCCCATACCTACCTATAATACTCGATGTCATCTATCACGGCACGGGATCTCGCCTCACATCTGTCACGGACCCATCGTCAATCCCAACCTCTCGCACTCCGTCTCTCTTTCTGGATTGGTCGGCCTATTGGTCGCACACACACAATGTGCTCATAGGCCCAACAATGTAATAAGTAGGCACATCCAGTGTCGATCCATGATTTCACCTGAGGCCCATAAACCCCTGTATAGCTCCGCCGGAGCATGCGGGTGCCCATGTGAAAGTCACGCTCCTTTTCTCATTTCCCAAATAATGCACATCAATGCTTTTGAAAATCTTCCCCATCTCGCCTCGACAATGCATAATACCCCACCGCTATCATTAATACCACTATGACCTTGTTTCCTCAGTGGTGTGTTGCATACATTATACCATAAGTGAATGTCAAAACCTCATTGTGTCAAATCTAGTGCAAATTGAACCAAATACTATTGTTATCGCTCCCGCACTCACGCTAGGCCCTGCTTGATACATTGGTCTTCCTGTAATTGGAGCCTCAAAACTCTAAACACATCTTCCAACATCACTGTCATCTCCTGTTGGTAGATAGAAGGTATTCTTTTTTCGTATTCCACCTCTCAATCAACACCGCAACATAGCATGATTGCGTGTGATTCGTGAATAATAAGCGAGATTCCACTTAACCCCACACGGTTTATCAATGCCCATTCGGATGGTGTTACATCCGCTCAAAGCCTACTGGCAGTGCGACTACATGTCGTCGTGGTGGGATAGGTGGTGGTGGTCAGGTGGTCCAAAGAGCTCCTCGGCTCCTCTTAGTCGTGCCATGGCCCCAAATCTCCTCACTGGGTTCTCCACCAATCAAACTCAAGCTTCTCCCGATCAACGAGGTCTACCAACCACTCACTCCTCCACTCAAATAATGCCACCT